>JAWZYV010011814.1:0-395165 GCA_038373885.1 Cheiracanthium punctorium | reverse complement strand
GTAATTGTTGATAGCGAATGTAGTCGTCGTGATATTATTATTCAACGCCGAAGTAAAAAATTGCAACGTATTGCTGAAATACATCGTAGTTATGATACACTACAGTATCCGCTAATTTTTTGGCAAGATGAGGATGGTTATCACTTCAATATTCAACAAACCGATCCAGCTACAGGTGTCGAAACTAACAAAAAAGTATCAGCTATGCAATTTTTTGCTTATCGAATTATGACTAGAAATGATGAATATAACCATATTTTAAACTACTCGGCAGTTATTTTAGCAGTTTATTCTAGAGATGTATGCTAAAATTGAAACGGAAAGATTAGAATTTATTCGCCATAATCAACGAAAGTTGCGTTCGGATGAATAAATCCATGAGAGATGCAATGATAAATGATGCAAACGTCGATAACATAGGAAAATTGGTCATTTTGCCATCGACATTTACTACTGGAAGTCCACGTCACATGCACTAATATGCTCAGGATGCGATAACTTTTTTTTAAATTTCCAATGGCAAGATAGGAAGACAAATACAGCAAAGGAATGGTAAAAAAGAAAGAAAACACACGAACAAAAAACTCAGCTGCATCAAATAGTCTATGAATCCAAATGGACCCTGGCCTCCCAGTAGCGGTCTGCAAGTGAGGAAATCTAAATCATATACGTTAAAAAAAAATGGATCCTTAAATACCATTTTAATTTATACCATTAAACGGTGTATTTTAACCCATTTAACGGTGTATTTATACCATTAAGCGGTGTATTTTAACCCGAGCAACGCCGGGTTTCGATGCTAGTTTTCAATAAAATCCCAATAATAAGTTAGTATAAAATGGTAACGAAATCGCAGTCCTTAATTTTGCGAGACTCGCGAGACGTCTCGCGCGAGACGAGACAGCAATATCTTTTCGAGACGCGAGACGAGACACAGTGTTTGCGAGACGAGACAGAGGTTTACCACTGCGAGACGAGACGAGACAGCCCCGATTCTCGTCTCGCACGTTTCGCGTCCATCCCTACCCTTCACACCTGACAATATTTTAATGGCATAATTATGTTCGCATTAAGTTAAATGTACATATTATTAACTTTCAATTTAGAAATACTTTAAAAGTTTATTAACAAAAAAGTAAGAACTTTTAAAAATATTTTTCTTTCTATTGATGTTTTAGTGCGGTGGGATAATAGGTACACAGTTAGGCTTCGTTAAATGTATATTCCCTAATATTTCTAATAAACTTTTCAATGAGTACAAAATGTTGCCTACTAGTGCGTTAAAATATAGGATAAAAATCATTTAAAAGCAAACTATTCTTTTTTTAATCAAAAAGAAACGCCTACCCATTTTACCCCACCTTACTCAGCAATAATGATGTGTCGGATCGGAATGCACGGTTTATCTATATAACCTAAGTATATCAGCCTTGCCCCTAATATTTTTAAATTTGAAAAATTTCTAAGTAATGATGGGAAATCTTATATAATACGCTAACGTATGCGATACCAAAATCGATATATTTCCACGCTGCGAACGGCAACGCTAGATGTAAACATTAGTGCAATAACAATAACGCATGTGCAAAAATCCAAATTAACAGTTCAATGAGTCAAACGGAGCAAGCATATGCCACGCAGTAGCCAAATTACAAAATAACAATAATGGATACACAAAAATACAAGATCTTTCGGACTTTTCCACAGCTTTAAAATATCGAATTTACATTACCTGGCGCCCATCTAAAAAATTTCACCATGCATTGGGCAAAAACACATTTTAGCCATTTGCTGTTCGCAACATCGGTTTTTATCATAACACCCAAAATGTGTAGCAACCCTAACCTAATTAAATTTAATGACAAATACTTTTTAAACCAACGATATATAATAGGATAAGAAGTCGTTGGTTAAAACAAATAAACGTGAATTTCACTGAAATGAGTCCAGAAATTTAGTTAACATTGCACTTACTCAGTGGAGTGTTAACTAAAGAACAGTAAGATATGGGGTGGCGGAGCTGGCCGCCTTGGTGGTTAGTAAATAAAATTTGATGAAGTGTATTAATTTTTCATTGTATCCCACCTGCTACCTGTTTTGCCCCATCTTATGGAAAAATTTAATAATCCTATTCTGAATGTTTTGTTTTAACATTTCCTTAGATTTTTCCTCTCTTTTTACAGTGCGGATAGTAAATTTCTAAACCAGGCCCGTAACTAGCACAGGGGCAGTTCTTCAAGGCCCTGAATAAAGAGAAAAATTGTTTATGATACTTTCTAATAACCACAAATGTAAAACTAAAATAAACAGTTAAAGCCGTCTAATTGCTTCGAATGCCACACATCAATAACACATTTAAATGTCATTCGATTCAAGTAATTCTTTATTTACTGACGGTATTTATAAATACCTGACGAACTTTGAACTTTTAATGCATTATGACATCGCGATCTTCACACTTAAGCCGTCTACCATGTTCAGTGTCTTATCCACTCGGCCATGGTGGGCCCTATGTCCATTTCTCTAGCACTTTTTTTTTAAATTTATTTTGTGATCAATTTTTATTCGCTTTCAAGCCTCAGCTTTGAAATTTAGTACAGTGGTAGGTAGCTGGTGACCAAATAATCACCAGCCAAATAATCAATATTAAGAAACTGAATTCTAAAAGTATTTAAAACCTTATTTTAGCCTTACATAATAACATCAAGAGTAATGCTGGTAATTACTGATAAGTGATTCCGATGGGTAATCAAACTTATAAAAAGTATTTAAACAACAGCAACTTTAATGGAATGACTTTATGATAAATCATTTATTTATACCATACAATTATAAAATGCGTATCGATATAATATCCTAAGATCATAGCCAACACATACAAAATAGCCCAAGTGTTACCTATTTATCAGTTTTTCTTTTTTATTACTTTTTCAGAGCAAGAAAGACAAGCATTAGAACCCTTATTAGGGATGTCTGTGAGACGAGAAGCAAATTTGTCTCGTCTCGCAAAATGCCTTAATGGTAATGAGAAAAAGTCCCGTCTTGCCTCGCATAGCCATTGCAAATCTCTGTCTTGTCTCGCATGCATCCCTATATATTTCGTATAAAATGCCAGATGAAAAAATCTTTTTCGTTCAAAACATCAATTTTTCTCTCTAAAATAATCAGCCCATAAGTATTTCTGTTAATCTGCCAGAAAAAGAACACTTGAAAGCAAGGGCGTATATAAGGGGGGAGCCGAGGGGACCCGGGCCCCCTACGTATATGTCAAGCAAGTATTAAAAATAAGCTATTTTAAAACATTTATATTAACTCTAGTAACAATAAGGTTTAACCTCTTCTGTCCCGAGCTGCACATATGTGGACATTCTTCTTTTCCTTCTTAAAACGATTCTTTTAAGATTATTTTGCAGTTCTGAATGGACGTAAATGTGCGTCGATGCTTTAATTTTGAATAAATGATATTAACGCATGTGAATGTGCAAATCCTACACACTGACGCACACATTTTATTTTTGTTTGCCGTTACACAAAAGAATATTTGAATGTCGGTGAAATTTCGAAAGTCGAATTTTTTAATATATTTTGCTTCTTTGCGAAATTCAAATAGCTGAAAAGAGCTTGCAGGACATCCTTTACTTTTAAAAGTGTCATGTCATTTTTTCTTTCTGAGTGATAACAACTTTTTACTACTGAAACTCATATACGGAATGAAGCTTTTATTCGAAAAATTATTTTAAAATCCTCTTTCTACTCGTCATTTTTAAATGTAATAGGTTTTTTTCAAAATAATTGTGAGATTTTTGTCGGGTCTGAAGAGGTTAAAATACAAAATAGGCACCTCCGAAATGGAAACCTATATACGCTACTGCTTAAAAGTGTTCCTGCAAACAGTGCCATATTACCGGCAGAGAAAACGATCCAACTGCCCAAGGCCCACAGATTTTAGGGCCCCCAAAATCTTACCTTTTACATTTTTATAATTTTAGAATGAAATTACAAAGGATAAAACTATTTTAAAAGTTATCATTTCAAAAGATTTTTTAGTTATAAAACATGAAAAATGAAAATAATTCAAATTTACATCTCTCTGTCTCTCTCTCTCTAAATTAATTTAAACTTCTTTTCAATTATTCGAAATGCTCTATAGTTGGTATAGCATAACAACATCTAAGTAGTAAAAAGCCACATTTTCTAAACAGTATTTTTAATATTAAAAAAGTAGCAAAATTGTGAATTATTTGCGTGAATCAGTGTGCATTTAAAAAATATTTAAAAAAATTACTGTTTACAAAAAGTGGTTGCATTCCGTACATGTTGGGGACTGTGATATAGCATTTCGATGTAATGTTTCACCATCTGTTCATTGGCATCCTGTAACGATATTCATTTATTTCCGATTACTTAAAACAAAATTCGTGTTTGGAAGGGGAAGATATATTTAAAACTTTCCAGAATAAACCAATCATAATCTTTTTTTTTTTTTTTTTTTTGGTAAAGGGAGGAGTTATTGCGTGGGGCCCAATTTCTTTCTTCTGACCAGGGCCCTCAGTTGTCTTGATCGGACTCTGCCTGCAGGGCACTGCCAGGATGTTGGATGTTGGTAATGCGATAGCTAAAGTGGCCATTTTTTCTAAACCGAAAATCAGGACATTTCTAAACCACAGATTCGGGAGCGGTAAAACTCAATCCTGATCATCCTTTCCCTCCCAAGATTTCCCTTTTTTTTCTACACATAATGTGATTTTCTACTTTTATGAGAAAAAGGAGTGGAAAAAATATAGTAAATATACAAATAAGTTGGCCTATTATATAAACTTAGTTTTTAAATAATTCTATAATTAATTTTTGGATAACTTTCCAAACTAGTTTATACAAGTGTTAAATGCAAGTAACTGAAAACTTTGTAAATAACACAATCATTTTCATGTGAATTTATTCCCAATTTATTTATTTATTTTTCATAAAGAAAGACTTTGGCGGGACAGGATTAGAAAAGCGGGACATTTCAGGGTTCTGTGGGGACAGCAGGGCACATAGGTAAAAAGCAGGACTGTTCCGCCAAAAGCAGGACATTTGGTCACTTTAGTGATAGCCCTTCTCCTAAACACACTTATTTATACTCTATTGAACCAGCGTTTGCGTTTAACCCATAGGTTCCCAACCTTTTTTGAACTGGTGCCCCCTTTTCTTGTGAATATTTCATTACCGCCCCCCTCCCACTCCAGAGAAACAAGAGCGTACATAATGCATGGTGAAAACAAGAATTAAATAATAGATAGAAATATTGTTGGAATTGAAACGCTACTGAATTTCTTCTACATTTAAAAAAGAGGAATAAAAGTTTTTGCTTAACTGGTATAAGGACAGGCAGGGGTTTTGAAGGTACGAAGTAACAGATAATAAACTATTCCTTTCTAAATAAATAAATTGACAGTTTCAGAGAACAATCAAAACGCATACTTAATTATATTAAAAAGTATTTTTATTAAAATATTATCAGCGTAATTTTTAAGTCGTTTTTAGACTATATTTGGTTAATCTTCTCACGCCCCTCCGCGCCATATCAATGCCCCCTAATTTTCTCTGGGTCTTTTACCGCCCCCCTGAAAGCCTCAAACTCCCACAAGGGGGCGTTATCGCCCACGTTGGGAACCTATGGTTTAACCCTTTGAGGCGCAACCCTTTCCCAGTGCTGAAAAAACGGCTGCCCTTTTTCCAGCATTGGGCAATCTATCCAGCTGTTCTCGCATTCTTCCATTTTTCAGCAGATGTCAGTGCTGTTAAAAAGAATCGGGGAATGACATTTTTTGACGCGAAATGACGTGCTAAAAAATAAAGGATTTCTCGTGGAGCTATGTCACGGGCAACTATTTTTATAGAAATCAAATCTATTCTTCGTCCTCTTCTGCAGAGTAGACCCTCTCCCCAGAATGTTTCTTTGAAACCTTCCGAAGAACCCACGATCTTCTCAAGCGCATCGATGCCCCCCCCCCCCCCCGAGCGCTCAATGAGCCATTCTGGGAAGCAACATCGTTCAATGAAGGGGAAGCTTCTCCGCTGTGTGTTTAAAAATGATAAGAGCGAACAAGTTCATTTTGTGTTCAATATTAAATTCATAAATAATAATCAATCAATATTAAGTTCAATAAATCAATATTGTTCAATCAATATTGGAAACGAAAAGCTTTAAAAAAAAAAAAAGTAGCTTGACCTATCTCTGAGCTACGTCATACTTAATTGCTCCCCTCTTGATAATTTTCTGGATCCTTCGCTGTGTTGGACGTGCTTTCGTGCTCGTATTCGAATCGACGCACCTTACCGTCTCCCATCCCGTATTCAACTTGCGGTAATGTTATTTGAAGAGACCGATTCCCAAAGTGCGCAAATTACGTGTCGGATATTATATTCAAATCTCTTTTGCTCTCGACCATGCAACTGTAATCCTGTTACGGAGGCGTGCAGATCGCCTGATCAGAAGGGAAGCGTAACGAGGAAGAATTTTCCGCGGACTTAAAATGAGGCCGCATCCCGGGCATGATTTAGATCAGTGTTTAACAACATTTTCTACACCTGAGGACCAGCAAAAATAAGAAACATTTTTCGTCGGTCAGCGTCAGCCAAAAATAATGAACATTATATAAAATAATGTACTTTTTTTTAAAAATCAAGTGTTATATAAATATAATTTTTATCCTAAATGGGGCATTTGCTCCTGATTACTTTTCAATATGTTTGACGCACGTGGACCGGCAGTAAAGTCTGCCGAGGACCAGTGCTCGGAGAAACACTAATTTAGACTGAAAAAATCTCTTGCCATTTTCTAAATGGCGCCAAATCTTATAAATAAAAATGAAATTCTGTTTGTTTGTTTGTTTGTTTGTGGATTTGATTCGTATACAAATCCACAAAAATGGACCTATCTTCCTGAAATTTAGCACAGATATGTAAAATAATACAGAATAAATCGTAGTCCACTTTAAAACTTTGAAAGTCCACCCGTTCCCAGAATTTAAGAGATTTTTTATGCTCTCCACGCAAAAAGTTTTCCGTAATTGTAACCCCTTTCTGTAATTGTAGTGAAAAAAGTGTGAAATAAGGATCGTGGTTGCCATGTGTGGCGATTTTGCCGAATAAAATGTTTTAAATTCTCAAAGTAAAAATAAAAGAATAATAATGATTTTTTTTTTGTTAGTTTATATTCGTCAGGTTTTTTTTTTTTTTTTAAATTATAATATCGTGTGCATGGGAAATCACAGCAGGAATGAAATGTTTTATACGCAAAACAATAAGAATTGAAGATTTCCGAGGCTAATGTGTAAAATTTTTTAGTTTGGCGAAAAAATAAAGAGGCTGAAATATCTATTTTGAGTGTGTTCTAGCGGTTTGCACCGTTTTCGGCTTGGCGCAATTTATTGAGACCTTAAGGAAATAGATTTTTGAAAACAAGTGCAAAGGTTTTATTAGAATAAAGCGTTAAATTTTAATGATGTTATTATGCAGTTATTAAGGGATTTCAAGCGATCTAACTTCAGAATTCTCGCCAATGGAGTACATTGATTTAAGTTGGGGGAATTCCGCCAAATTTCAGAAAATTGAAATCTTCTCATTTAGTACATCGGAGTAAAGATGAATAAAACACGTTATAGTTGATAATTTTAAAAAATTCGGCTGTATTAAGGGATTCCACTTTTCAAATAAAGGCTTGCTTTACTTTTTCGTGGTCGAACCATTTCCCTTACTGATTGCTGCTAAGTCAATGCTTCGAATGATTTCCTGAAAAAACGCTTGCAAAATGGCGTATGTTGGCACTTTCGCAAGGCTTAGATTTGAAACTGGATTTTATTTGAGACTGGGATATATAATGACACTGGTTATAGATAAAAATGAATGTTGGTATGTGTGTATGAGGTTGAAAAACTCCAGCACCGTTGCACCATGAAATTTGGTTCACCTAAGTCTTTTATCATGGAGAAGATTTTTATGCTATCCGTTTTCCTCTAACTTGCCACCAGGTGGCGCAGCAGAACGTCGAATTCTATTCCGTTTCGCCGTTTACTATGCGAATATCGTCCAACCGATTTCGATGAAATTTGGTACACGCTGATATTAGAACACGGAGAATATTTTTCAGTATAAATTTTGCTGTAACTTGCCGCTAAATGGCGCTGCAACGCATCAACTTCTATACCGTTCGATCGATCGGCATAAAATTTCTTATACTTACACATTTCAGCACGAAGAATATATTCTAACTGTGTTCCTTTTGATGTTACTCACCACTAGATGGCACTGCAATGCATTATTATTTTAACTCACCACTAGATGACGCTGCAGCAGACCAAATTCTTGACCATTCAAACGGTCACTATGAAAATCAGTATACATAGCTATTTGAACAATGAGAATATTTTGGCGTTATCCATTTTGCTATAACTCGCCACTTGACGGCACTGTAGCAAATCATTACTTTAATTAACCACTAGATCGCGCTGCAGTGTATCACTTCTTGACTGTGCAACTGATCGCTATGAAAATAGGTATACTTAGATATTTGAACACGGGGAAGGGTTTCGCGTTAGATGTCGCGTCAGCACATGAACTTCAGGGCTGTCCAGCCGATCGTCCTGAAATTTCGTATTCATCAATATCTGAATGCGAAGAATATTTTCGCCGTATCCGTTTTGCTAAAACTCGCCACTAGATTGCGCTACGCCGCATGGCCTTCTGCACCGTACAAACGATTGCCTTGCAATTCGGTATGCATGATTATTGGACACAATATAACGCGATATCCACTTTGCTATATCTGTTTATTACAATGAATAGTAATCACCACAAATCGTAATATCAAAAAGTCCATCCATTCCCGTGCGAAGAACGGGTACTTCAGCTAGTAAATAAATAAAACGTAAAGAGTAAAACTGTAAAGTTAATTTCCTTGCAAAGACGAATTGCATATCTTCATTAACCTCCTCAGACACGCTATAAATATTATCTATCAAATTAAAGAAAAAAAACTTTTACTCTAACTTACTAAACTTTCTTAAATAATTTTTCGAATAAAAGCCTAAATCCCAATACCTGCAAAGAATTGATACCACCCATATACGAAGATTATCTAGAAACTTTTAAAAATGAATAATATTCTACACAAATTATTTTCAGATAGGAATATTTTGCAAAAACGGGATTAATTACAAATTCAGCATAAGTAAATATCACTAATATTCATTTCTTTTCTTCTTCTTCTTCTTTTTTTTTTAATACAGCAGCAAGCAAAAGTAAAATGGAGACCTGGAGAGAAGCGAAATTTTAATTTTCCTCTCTGTCAGTGAAAACATTTGTGCAGAATTTTCACATCGGCATGAGTTAAAATTATTTTATTCAAAATTTGTAAAGAAAATCCTTCAGTCAATTCAGTTATTGATGTGGCCCCACCATGGCCGAGAAAGTAAGACACTGAACATGGTTGATGGCTGAAGTGTGAAGATCCCGCGTCCGAACTTGCTCAGCTGTCGAACAAATGGTCTGGAGTTTTGAGCGGTTTTCTCCAGATGTATCGTGAATACGCGCCAGAACTGCTTATAAAGTCCTTTGCCCAAGGCATCCTCCTGTAAGCAGATGATCCTCGCACAGGTTTTCCAAAGCGCAAAACAAACAAACAACAGTTATTTACTCCACAGGTGATACACGAGGTCTAAGCAAGTTATCACTTTCAGAAGTTCGAGCAGTCGAAAACATGTGAAAATACTTGATAATTTTCATGCTTATTTTTTTAGAATAAATTATGCATTTTCCCTCCATTTTAGTATTCAGCAAGAAAATTGAGGAAACGGCTGTTACTCAAACATACAAATTTTGTAGGAGCATCAAGTCATTATTTACGGAATTGTAGTCGGGAAAACTAGCAGCTGCTTGTACATGCAATACGACACAAACATATAATTAAAAGCACAGTTTCTTGTGTTCATTTTACGAATAATCAATGGATCCTTCTTTAAGAATATAAATCAAAGGAAAGCTCATAAGTCAAGTCTAATTTAGAAGCTATGCATTTTGTAAAATGAGTCATCCGTCATCACCGGACAAAAATCAAGAAGTTAGCTAGTGATTATTCATGTCTGTAGTTAACAGACCGTAACTAATATATATTATTACCCGAGCCTTTCAAAAGCTTAAGAGTTATGATTCGTGGAATTTAAGCATTCAAAATAAGCCATGCCGAAATCATTGTCTATAAAATACTTTCCAAAGTATGTACTTAATGTCCTGTTATCTTCCCATCATCGCAAAGACGCGACGATAGTCACATTTTCTATGCTGTCATTCACAATAAATCATTGACTATAAAACACTTTCCAAAGTATATACTTAACCCCTTGTTTACACTCAGCCCATTTTTCATGGCAGTGAGCGGGAGAAATGGCAGGAGTGTAAACACCTCTCTCGTCCTGCTCATGCCATGTACTTTTCTTGGTGACCTCTCTGCCCGGCGCGTACCCCCTTCGAGGGATTTTTAAGGGAGTAAGGAGGGAAGTACAGTAGAAAATTACATACAGGAGAAGGCGAGTAGAGCTGAATGTAAACGCTCACTGCTTTTGGAGCTGACGCAGAGGTATTTCCCGGAAAGAAAAAGCTGCAGCCAGAGAAGAAGTGGGAAGGGGTGAATGTAAATGCGGGGCATAACGAATAGTCAATCTGTTAGCTTCCCATCGTCTCAAAGACGCAACGGCAGGCACGCTTTCTGTGCTATCATTGACTGTAAAACACTTTCCAATTATGTGTATGATGAAAAATCAATCTGTTAGCTTCAAATCGTCGCAAAGACGCAATGGCAGGCACATTTTCTGCACTCACCGTTGCTTTGTGGCGAGATTTTGAGTTCCTCGCTGCTATCCATCGTTATACGCTTGTGCAGTAGCTTAGACTGAGGGAGAGTAACGATGGCGATAGAAAGGTAATCTCCGTCGTTGTGGCTTTGCAACGAACGGAACTGAATAAATTGAGTCAAACGAGACATTTAAATATTTATTATCAACCTCCCCCATAAATTAAAAAAAACTGCTCGCAAAGGACAAGTCATTATCATCAAAACGTAATGACAAACTTGAAAGAAAATATCTCATAACTGCTCGAACTGTGAGGGTTATTAAACCTATAATTATACGGATTAGACGGATTAGGTAGGGCCTCATCTTTGAACCCCAAAGATCGCGATGCCCATGATTTCTTGCTACACTGTCGTATGGCCCTTTTAACTTTAAAAACAATCAAGTTACAAGTAGGTGTCAGATTCGAAAATACTTAGAATTCTTCGCAAAGTGGGAGAGCATTCTTTTAGATCCTATTACTATTGAAAATTTTAGAAATGATTCTAAAGCAAAAGTTGTAATTTGAGATGAACTGGAGCACCATCCACATTCAGGAAAATAGTGCTAAACATTTCTCTATGCTTTAAGTTTTATAGATTGAGAGTGTAATTTACTTATAAATTTACCGCTTGTAAAGGGAGCGTGTTATAATTTCTGAAGAGACACTCTAAACTTTTTCCAGTCTCTCTCTCTCTCTCTCTCTCTCTCCTTAAAACTGTTCAAAAGTAGGATTAGTTTTTTAAAGAACATATTTAATTCTAAAACCATGGTTAAGAATTTTATTTATGCCTCTTATTTATTTATTTATTATATTTACGGGGAGGGGGAAGGTTATACTAAATAAGAAAAAAAATGACTTTAAAACACTTCTTAGTAGAACAACCCGTTCGGGAGTAAAGTAAGTTATTAAATAAAATATTTTACATATATTTTTAAGTATGCGCTGATAATTAATTATTTTTTTTTTCAAATGAATGTTCCTTTCGGGGAACATTTAAGTATTGTCAGTACGTATAGGGTCAAACGTAAAATTGTCTACAGGGGAATATTTTTGGGACACGACCTACAGTGTGTGGACAAATTATTATACTCAAATGATTTTTGTCAAAGAAATTTATTTTACTCAAACTTTTCAAAAAATCTTGTAGTTTTCTCTTGTAGTAGGTTCGTTATTCGTAGTAGGTTCATTATTCTGAACCTTTTCTCTACGGAGAACTTTTTACTTCATTTTGTGAGTTGATAACATATAAACAAATTAATAATTTAGAAATGATAACATTGTATAAGGAGTGGTGAGTGCGACGAGAAGTCACAAAAGCCTGTAAATTATTATATTTTTATTGAAGAAAACTATTTTGATCCGTGGTGAGTGTCATTATTATTTGGTTCTAAATTATTAATAGTAGAAATGAAATATTTATTAATAATAATATTATTATTTTATGTCTGTTTTTCGACTTTTATCCTAACCTCAAATATCGCAATTTTCAACCATGGGGAAGTCTGAACACAGATAAGAAATCTTTTGAAACATTTCAATCAATTTCAAAGGAAAATAGCGGAATTAGCAGTCATTTTGCAGTTTATAGTTCGAAATATAAAGTAAGTGCCGGATGAGGACAAGTCATTATCATCAAAACGTAATGGCAAACTTGAAAGAAAATATCTCATAACAGTTCGAACTGTGAGGGTTATTAAACCTATCTTATATAATAAAATCCGAGAGTAAACATTGTATGTAGCTATGTAGGTTTGTAGTCAAGTTTGTGACCACCGATCTTTTTGCGCGCGTCTCTGGATCGCATTGCGCCGAGATGGTTGGTCGCAGACCTACCGAATTTTGCATACGGCTTCGCTAGGACAGATCCTAACACGCCTCGGAGCGATTTTTTCTAAATTCGAATTAGAAAATGTTTTATTTTATGTTTTGTCCGATTTTTAGCGATTTTTCTCGCTTAATACGTAATAACGCCGGTAATTACACTCGCAAGAAAACGAAATTTACATCATCGGATAGAGGAGAAATTTTTCTTTTAAAAATTGTTTGTTCGGACATAATGTTCGGACATATGTTCGTGTAACATAATTGGCAGATTTTTGGGAATTTTTCAAATAAAATTAAATTTGACGCTGACTTTCGTAAAATATTTTTAAAACTGCTGCATCTTGAATTCTATCCGTCACAACTTTTTTATATTTTGTCAAATGACGGAGCATACAGTTCGCCCGCTTTTAAAAGAAGAACGGAGAAAAAATATAAATTAGGAGTTTTTTACGAATTTTTAAGTAAAGAACAATTTTCATTTCAATTGCCGCAGCTTAAAATTTTCGGTGTGATATCTTGCGTTTTGGTTGTCTTGGAGACAGTAACAATTATTAAAATTGCCAGTTGAAAAAAAAATTAGTTTAAAATAACTGAGTTTTCGCATTTGAAAAGTGCGTGATTTTGATGTCATAAGTTTAAAACCTCTTTTGAAACTCAATCAGAATAACGGACTCACAAGCAAAACATACGCCACGCATGAAATAATGCTATATTTTACTTTACGTTGCCAGATAAATCATTGAATGCTGTTTTTTCACCAGTGAATTAATTATCCAGCATTATTTTCGATTGAGATTTTAAACGGGTCACGTTTTCGAATAGCAGGAAATATATTGCGGTATTAAACAGGGCCTGATTATGACCAACAGGGGGCCCCGGGCATTGATGAATTTTGCCCCCCCCCCCATGTATGAAATTTGTTTTATTTTTCATAATTTTTTTTTTTTAAAAAAAGAACAACATTTGAAATTGGGGGCCATTTCGCCCCTGGACAAAGTCCCAATTTGCCCGTGCGATAATAGGGCCCTGGTGCTAAATACACCAATCTGACAATAACTATGCGTAAAAATTTATTGGCAACCATAAACTGAAATATGATTATCGTTTATGCTAATGGGTAAATTGCAAGGAATCACCAAAGAGTATAAGCCTACATTCGTGGCAAATATCTAGACCGTTTCATTAAATTAAGCATTAACGGTTGCAAAACGAAAATATATTGTATGGGTATCAGTAAAAGATAGTATAATTAATAGTAAGTAGATATGATAAGGCAATATTGATCAAAGCACAATATACCGCATTAATAAATATTTACTGAAACTAAGTCTTCTATTCATTTTTCAACAGCCGTATTACATCACAGCTAACAAAGCATTAAGTAAGTCTACTTCGCGTTAATATATCCCGCGGTAGTTTCAACAGAAAAGACTGTAACAGAACTTTCTTTTTTCTTGGAGATTCTGTTTTGTCACAAGTAGTTATGATCACATTTTTTAGGAAAATGTTCTCTTCTTGCCTTGCGAAGAGCGGGTACACAGCTATTTAATTATAAAATAAAACGGTTCTCCACATCATGTAGTATCTAAGGTATTAATGGCATAACTTAAATCTAAAAAAGAGTATGATGCAGAAAAGAGAC
The DNA here is from genome assembly GCA_038373885.1 of Cheiracanthium punctorium. Lineage (NCBI taxonomy): Eukaryota > Metazoa > Arthropoda > Arachnida > Araneae > Cheiracanthiidae > Cheiracanthium > Cheiracanthium punctorium. Next base: position 380,824 of record JAWZYV010011814.1, on the reverse strand, counting down.
ATTTTGAAAATTAGGAATTTTCAATGAAAACCGTCACGCTTTTCTTTTCTGATCGTGAATGACACCGACATAGTTTTTTGCTTCATAATATTAACAATGGTCACAGGTCAGTACTTATACTAACTTTACGAATAAGTAATGAGTAACTATACTCCAAGAGTCAAATCATTTTGCTTATTTTTAGATTCCAAATCTCTTTAATCAATTCGAACTATACATGTAAGAAAACGTTTCGTTCCCTACCGTGCGGAGAACGGGCACGCAGCTAGTAGTTATATAAAATCGTAGAAAGTCTCAAAATTATAAAAGCCTTATTAGACGGCTTCGGCATAAGATTTATGACAGAACGTTACGACGAAGTTTGAAACAATTGAATTTTAATTACTGTCGAGCACTCAAAAAACCTAAATTGACCAAAAGACGATGTTTGTAAACGACTAGCACTTTCTAATATGCATAAACACTGGCTTGTAGAAGACTGGGGGAAGCTATAGCTGTCATATGAAACGATCTTTTTCAATTATGATGAAAAATTCGTTACCTTACATAAATCTGCTACATATTTTGGATTTGTATTTCCACCGACTCGTCTCTTCCGATACTTCAGGACAATTTTCAGTTTGTTCGTCGCTGACCCCATGAAAAATATGATGAAAGTCGTGTACTTGAAAAGTGAAGCATCCTCTGTCCATTATGATGTCTGGCGTAATTAGCTCAAAAGGGAATGACCAACATTTCTTTGAAGGCTCTATGCGTCAAGACCAGTGTCTGCGAGTTTTGTTAATCCGACTGCTTCCGCAAATGAAGGAATAGTTCCCAGATGGAAGTTGTGCCTTATGCAAGATTTAGCGCCATGACAAGAAGACAAAAATATTTTGCTAAAGATATAAAAAATAACCTTCTTGGACTGTCTTGGCAACTCGTCAGACCTCAACCTGATAAAAAATATATGGGTGGTCCTAAAAAAGGAAATAGCCTAAGATAAAACAATTGCTAACATAAGGGACTTCATGGAAAATATTATTAAAGTATGGCACAAAACACTTACACTCCAAGAAATAGTTAAAAAATGCATTACTAGCATGAGCAGCGCATATAAAATGTGATTGGTCAAAAGAAAAGATTCACTAAATATTTCAATTTCATTTTGAACTATATTCCTACTACTGAATTCGTATTGTCCTAATATAATAAACCTATAAAGATAACAGCTGAAACGATACTATGAGTTTAATAGTAAACTGAACCCTTGAAAACGCGGGAAAGATAAATTTTTTCAAGTGAGTATAAAAATTTGACCATCCACCGTATTTCCTTGTTCAGGGTACATCTTTACTCAATGGGCACTTGTTTTAACGGAAAATTTCCTACTAGCCTGATTCTTCTTAAAACATGTTTTATTACATGCGGGGTAAGTCATTCATAAATCTTCTGGCAAAAATTGAGCAGTGATTGAACAGAAGTAAGCAAATATCTTTTACCGTAGAAAAGAAAGTATGATCGCCATCGCAAAAGTAGTCTTCACCTGTTAATAATCGCTAGAAAAATTATTCTGATTACTACTTGGGTTTTTTTTACAAATAACTGACTTTATCCTTCCAACATATAGCATCATCCAAAATAAAATATGATTCATAAATATTAATTGTAATTGGGCATGTCTTTTGAAAAATTTATCACTGTTTAATAAAGATTATGTTTGAGAAAATGGCTTCCTACGGGGAAAATTATTTGCTTTCTTCTTTCCAATTTAATCCAAATCACTCTGTATATATATACAAAACAAATGACTTCTCTCCTATTCGAACACACAAATGCCTCAAAAATGCCTCAATCACAATTAAAATTTCAAATCGTGTTTTCTTTTCCTCGCCATCTTTCGGCCGATCAAATCTCTTTAATTAATCTCTTAACCTTTTATCGTGTCTCCAAAATAACTTCGCGCTTGATCTTGTAATGATCGCCAGCCCAAGAGAAGATTGTGGGGGGGGGGGGGAGGAGACGCACCATTTATTATATAATCTTCATTCGTTCTCGATGAATAATGTAAATTTCGCTCAATTACGTTCGAATTCGAAAGGAAAGATTACAGCGTGTTACTCCGAACGAATTAGAATTAATTTCATTTTGTCAATACTAATCAGAGTGTGCGTGTTTGTAAAATGGCAACGGACTGAAACCTCGGCGCGAAGAGAGATCTTTTAAAATTTCACGTTCTTCGCCCCGGTGGTGCAGAAACTGAAACAAATACGCCACACTTTTCGAAATGGGATAAGTTTTCGAATTCACATGCTTGATTTCTCCCCCCTCCCTCATTTAAAACTGAGCGAACACTTAAGCCATTAATTTTCGTTCTCTTTCCCGGGCAAATGAGGAATTGGTTTCCCGGCGGTTGTTTGGTCAAAAGGCGCGAACGAGTGAAAGTGTTTTCATTGGTTCGGTGAACGGTGTGAATAAAAATAAAGCCGAGTCATGAATTTTTTATAACAGATTTAATGTCTCCTTAGCGTCCTAACTATTTTGTAGTAAATTAAATATACAGACTAAATGCGATTTATTTGAAACAAGCTGAAATATCTGTCCTTCAAATAGAAAAGGATTCATTTTAATGACAAATTACTAACAGAAAAGAAGTATACACTAAGAAAAATTAAACCAAGATGTTTGTTTAAAGATGGACTAAAACGTATCAAATAATTTTTGAAAAATATTTGGGCATGCAAGTTACTTTGTATAGAACCTTTATTTACAAACCATCTCTTTTTAAGCCGATTTCCGTTACAGACAAGTTTTATAATACACATTTCTTGATGGTAGTGATATTATGGTGAGGAAACATGGGTATTACTCAGGTTTCGCACCGGTCCTTAATTTGTTAAAATTTTGAACTTTTGAAAAATTACCCCAAAACATCCTACTATTTGAGACTAGAGGTCAAAGCCCGTTGTGAAGGCAATTGCAACGGGGACTAGAAAAATCATTCGGCAAAAATGCCTACACTTTATATATATTTCATCTTTGTCCATTTAAAATAAATAATTTAATATTGAATTTTTATTGAATACCGTAATCCGATCGTTTTCTAAAAATGTACGAAAACTTTTACCATTCGAAAATTTTCGTTTTGCTGAAAACATCCCCTCTTATATCAATGTTTCATGTAGAAGAAATCATTTTATTTGTGAAAAAATGTTAAACTGGATTATCTGGAAAAACTATTTTAAACGAATTGGAAGTGCCTTTACCGTGCCTGATAACCGTGACTTCAGCATGACGTAATTGTCACTTGAGACACCTAATCTTGTCTCTCAAATGATTAACTTATTTTTTACTCTCGGAAATAAAATAGAGTTGAAAATAGCGAAGAATCGCTTGAAAATTGGGGAACGGGTGGATTTTCAGATTTTTAAAGTTGCGCAGATTATTTTCTTTATTTTTTTTTACATAATTATGAAAAATTTCTAGCAGAACGTACAAACGGTGTAGATTTTATTACGTTTTCGTGAACTTTTCAATATTTTTGGAGTAATGGTGATAAAAGTTTTATCTTGGATTGATTTAACCGGAATGGTTACAGAGTCAGTGAGTTAGTGATCAGCTTAACTATATAATAGAATACTGGAGAGAACTTCTTTCTGTATATTATAAGAAACAGGGCCACTTTTAAAATATCAGACCATTTTATGACAGTATTTCAAAAGTTCGGAATTTCAACAAATGCAGGAGTCGTACGAACCCTGTAGCAATGAAACTTGTTTATGACGGAACTTGTGTAATCACGATAGTACTGAATCCGTGACCTCCACATTTCGTCCGTCTACCATTTTCAATGTCTCATTTATTCGACCATGGCAATTTATTCAGAAGTTTGAGCTGAACTGATCAAATCAGTAATGATACCTCACTGATGAATCCAACTGTAATATTTTTTAAACCATTCTCTAAAAAATCAATGTAAAGTTCAAGAATACATATTTTAAAAATTGCTTTTACGTTTTAAGGCATACAGAAACATAAGTTATATAAATGTCCAAAATTTTTCAACATAATATATTCCCATACTGGATTTCTGTATTAATCTCTATGAATTTATAGAAACATAATTCAGTACCATATATATCCGTTTTTTTTCCGGTTTACTGAAATACGTGATGCTAAAAATTTGTCATTTTGTTTCGATAGTCATTTTAAATTTTCTGCTACAAGTATCACTTCTCTCACTTTATTATACATTCTAATCTCATTTTCCGCTAAGATTTCCTGAAGCCATTTATTTTTTGACTGGTAGAGTTCTTCAGCAGTTTCTCACGATTACTTTTTGAATACCATCGAGCTCCACAAGTCACTTAAAGTGAAATTCATTATAGCTCAGTTTAAAAAAACAAAAGCAAGGCGAATTAAGCTAAATAAACCCCAACACAGAAGTGAACATTTTGAATTTTATTTTATTTTATTTTATCCTGTTACGCGGAAAATTTGATTTGGGACGAATTAATAGCATTAATTACGTCATTTTCGGAAACCCGGCGTTCTCTTCGGAACCAAGAGAGTCGGAAGTAAGGAAATAAAATGTAAGAAAAGAACAAAACATTGGTGAAAAAAATGAAAGAAAAGGTGCAATTAGGAACGGTATGTTTAGGTCGATCACCTTGTGGAACCAATTAACAGAACGAGACATCTGACCTACCCTGTGGATACGAAGATGAGGCTGTTTGATGTTTATATCGGGAATGACACAAGACTAGACAAAACGACGAACTGAAAGGTTTGAAACATTTGAATGGGGTTGCTAGAACGGAATACTCAAAAAAATATTCCGTAAAAATGACCGTCAGTAAATCCAGCTATGTATGAAAAGGAAAGAAACCTGGACCTGAGTGATATCTTAAGTGATAACCTAATTGCAGCCGACCAATTGTAATAATGTAGATATTTTTTCACCAGGTGGAAAATATTTCAGACCATACGGGCAGTTTGTCAATAAAGATGGTAAATTCTTTTTTTTTAAATTATTATTATTATTATTAGTAGTAGTAGTAGTAGTATTCAAACGTTCCTTTTCAAAGAACCGACGCTTCTAAAACTTTTCAGTTTAATTAGAAAACACGGATTTTTTTTTTTTTTTTTTTTGTAAAACCAAGGACATTAAAGGAAATTTTCGAAACGTAAAAAATAAAAATAAAATAAAATAAATTAAAAGGCTTGATTAAATACTGCGCGCCCAATGAATTCAAGAGTTTTAGTTTGACGACATTTTGTCGACCCTAAACGGTTGTAGCCTGCCACACTGATTTAACAACACACGATTTGAAATTTCATTGCCCTACAGGAAAAATTAAACGACTATATCAAGATTTAGATCTGCACCCAGGAAGAAGATCTACAATGTGCAGACATCTGAAAACTGATATTGAATGCTACGCATGCATCCGAATAACATTGATGAACAATACGTAGAACAACAAGATCTAGTTTCCAGTTAAGGTTCTGTATATTAATTATATTAACTGACAATTTAAAGCAATCTAAAAAACAAACTATATTGGATAGTAGATGCAATTCAGAACATTTCCTCAAAAATTTAATACGTATTTGTTTCATACTAGTTTCTGAAAAATCTTGAGTACTTGAAATCACACAGGAAAATTGGCTGAAGTTCCATTCATTTAGAATTATATTTTTAAAATATTCTGCATAATTTTTTTTCCTGAATGTATCGAAACTCTTATTGGTTTCCTGTTTTTAAGAGTGCGTGGTACAATTCATGAACAGACATTTAAAATCTTTTTTGGGTCTCTGACTTAATTGGATTCCTTTAAAAGTTGACTGTTTAAAAGTTGCAATATTGCCTTAAAAGAGGAAAAAAAAACGGATTTAAAGTAAAACAGATGGAGAGACTGCTTTGGTCTATCTTCTGTACCTACATTGCGTAACATTGAAGCTAAAATTAATTTATTGCGCAATAAAATATATATGTCTCAGGCATAACTAATTCTAAGCGCAAATTTTCTCATATGCTCCCTTCAAAATCTACCTTTATGCCTTGCTACTTTGTCCTCATGATACGAGCAGGCAAAAGCTAATGAATGTCGAATTCGTTACGAGATTCTAAACATTTCTATCAGAAAGTGTCATAAAATTTATGAACTAAGCAACGAAACTCATTTTAGATTTAACATTTCAATGAGTGTATAAAGGTAATATTTTCCACGTGTCATAAAATGTAATCATGTCGAAATAGATTGCTTTCTGTTTTAAGATTGCGATTTTCTAATTAAAGCAGTTCAGATAATTTAAAGCACAGGATTTATTCTCGATATAACAAAACAAACATGTACACCCCTGGACAGAATAATGTAAAATCGATGTCACATGTGTATATATATATATATATATTTATTTATTATTTCGTTTCACTTTTCTTAGGTATTGGAAAAACTTTTTATAAAGTTTGTCAGCTCTCTTAGATAAAATAAGAAAATAAAAATAACGGAATTTTTTTTACATTCGGGATTTTTCTTTCTCTTTGACAAAGAACACTTCAACTCTTCTTCAAAATTTTTCTTTTTCGTGTTGTACTTTCAATTTTTTATTTATTATTATTACTGAATTGTTTCGTAAATATTTATTTATGATTTCTTTTATGCTCAAAAGAATTTTTTTAATAAAACAAAAGTGAATGAACTGTTACAAATTAAAAAAAACATCAGTTTATTTTAATATTAAATGCATGGCAGAATTTGTATATTGAAAGTACAGTAAAACCTCTCTCTGTACAACGTCGCTCCCCCACAACGATTTTCTCCTTGTAACGAAAAATTAGAATGAACCTCAGAGCAAAGCTTCAACAACATTAGAAATATGCTGTGCATAATGAAGGGAGTTGTCTCAACATTGAGATTTATTTTATGAAGTTTGTTTTATTGATTTTAGTCTTTAAAAGAATGGCTACGGCTTAAAAGATAAGAAAAGAGTGAATAGTTACTCCAAGGGATTGCAATTAAATCCGAAAATGTATATGGATGTTAATCTACAGTATCTTATAAATTTAAGCCAAATAAAAAAAATAGCTAGGACTTTAAACGTGATTAGCTACTTCAAAGGTGTGAAATAAAATCCGATGCGTTTACCCTCTCGTGTAAATATATTAAATTCCCGAGCGAGAGAAAAATTACTCTTTTAACCGGACTGCTTTAAAAAATAGTAGATAATCGCTTTTTTGGTTTAGTTTTAATTCTGTTCAAGAATTGTGTGAAATGTGTTCTTTTTTTAAAAGAAAAAGTTCAATGTATTAGAATACTGGAGCGATCACATCGTACACATATTTATAAATTGATTATATTGCTCATGTTTAAGGAAGCAAAAACATACTTCGCGGCTATTTTGAACGCTAGTCAAACCACAATTGCATTAGGAACTCAAAAAAATTTCAGGATATCGCTTCGCGAACATATATGGCTTTTATTGGGATTACTAAAAATAAAAAAAAATACCGTACATGTAATTTCACTGCAAAAATTTTCGAAGAGTGATGCATTTTTCAAAATATTCCAAGTTTGATATCTTTCTTCTGGAAGTATCACAACGGATACAGTTTTATCATTGGAACAGTGTATAGTAGAGCTTCTGATCAGACATCCTAGGGACATAATTATTGTACTTTAAATGGACTTTACAAAAAAAGTAATCAATCACTTTTTATATTATACAGAAATAAAGTATTTTTACATTAAAAAAATTTCCTTTTTAGAATGATAACAAGGTTTGATACACCACTGCCTGACTGACTGTCTGACAAAGAATGGCTCAAGTGCCTTTTAACAGTTAAGATTCCATGCAAAATATTTTTGATATTTAATGAAGAACTATTTAGATAAAATGGGGTCTAAAACTGGAACACAATTGATTTTTTGCTCAATATTGTATCGTTAACTAAAATACATTAGCAAGCAAAATTTTAGCTCAAGTTAAGATTGGGAAATAACGAAAATTGATTTTATATTGTTCTTTACACCATCTTCCTCAAGATACTCATATTTAGGAGCTGCTTATCATCTGTTTAAAATTTAAATAGAAAGTAATAGACAAGAGTCTAAACCTTTTTTTTTTTTTTTTTTTTTTTTTTCACTTCGCCGTCAATAGACTTTAGTATAGTGAATTCTCATTCTTTAACCTAACTGTTGCCAAATTTCACTTGAAAGCCATGTACTGGTTTTAGAAATAAGATTGTCTATTAAGAAGTTTTCACTTTTATTTCTTCACCTTTAGAGTAGGCTTCAGCGTCTTCAGCCAATTGCAAGTTTTTGAGTAACATTCTGTATAGCACTGCGACCAAAAACAAACCTTATAGTGAATTCAAGTCAAGAGTGAGTGGTCAGTATGACAGAGATACGGGTTCCTGTGCAGCCGAAATGGCAACATCGTGATGTGACCGCACATGTGGGTCATAGGTACGACTGTCGTCGTTTTTGTGACTCTTTTATGCCATCTCAGAGTAGTAGCAGTTGCCACTATGCCCGCAAAGTGACGTTAAAGAGAGTTTCCGCATGTGATTATTGTTAATTTGTTAATGCAAAGCACACTAGGGCTATCTCCCAAAGGAAGGAAAACTTTGAGCGGAAGACATTTTAAGGGGTTCTAGTGCTTATTCACATTACATCTGGAGAAAACCGTCCAGATCCCCACACCGGTAGACAGGGGCGGATCCAGAGAAACCATCTGGGGGGGGCTCCGTTTATCATTAGGATGATACATTGATTTCCCAATACTTTCTCTCCAAGTGCATAATTAGACATGGTATATCACAACTGAATAAGTATTTTGTCTGCTGCAAGAACCGTCGAAAGAAAATCGGAAGGGAGGGGGGGGGGTCAGAGTTATCGTGCGCCCTATACCCATCAAGTTAAGGCCGATGCTCATAAGCCACATGTTTTATGCGCTTCAATGGACGACGGGACTGATACGGGAAAAAAATTTCCATTGCTCTCTCCATTGTGTGGGGGGGACAGGGTTTTCAGTTTAGCACATTAATCTTTTGTTGGTAGATACCGACTGGTCATTAAAAGTCGTACATTTCTCCAGAAAAATGTCGCCTTAATCCCTGTATTGACGACAATCTCGTGGCTAATCAGCAACGAGACCTTTATTCATGTTGTTGTTCGCGGGCCCTACCCATTAACATTTTAGTGTGTACAGAGTATAATTGCTGAACTCATTATTGAACCCATTTCACAGCCACCGTACAATATGCAGTGTTCACAGCATGCATTTTCGCATTTTAGGATGGCATTAAGTTTTCCAGATTAAGTAATTTCCATCTTTTTCTGTGAGGACTGTAGTAAACCAACCTCAATTGCTATTTACAGCTATTATCACTATTACCTGCTATTTACAATTTGAGCTTTCTTTTTTAAACCAGACCAGCTATACACTGCCAGGTACTCGCTTTGTCTGACATCTTAGAATATGTTTTACTTTTATAATGAGGATTTGTACCGATACATCTGGGTAATGTGGACAGCTTATGAGAGCAGTTGAAAGAATGAAAGTTGTACAAATTGCGGAGGGTTGGATGGTTCGTCTATGCTTCAGCATCATTTAAGGCCGATGCTGATTGCCGCTGCGTCTAACGTGACTGCAGTATGTAAGAGGGCATTCTTATCGCGAATTTTACGACCTTTTAATGACAATTCGAGGTTACCGATTAAAGATTTCTGCACTAAACCGCAAATTTCGTCCCCTATAAAATGGAGAGAGCAACGGAATATTCCCCCCCCCCCCCGTATCAGTGTGCCGTCGTCCATTCGAATACGGTGGAACCTGCTAAAGTGACCACCTTAGTAAAGAGATCGTCTGTCTATAGTGACAACTGTAATGCAATTTCACTTTACAACCATCACACTTTACCACCTTTGTAAGGTAACCGTCTTTATAAGGCGACCAGTTTTGTTCTTCCCAAGGGTAGTCCATTAGACAGGTTCCACTGTAGAAATAAAACTCGGAACTGTACTCCAGCCACTGATTTTTGTAAATAGAGAAATTATGTTTAGTCCACAAGGATTCAATAAGTATTGGTGTAAATATTCTTGGTATATGCATATACTAGCTGCTACCCGCGACTTCGTCCGCGTCGGCTTTAGAATTAGGTCCCGAGAGAAATGAAGCATGTGTGAATAACAAATATGTTTGCAGCAAAAGAAACTGCATTTAAATATTATTTGCTTTTAACTTGTTTTAAATGAAGTATAATGCATGGCAGTATACTTCATTTAAAATAATAGAGTATGCAGAGATACTAAATTTAGATTTTATTCAGGCATTTGGCGAAGACAGTTACGACAGTATTTGCGAACTGTTTTGTAAAAGAAATATTTATGCTATATGCATGAATTTTAGCCTATGTTAATCGGGAATAGAACAGCTTTCTATTAGTGAAATGTTTTAGAATCGGTTCTGTAGTTACAGAGATACCCAGAGAGCGTAATGTATTAGTTATTTTGAGTGCTCCTGAAAAGGAACTATTTACGCTACATGCATGAATTTTAGCCTATAATAATACTCAAGAATAGTGTTGCTTTATTTACGCTACATGCATGAATTTTAGCCTATAATACTCAAGAATAGTGTAGCTTACTATCACTAAAAGAAATTTAGGAATCGGTTCAGTACTTACAGAGATACGCATAGAGCGTAATGTAATACAGAGATACACATAGAGCATCCCTGTAAAAGAACTGTCTGTGATATATGCATTAGAGGTAGCCTATAGCACTTAGGGTGCCACCAGTGTCTAAGAAGTTCTGCTCTCAAAACTGCAAGGCGGGAGTGTCCAGGTTCAAACCCCGGTCGCGCCTGTCGACCCAGCCGCTCGCAGTTTTCCGTGGTTTTCTAAAAAACCTCGCGTAAATACGGGCTAGGATCCCTTAGAAAGTTCCCCACAGAGTAATTATCCTTATAGACCTAGGACCCTAGTGCAGTCAATCGGTCTTAACCCTTTAACGCGCAGTGTTCCCGCTCTGAGAACACCAAACTCTGACGTTTTGACTGTTGCCAATCACGAAGAATAGATTTGATTTCTATAAAAATTGGTACGGGTGACATAGCTCCACGAGAATCCTTTACTTTTTATCACGTCATTTCCCGTAAAAAAAAATGGTCACGATTATTTTTAAATGCACTGACATCTGCTGAAAAATGGAAGAATGCGAGAACGGCTGGATAGATTGCCCAGTGCTGAATAAAGGGCAGCTGTTGCCATCGCTCGACTTAATTACAGCAAGATGGCGGACTATCGAAACGTTCATCGCGTGCCACAGATCTAGAGACGCTTTTTTGACGACAGCTGGCTGTGCGGCACTGCCACTGTAGGATAGTGTTGGTGTTGGTGCTGTAGGATTACGGCCAATTATCTGTACATGGAATCTACGCCGATGGGTGGGGTGCATGGAATTTGGCGTAAAATCAACATCATTTTCATACAAATTTATGTTTTCAAATGCACGTTATTTTGCAAATAGAATTTCTGCTTTATTTCAAAAGCATAAATCATTTTGTGCGGCGATAAAACAGTTTTAAATTAATAATTAGAAAAGTAATTAAAATTTCAAAATTTTGAGCCTCAGGTGCACTTTACCGAAGTCATGGGCTCAGTCATGTTCAAATTTTCAAAGCTCTGCTTTCTGTAGATTTGTCTGGAGAACATTAATTTTTATTATTATAAATAGATAGATTTGGCATAAAACTGGCATAATTTCCGTGGTATTTAATGTTTTTCGCACGCGCTTCTTCATTGAAGAAATAGCATTCGTGTTAGCTCAAAACATGAATCATTTGATACGGGCGAAACTCGCCAAGCATGGCAACGCAAAAACGGTTTTTAATTAATAATTAAAAAAGTAATTAAAAATCTAAAATTCTAAGTAGCCTATAACCAACTCCAGGGTCCCATCTATATCTAAACCAAAATACACCCTAATCGATTCAGCGGTTTAGGCGTGAAAGCGTCATAAACAAACAAACAAACTCACTTTCGCATTTATAATATTAGTTAGGATATATATGTATAGTTGGCTCTCTGTTTAACGACTTTCAAGGAACCGCGAAAATATGAAAAATCGTCCTTAAATAGAGATCTTCCATAAACAGAATTTGTAAAAGAATAACATTTCCCTTTATACTTTGGAAGGTGCCTAGTTCAAATCCAGTTCGCGTCCGCTGACCTAACTGTTCGGAGTTTTCCGTGCTTGACTCCGAAACTTAAGAGTGAATCAGGGTTAGGACTCCTTAGAAAGACTCCCACGAAGTGCACCCCACCCATCGGCGTAGATTCCATGTGCAGATAATTGGCCGTAATCCTACAGCACCAACACCACTTTACATTCTTAGGACTGTGAATATTTTTCTTGATATATTGGCGTGTTTAAGGATGTTACTTTTATTATCATTTTATTATCCACAAAATATTATTTTAAGTTACCTTAAAAAAAGGTAGTGAAAACAAGCAATACAATAAAATTAGGTTTCAAGAAAATCAAAATGAGTCAGTTGTTGCGAGCGCTATGCTCTCAGCCACTCGTCGGGCCTCCAGAAATTGGTGTTATGTGTTATGTGATGTTATGTGGCAAGCCTATGCTAGAGGAATCTGCATTCTGGGACGGTTGCCTTGGTCGGATGAGTTTTTCAGATGTTCTAACGCGTATTCACGTTAACTCTGGAGAAAACCATCTGGAAAAACTCCAGATTTTGATTTTGAAGCCACATGACTGCCAACTTGGTCGGCAGAGTCGACCTTGAATCCTTTTGCGGCAGCTGTGGAGTTTATTTAAGATTAAATAAACATATTAAAAAAAAAGACAATTTTAATGGAACAACGCGACTGGGCTTATCCTGCGCAGGAGCGCCAGTATATAGTAGTCCCTTGCATACAATGTGGACAGTCTCAGTTGGTTGTTTACATGTGACAGACTTAAAAGTGTTTGGATAGTTCTACTAAGGTTGCAAATGTTTGTTTTATTCAGTGGTTTGGATTTGAGGACTTGCCTTACACAGGCCTCCGTGTGCAATGTTGGGGGTCTTTTTAGGTCATTGGACGATGTTAGCGGGCAGTCTAGGATGTAGTGCCAGAGGGAGCCCTCAGTTCCGCAGTCGCAAATCCCTGTTGTGTGCCGATGGAAGCGGTACAGATATGCTGGGAAGGGTCCATGACCGGCAAGGAAGCTTGTTATTACCCATCTGAGTGGCAGTTGGTGCTGTGAGACTTTAGGCAGAAGCTCAAAGGTGTGACGGCCCTTGTTACTGGAGTCCCACTGCACCTGCCATACTTTCTTCAGGTGGACATAGTTAGATCGACAGCCTCGCGGTAGGCCCAAACGCGGGACCTTCACTCTTCAGCCGTCTATCATGTCGAGTGTCTCATCCACTCGGCCATGGTGGGGGCCAGAAATTAGAAAGTTAGATGCTCTTGCAACCATTTGCATGAAGAAGCGCCTTGGCAATCTCTTCCACTCGGCCACATTGGCTTTTCGGCCGTTTGGATTTGGATCCCGAACTAAATTTTTGTGCTGCTTCAAGAATTTTCTCTTTGCTTCTAAAATACCTTTGAGAATACACTCAGGTAGTTGAAATTATGTTGCAAATTGCACTTTTGACATTCCCCGACACTTTTTTCCTACTCTTAAAAATTTTTCCCCTGTTCCTGTAGCGTAAGATGAAAAAAAAAAAAAAAATCGTTGTTAAACAGAAACGACATCATCTTTGAATAGAAATTTTTTGCGTTGGGGGGGGGGGACTTTGAAATATCGTCTTTGGAAAGAGATCGTCGTTAAACAGAGCGTCAACTGTATACACACTTCTACTTTTTAAAATTTCAGTTCATGTGGAAGTTTACAATTTTTTAAGTTCCCTAATCCATAGTGCATTTCTAGCTCTGGGGGGGGGGGGGGGCTCGAGCCCCCAGAGCCCCCCCCCCCGTGGATCCGCCACTGCCGGTAGATCGGCATCCGCTCGGAAGGCCACAATCCTGAACCTTCTGGCATCTATTAATGATCAGTGACTTATCCGCTGAGCTGTTAAGCGGAGTGGGTTTCCGCGTGTGACTATTTGGCACGTGGCGAATGTGACCGCGGATGAGGGTTGGCACAGCGGTGTCGTGCTCGTAGCGTACGTGCTCATAGCGTACACCCCAATCAATATATTAATTTTCTAAGGAGAGAAAAAAAATGAATGCATAAAAAGATGTGTAGATATTGAATAATGAGAAGGAACTGATTTAAATAAGATTTTTTTTTTCTTACTAAACCAGATACAAACAATACAAACTCTTACAATTTAATCACTTTATTGTTTAGATCTACATACAGATATACTTACAAAAGAATGAAGTTTAAAAACAACTTTAAGTTTGAAGAATGGAAAATTTTGATCGATAAGTTACGGTTAAACAATTTAATGCTGAAAATAAAATAGAGAGAACTTTAAAGGAATCAACTGGGGTTCATTCCTTTCTGAACACGATCATTTTCATGAAATAAGTACAGAAAACTTACAGCATAAGTAAAATTAAACATCCAGTGTTAAAAACAATTTCCTAGTACAAAAGAGAGCAGAAAATTAAGTTGAATCCAATGTTTTTCAGACTTGTTTCTAGCCTCGCGTTTCATTTAAAATTTAAAGACAAGTAATCTGCTAACAAAACGTGTGCACACCACCAAATAAATAACTTTCAATTTATCCTAACTTCATTCGTATTCCGGTCGGAGTGACCAGTGATCAGCGCGGCCCGCCCATTCGGACATTCCCCGCATGTACTGGACAAGTTTGCTTTTTGAACGCGGTTGTCTCTGCGGAGAATGCAAATGAGCCCCCTCATAAATAAATCGAATTTCACTTTGCTTGGTGAGTTATTTCTTTTAAAAAATACTAGTACAGGGAAGAAAAAGTTAAATAAATTAGGGTTATACAAAGACTCATATTTGGATGGCTTTGACGGTAAATTGACTATGCATGTGTTCGAAGCACGAAATAAGAATCATAATTGCACTTTATTTCGTATAAGTCAATTCTAAAAATATAAAAATAAAATAAAAAATAAAATAAGGCTGTTCTAGAAGAAGAGAGGGGGGAGTAATAAAAAAAAAAGAAACATTTACCAGTCACACAACACTAGAACATTTTCAAAATCAAATTAAGTTATATGGAAAACTCAAAAGGAAAAAAAAATTAATTAAAAAATGAACAAGATTTTTTTAAAAATTGTACAACGCATTTTTAAGAACAATAATTTCACTCTCTGTACAGCTGTTAAAAAACACATTTATTCTTAGAAATGTCATGACAAAATTAGTTGGCGTCATCCACATTTAAACAAACAGAGCAAAATATACAACACGTAATTTTAGATTTCTTCGATTCGATACTAATTTTAGATATGTTCGATTTGTGTATGACGAAAGAAACAAGAATTATAATTGTATTTTATTTTGTGTAAGCCAATTATAAAAATGAAATATTAAGGCTGTTGTAGAAAAAATAGACAGAAAAGAAAAATATATTTGCCAGTCAGATAGCTTTTGAACGGTTTTAAAATCAAACAAATTGCGTCAAACTGAATTTAAAAGAAAAATTGCTTTTTCTGAAACTGTGCAATGCATTGTAATGAACAATAAATTCAATCTCTATGCAACTGTTGAAACATATTTTTCTCGTTCAGAAATATTGTGAGAAAATTAGTTGACGCCATTCATAATTTAAAAAATATTGCAAAATACAGTGGAGCCTGCCTATGTGAGCACTCTCGGGAAGAATAAAATCGGTCACGTTATAAAGGTGGTCACCATACGAAGACGGTAAAATGTGGTGGTTGTAAAGTGATATTGTACAAAAGTGGCCAAAAAGTCGTTTCAAAAATGCGTTTCATTTTGCCTTTTATAAAACGATGAAATCCCATGAAAAAAAATTCTTAAATACAAAATTGCATCGCAAGATTTCTTGATATATGTTTTTCTTTTGTTAGATTGCTTTGTATAGTTTGTGAAGAGACTTCCTCAAAATTTTCAAGTTCCAGAAATAATTCATTTATTTTCATTATTTTCAGAAAATTACATGATTACGTAGAGGTACTATCTGAAAAAGCAGTCTTAACCTTTTATGGATAGTAAGTAAAATATCATTGTGAAAAAATGCAAGAAAGGCAAAACTGTTCATGGTAACTTCTTCATTCATAACCAAAGCACTATTACTTTTCATAGTCTGTGATCATTCAGCTTAAAAAATTAACCCTTTGAAGTGCAAGCATTTTCATATCATTATAGAAGACCAACTTGATAGACTGCCCTAAACTAAAAAAATGCAGCTGTTGCCATCCATCCATTTAATTACCAACGACATGGCAGTCGATGGAATCCCCTATCCCCCCCCTATTTTGCCACAGAGCGTTTTTTCTGAAGAAGTTTTTTTCCTAAAGAAGTTTTCTGACACAGCTGGCTGTGCATCCGCTCAGCCAGCTATGACAGAAAACTCCTTTGAGCGTCATGTTGTTGGTAGCTAAATGGATCGATGGCAACGGCTGCAATATTTCATCTTTGGGACCATTTAACCGTATTTTCTTGCGACCAGCAGTGAGAGCGCTGAAATAACGTGGTTTCACGGTGCAATCACCGTGCGTCAAAGGGTTAAGCACTACCTAAAAACAGCACCTCAGTGCAAAGCAAACTCTGCAGCTAAGTAACAGTCGATGTTTTGTTCTGCAGCTTGTTCTCAGCA
Source organism: Cheiracanthium punctorium (assembly GCA_038373885.1). Lineage (NCBI taxonomy): Eukaryota > Metazoa > Arthropoda > Arachnida > Araneae > Cheiracanthiidae > Cheiracanthium > Cheiracanthium punctorium. The sequence continues at coordinate 364,066 of JAWZYV010011814.1, read as the reverse complement.
CCCAACTTCATTTAAAATTTAAAGCCAAGAATCATCTGCAAACAAACTTTCACAAAAAACTTTCAATTTATCTTAACTTCATTGGTATTCTAGTCTCAATGACCAGTGATCAGTGCGGTCCGCCCATTCGGACGTTCTAGACAAGTTTGCCTTTAGAACGCAGTGCGTCGTCTGCCATGAATGCAAAATGAGTCACTCCAAACAAATACTAACTCATTCGAATTTCGCTTTTGTTCTTCGCGACAGTGACGTGTGAGTAGAACAAAAACCCAAAAACTGTCGATCCTCAAAAAAAGAAAAAGAATGAATAATTGAAAAGAGAATACCATATATATTTTACACAAGTGTGAACCAAAATGGTTCTCAGCAGTTCAAACGATGTATGTAATTGATTTGTTTATTCTACAAGAGCTTAAGAAGCTGCTAGGGGATTGTTTCAATAAATCAATAGTAAACAAGATGGTCTCTCGTAGAGGAGATAAATGTATCGTTGTTTATCCCTCTCAGTGACTGAGACGTAAATTCCGTTCACTGGCCTCCAGTTTTCACTGCGAAATGATGGCTCCAGTAGTAGCACTGCACATCATTTTCGCTGCAGTTCGAAGAAGCAAGTTCTGTTTGATGGTCTGTGTACACAAATGAAGAAAAAATAATAATTGTGCCAGAGACTCTAAAAAATTCAGCATGATTCTTCATACTACATACTAAAATAAGCATTTTAATGAAACTTTTAGAAAAAAATTCATAGACATTTATTAATAATTATTTCCATTAATCTTCTTAAGAAAAATGAAATTGTACAGCAATATTTTTCAAAAAATGACGCATTATGCAAAATTTTTGATTTTTAAGTTTTTTTTTAAAGTTTTTGTGAATGTTAAAGATTTATGATTTATTTCAGTGCATTCGGAATATAAAACTCATAAATTTTCAAGTTCCAGATTTTTAATTAGGTTTATTTGTATTTATGTACACTGTTAACTATAGTCTTAATGTGTGCCGATTACGGTTGCTTGACAACTAGCACAGCAATTTCGTCCTAAATTGTCTGAATATTGGTCAATCACGACATGTATCGATACAAATAGAACGTTTTCCGCCTGAATTTCGGCAAATATAAAATTTTGGGGTACTGCGATTCTGAAATATTTCTCGAATTGTCTTAATTTATATTTTTTTAGTTCAAAAATTAAGATAAGAAATGACACGTAACTCCATTTTAACTTTTATAAACCCACTGAAAAATAGTGGAATCCTAAATGCAAATTGTTAGTAAAGGGCAAGTCAATAGTTAAACATTCTCAGTCTAGTTTTACACATAATATTGGATAATACTGCTGAGCTAATTAGGATAGGAAATGAAAAATATATCATATAGCCTCATATAGTCATGCATTTCATATAACGATCCTTCATTCAACCGTAAACATTAAACGGCTTAAATAATTTAACAGTAATAAGGGAATTGCTGTGAAACCTTCCAAGTTGGACACCTCTATAGTCTGGACACCTTCCTAAGTTGGATAATTTATATAGAACGTGGCCATAATAATGAAATACACCCCTATAAATTGGACATTTCTGAAAGTCGGATACTTTTTGAGGAAACCGCAATTGTCCAACTTTCGAATGTTTCACTGTTCGTGTATACAGCTCCGAAAAAAAAGCCCCAATTGCTTTTTTATTCGGTCATCATACGTCATACATCAAAGTTATATAAACCATTTGTTTACAAATAATGTGCACTTTAATTTCCTCTTCGTACAATTTGCATAGGGGGGATCATCTTCATATTTAATTCTGTCTCAACTTCGTTTTTGTTTTAAATAGCAACAACATATTTTGTTAGTATGAAACGAAATAAAACCTTCAAATTACTCTAAATATAAATTTTGTTTGTTTGTTTGTGGGATTACGGTCGATTATCTAAGGGGGGGGGATTGTCCTCCGTGGGGTTGTTTCTAAGGAGTCCTAACTTGTATTTACTCTAAGTTTCGGAGAGAACCACGGAAAACGTTGAACTGCTCCCTGGGTTTGCACCAGGCACCTTCCGTCTCCCAGTTGAGAGCGCTATGCGCTAGGCCACTGGTGGGGCAAATATAAATTTTGACCAACTTTTATGATAATTTCCGCACGTGCATATCGTAATAGAATATTATTGCAGATACAAATGGGTGAAACTTTTTTTTGTATCAACCGAAACGATCGAATACTCACATTAAGTATCTTTGTGTGTATTATTTAACAAAATTTTAATTAGATCTAAATTTCTAAGGCAGAGTTTCTCGAGCTTTTTTCTGAGCGAAAGTAGCGTATGCTCCGTGAGAAAATAGATCGCTGCCTTAGTGTATAACACACTAGACTATGATTTATGAAAGATGCATACCGTTAAAATTCAAAAATACTCAATGTGCTCCATCATGGGGTTTAGGAACCATGTTTAGGAACTATGGTTTAAGGAATCTCTGGGAGATCATAAGAAGTCAAGCGACTAGCGCCGTAACCAGATGACAAGCTAGGTATAGCTTTGATTCTAGTTCGGGAAGGGCTGACTAGGGTAAGAGGTTTTTTTTTTTTTTTTTTTTTTTTTTGTACATCTTCTCCGAGAGTATTACTTTATTAAACAGTTTTGTGCTTTTGCCTCACTTTGTAATGCCACCAAATTTCCGTATTTATCAGTAAATTTAGAAAAATCTTTGAAAAACTTAAGGGGTGCTGAGAGATTATTGGATAGGGCTTAGCCCCCGTACTCGCAAACCCTGGTTACGGCGCTGTAAACGACACATTCGGTGATGCGAGTCGTTCTCTCCCGTCAAAACAAAACCTATTCAATAACGGAAAAAAAATTCTTTGTCTACGAGCAGATAACTTATGTTATCAGATAGATTACTTCCAGAAAAACATATCTATGGCTACTGTGTCCCCCCTCTCCTTTTTATTTCTTATACACCAGTCAACAAACACTTACGGCGTCTCACATGCGAATCCCAATTCAGCTCATTCCGCATGCTAAGTGCGTCCCACTTGCACTCTTATATAGCCATCGATTTTACTTATCAGTAAAATATGTCAACCATCACCATCGCTCTCATGTAATTTTCTGTAGAATGAGAATGCAAATACTCGCGATCCTTTTTCTTTTTCTCCTCTTCAACTCGACTGCACCTCTGAGAGAGTATCACTGACTGATAATCGACATCGGTCCGACTGGTCCTGAATGCAAATGAAAGGGACCAAGGTAAAATGCTCGGCCAATGCAATTAAGTACCATCTTGTTTGTGGTATCGTAATGGAAATAAAACTCTTGTCTCCAAAATAAAATGAAGATTAAGGTTTTTAAGGGAGATACAGGGAATCTATTTGCTTAGGATGTCAGTAATGCACGGTAAAAGCTTGAAGATTTTTTCCTTTCTCTATTTGCTTGCAGAAATTTTCTCGGTTTTCATTTGCACTCTCGATCATTTATGATCAATACTTGGTTGGTTAGCCCTACAGACACTATGCCCCGACCTTAGATGACTCCAAGGCCGTAACCAAAAAAAAAAAAAAAAAAAAAAAAATTTCGGAGCGGGATATGTAGCACTAAAATTAAAAGTTCGGGAAGGTATAGGTAGCGCTAAAGTTCTTTCAACTTTAATTGATCTTCAGAATCAACACATATAAAAAACTACTAATGCATTGCCAAAAATTTCGGGAGGGAATCAACCACCATGTCCCCCCTCCCTTTGGCTACGGCCTTGGATGACCACCCAAATTAATAAACAATAAAGGTTCTTTTTAATACAGTTTGTATATAAAACTATTAAGTTTTTTTTCTATTTATTATCAATTGTCCGAAGTCAGTCTTTTTCTGCTAGGTTTTGTTCAGTGCGGTCTGGATATTTTGTTTAGTAAAAAATAAAGAATTTTATGAGTGTATGTATGTATAGTATATGTAGTAGGTGGGACCTGAAAGTAAAGTCGTTTTTTATATAAAATTCCAACAAATTTTTGACAAGATTTCAATTGTAAACAAGATGTACCTAAACGTAGGATTAACATTTGTTTCATTTAAAGCAAAAACTTTATAATTGATACTTTTTTTTCTTTCGACACTCTTCCCCTTTTTTTCACGTCTACCCTCCTTGAAGATTATATACAAAATATTCAAAATGCCCTGAAATCATTTTTGGGTATTCTTGAGTGTTGTATTTTACAGTAAGAGTTTTATGTATGTCTCTTAATTTTTTCTTTGAGGTCAAAAGAGATATGTTCTCACCCCCCCCCCTCCCATAGCCTACGAATTTTGGAAAATGCTGTCTAATATAGCTCATAAGTTACAAAACAAGTGCATACTAAATTGTATTATTATCTTCAGTAGTTTTAGCTAGGTTAATTGGTATATTGGCATATGAAGAAACATAGCTTTCCGATTCTCTAATATTTAAGAAAAGCACCTCTTATTGACTATTACATATCTAATGTATGCTAACTTTACTAATTGTTCTGTCCAATGTTATTCCATAATTGCTAGCTTTTCTAAAACAACTTATTTTTTGCAATTACAAAGTACTTTTAAAATTACTTGCTTATGTTGAACTATTAATACGGCATAATGGTAGCCTATTATTTCTATTTTAAACTCCTACTCTATATGTTTATGTACACACTACGTATACACTACAACTTTTTTCCTTTACCCCATTATACTATTATAATTAAATCTATTTAATTTTATATAAAATTATACACTAATAATTTAACGATCACTTATAATGATCTCATTATTTTATTCCTTATATGTAATTTCTCTAATTCCTGAATACATTAGACATACTAGATTTATTGTATTCTTGAATAAATTATGTATTTATTTTGAGTTTCTGAATACATTATATAGATATTTTTAAATTCTCGAATATATAATATTTATTTTTTAATTCTTGAATTGATTTTAAATTCTTTATTAGCTAGTACCTACATCAACACTAAACTCATTTGCCATTTATCTTTTAATGGAAGACGTAGATTCGAATCTTACATTTTGTTGTAACAATAACTTTTAAAAAAGTTTAGAAAAATCTGTTTATCCGCAACGTAGAGAACATCTTGTAACTGATTAATATTATTAATGCATGGCCCATAATTATTAATTTTAAATTTAAGTCGAGATGGGGCGCATAATAAGGAATCAGAATGACAAAGCAATGTGGGGTGATAAACACCGTTTGCACTAACCTTGTTAATAATCACTTTTTCAAAAACGTTGAAGTGTTCGTCCAATTTCTTAACCCAATTTCCTAAACAATGGGCTTAACTCCAAAAATTTCACCAATGAAATAGAATGGAATTATTAAACTATCAATTTTAGTCACATTTTTTCTGTGAAAAATACATTAGTTTCTGACGAACAGTGGTCGGAAAGTTCCCTATTAATTCATCCATTGTTCCAAAGTGATTATTAACAGCTACATGAAGACAACGTTTCCGACCCCACATTTCTTTGCGATTTTTATTCCGTAGTACGTGCCCTACCTCCCCTGAAATTTTGTATCAATACTTAGGGGACAACCTGTATATTTATAAATATACTGTTCCCTTTTTTATATTCCCCAAACTTTTCCACCCAGAGAATTTAATTTATAAGAACAGTGCCATGGTTCCAAAGGTATTTTCAAATACTTCAAAAAATCACTTACCTTGTAGTAATGAGTTGAGCGAAATCCCCTTTTCCAGTATCAATTATCTGAAATAGAATAACGACTTGATTAAGAGTCAGTATTAAAACAATCGTCACTGAACGAAGTATTTTGAGTTAGCACTGAGATGTAAAAGCAACAATAATTGCTAAGGAACTTCATTCCCTTTGTAATATTTTTGCTACTCTTTTGGAAAGTCCTCTAAAGTAACCGATTACGTCTGTTTCAAGTTATCTTTTCCTCATAAGTTTGTGTATTTGATCTATATCTTCACCCCTTCGAAAGGTCAGTGCCTCCATTTATTTTTGTTACGGATAAATTAAGATTAGCATTAGAAATAACAAACTTAAAATGTTTTCTAATCATTATAACTGGAAAATAGAGGGGAAAAAACGACTTCCCAAGCTTGTTTAACACAAAATGCAAAATACTTGCTTTGTTAATAATATTTTCTCTTGTTTTTCAGGAATCAGAAAAATGTATATAGTATATATCAGCAAGGCTAGAAATCAACGGTGGTCCGAGACTACCAAAATGTATAAAGGACCAACGAAATTTGTTGGTCCATCAGACCAATAACGCTATATATACATTTTCTCTTGCAAACTTTCTTCGATAGTTCCACGATGCATGTCATCTAATTTTAACAATACATGCCATTAACAATATTTGTATTTTAACATTAATTTACTACATTATATACTACATTATATTACTGCATTATATATTTACTATTAAATACATTTTAATTAATGTATTTTAACAATACATGCCAGTTTGATCTATTTAATATTTTTAAAGTAGATATTTACATTTTTAATTCAGATCTTAATGGAAATCAGAATATTTTGTTCAATTAATTTCTTCTGTTTTGCAATTTTTTTAAATCATGCATGCCGATCAGGGAAGTCATGGAGTCACTGGTTCTTTGGACCATTGACTAAGTATTCTAATTTCTATCTCTAAGTCAGTTTGAATTAGAAAATTTTCCAACGAACAGAAAACCAGTGTAATATATATATATATCAGACGAAGTCGTCCATATCGACTAATTATAGAAAGAAATATTTCGCTCTTTGTAGTTACAATTACCATCAAAATACTTTCGATGCAGAACTAATAATATGAATGATGGATAGGATCGTTCATAGCAGCTAACTATTGAAAAGTAAAAATCTGTTAGAGAATCGTCACTAAACTGATGAATTAAAATGTTTTATTTTAAACGTTGTTTTCAAGCAAGTACTTTCAGATAATAATAATATAAGAGCGTCACTGAAGAGACCAGATAATTAACATAGTTATAAAAAGAACTAAATTTGATCCCAAGGAACTAAATTATCTCCGAAGGATTTTAATTCTTTCGGGGCTAATTTAGTTCCTTCGGATCGAATTTGGTTCTTTTTTTTTTAGCGTGAAAAGCACCAAAAATAATTATCTGGTCTCTTCAGTGACATTCTAATGACGCTGTGAACGTTATAAGTGGGTTTTGTTCCGTGTGCGAGAATATTTTGACGCTATAAAAGAGTTGTCAATTTAAACGAGGTAATTACAATGAAGTTCAACTGTATTTATATCCCCCCTCCCAAACTAAAATCTTGGCACACATTGGGCGTTATTGTTTATATCAGTTACATATCATTTTTCTGTCCAATGACAGAGTCAACTGTGGACTGTAGACTGGACTACTACGGAGCACAGAGCTCGGAGTCCGGATATGTTGGCCATTAATTGTGGAGCACAAAAGCATTGCCCAGCCCACTATGAGTAATCTCCTAAATTTGAACTAATTCCAGATAAGAGACCTAGCACATGGATTGCCAGTCCCAGAAGTATGGTTTGAACATGTGAGACGTTGGAGTCACTGCTGATTTTTTACTGAACCTGCTCTCTTTAATGTGCACAGTTATCAGCGAAATACTGGAAGAAATGATTTATTCATAGCGCTGCAACGAAGTTCATTTATACTAAAATATTTCCAATTTTAAACCTATAATAAAAAATATATTGATTGTAAATGTCCATATAGTGTGAACACAGAGAGAAAATACTCACCTGCAATGTTGTGTCAATACATTTTTTGCATGTTAGGTGTCTGTTCCACCATCGCCTCAATGCTGATGAACCTTTTTTGTTAGTTATCGATATGTTCATGAAATTTTTCACATAAATTCATGTTGGCCTGAGGTAAATGCAAATCTAGCTGATCGCGTTTCACTTCAGATACTAACTAATATATATTAGAATAACTAAAACTTTACGTTTAAAAAACTTCTATAATTAAAAACGTGAAGCTTTAGTCCTTAAAAAGAACATCCACATGAAATTCATTGGAAAATTGAATTATTCATCGTTAGAAATACTAAAGAAATATTTTAAAACAAATAATTTTATGATTATTTCTTTTTTCCTTTTCTGTATTCCAAGTCAAATATTTACACTTGAAAATATTTGCTCCTCAAAACATTTCATTTCGTTTATATTTTTTCCGATGAAAAAATTACGGGGACTATTCTTATTAATGCAACAGCCCTATCTATAGGTTTAAAAATACTATAGAAAGACAACACATTTTTATTAATTTCATTCATTTAAAATTTCCCGTTCTTCTGCATCATGGATTTCACGTTCATTTAATTTTTATATATTTCATGAACTAAAATTTTATTCCAACTTTTTTCTCCCATCGAAGAATTGGCATAAGAGCGAGGAGGGGGAGAAAAAAAATCTAATGTAGAAGATTTCAAATTCTAGAAATGAGAGCCACAGAATAGGAAGCAAAAATAAAATAAAGTAAAAAAAAAAAAAAGTTAAAAGATAAAATAAAATAAAATTCCTCTACCCTTTTTTATTTTTATTTTTATTTTTTCTTCATCCCGCATCTGGTCATGTCAGCAGAGCGCAAGTAATAAATGGGATTTTCTGTCGTAAAACCGGACTGATATGGATCCAGAATTTGTAAGGAAAGTTTTCTGCACCTTAGATACAGCGCCTGTACTTTTGGCCCAGCAAAAGATAAAAATTAACGAAATTCTCTTCTAGAAAACTGACTCAGTACTAAGCGCTCACTAGGTGTTTCAAGTTATTTAAAAGGAATCTTCTAACGATGTATTTTGAAAAAAAAATATGTGATTTCGGTGCATAAATGCAAATAAACTAATTATATCATGTCCTTCAAAAAATTCAGACTACCTCTTTACAAGCTGTACTATACACAGTAACAAATGATAAATTCGTATCAGGTACAAAACTTTTAGAAAAAAATGCTTAAGAATCGAAAATTTAGCACGACGTGTCACTCTTTGAAAATTTTTGCTGAGCAAATCCATGTTGGAGATTTTTTTTGAGAAAGTTTTATAAAAGACATTGCTGTTTCCTTTATTATGGTGTTTAGTGCAGCTTATGAAGAATCATTCAGAATTATTTAGAGTTTCTGTCTCAATTAGTTTATTTTCCTTTGTTTATTAAGTCCGTGAGAGAGATTGCGCTTCTTCGAAGAACACACTTAAACTATTTGTACTAGAAATAAATATTCTTTCAAACACAAAACAGTTTTCTAAAGACCTGCAGCAGCATTCTAGGCCATACATTTGATAAAGCACTGCTTAGTTCTTTTAAATAACCGATAAAATATCTTTTGTAGTGATCCTGTTTGAAAAAAAATCAATCTAGAAAAATGTAATTGCGGAATGTAAATAACAAAAATAATTTCTCCTGTGTAAATGCAATATTCACGGAGTTCTTCGACTGTAAAGTTTGGGGCATTTATCGCAATTACAAAAATATAAATCAGTTTAAATAAGCAAAAAGAAACTTTTTAATTTCATCGTCATTTGTCTTTTTGCATGAGCTGCTTATACATGAATTTCTTCCCATGAATTGAATACTGTGGAAAGAAGGGTTAAAAATGAAAAGAGAGAAAGAGAGAGAGGGAGAAGATAAGGAAAAAGAAATCATTAAAAGGGGGAAAACAATTTTTAATCTCGAAACGCCTACAGGCCGACATTGATGTGTTCGATGCTCTTTAATGGAGAACACTTTAGTGTTAGATCTTTATTTTTAATGTATTTAGTTAGTTAAATTCGCAAAACATTCTTTCTTTCTTGCTGTGAGCGAAGAGAGGCAAAAAAATGTGATTTTGTCACACTATTCCAGCTAAGATTTAAAAAGTCCCTTTTTCGTATAAAAGATACGTCCCCATTATGCCTTATAATTACTGACACGATAAAAAGCCGTCCTTCAACACCTCCCTCTCCCACCCCCTACTCCCATAAGTAAAAGGTCACTTCGGCATGTTATCACTGCTTTAAAATTTTCCGAAACTTCGGGAAAAAAAGAGGAAATCAAAGAGAAGAGCAAAAACACGAGAAAAATCCGGCACTGATGTAATTGCATGCAAGTGTAATCAGATTATGTCGACGTGCAATTTTATTTTATTTTATTTTTTAAAAACTTTTCCATTCAAGTCTGAAAACATTTCATTTCCGCACACGACAAAAATGAGTCATTAAAATTTTCGATAGCGAAACTGCAAAGTGCGTTTGCAAAAAAAAAGAGCAGAATTTAAAATTGCATTAGGAGCCTGTTAAAGTAAAATAGAGAGAAAGAAAATATAACGAGATGACATATTTATAAATTGAGCGGACAAGAACTAAAGTGAAATGATGAAAGTAACTACATCTCCTTTGAAAATTGGCTTTCGTTGCATTCTGTAATAACGCTGAATTTCTATTACTTTGTTATTTCGTGGTTAATAATGCAATTTTGAGGGATATGCTTTATTTTATTTTACTTTTTTAAAGACTCGGAGCAAATTGCTCAAAAAGATGAGTGTTTTCTAACGATGATTCAAGTTTAGTGCAGAGGAACTGATTGAAAATTGGCTGATTTCAGTAAGGACCGGAAATTAAATTTATATTGTATTCATTTGATTAAAGTAGCACGTAACCAGAGCACACACGCCACAAATACCATACGCCTCAGACATATTAACCCAAGAAACTCTCACTGACAGGAGTACTTGCAAATAAATATTTTATTCCTTTTTAAGCACTAAAAGAGTTACAGAAGATTGTTTGTGACAGAGTCTAGAGATAGTTCAGTTTTATTTTTTTCGATTCCTACTATTAGTTCACACTCTCCCTATATTTATATATCTTGTTCAAATTTTCAATCGTTAATAAGATACTTTTTATTCATCCACTCAAGTTCAAATATATTTTTTTAAAGTTGTAGTGAATGACACTTGGTGCTAATACAGATTTTTCAAATATCAATTCATTAATTGAATTTAATTAATTAATTGTAGATCCTGTTACGTGGTATTAAAAATGAATGAAAACAATAAACTAAGCCAACAAATTGGATTAACGGAATCGACCCTTGCTTCACAAACGGACCTGCATTAATTAATTATATTTAATAAAAAGTAACTTACGTAAATTTTACTTTGTTGACCTAAGTAGCAATTGACTTTAATTTTTTTTATATTACTTGTTAAAGTTCAATTTGAGGACATGCAATCAGAGCCCGACTGGGACATTCGGAGGCCCTAGACCCAGCACTTTTGTGGGGCCCCTGTGCAGTCATTTTTTCTTGGTCATACCACTTATAATCTTAAGATACCAGTATTTCTTCATGGCAATTTCATACATTAGGGGAGGGGGCGCTTCAGGTTCAAACTCTCCAGTACAAAAAGTTTCAACTTTAAGTTAACAAATTTTCAGCTTTTAATGTAGAGTTAGGCTTCAGTATCAAATGACGTCACGTCTATGAATACTCCATGGGGGAATTCTTGGGATTCTGGCATGACGTTTCTTTTATCCCTAAATATAGTGCACGCAAACCCTTTTGCTGAGCAGTACGCGTTGTCAAAGTGCATTTCTTTGTTTCTTTTCATTACTGTTAAAATTTTAGCATAACTCATTTCTTTTATGATGAGAACTTAAACTATTTTAATAATTTTGGGGCACCCTAAAATTTGGGGGTTCTACCCATGGCCTAGGACCCCCAAAATCAAGCTGATTTTTCAAGCTATTTTGATTTGAATATCAAGTCAAAATATTCTGTACCACTTGGCTAATAGAACACAAGCAATGTAACTCAAATGTAATGTACAGTCAAATAATTATCTCATCTTTTCAGTGACGGTGTAACCAAGTTTAATTGTGTTTCATTCACTAACTGTAAGAATTTATTTAAAAACTAGCATCTTTTGTGGTAAAATGTATTTTAGAAATAATTCGAAGACTATTTGAAAAATGAAAAAAGTTTAATTCATTCATCTAATAAACAGGATCAGCAGTTGATAAATAAATATAACACACTGACACAATTCCTTGACTAATATCATATTATCTCTTAAATAGTTTAGAAATCAGTAAATTCTTCTACATTTCCTTTGCACTTCTATGAAGTTCAAAATATTCAAATATGAATATCTGATAAAATATTTAGACAGTGAAATAATTTAAAGCAAGAGAAACGGAAGAATGCTTTGTGCAGCCTGTCTTGATGCAGTACAATGAGTTTGGATTTCTTCGTCCAGATTTGTAAGGAAATTATTTTACATTACTTCCCATTTTCAAATATGGAATAATGCGCTTTCCTTTTGCTTTGAAAATTAAATTCCTAACCGTGTCCTGGAGATGTTTAAGGATTTAAAAAGACCTAGAGTATTCCAGGGGTGTACTTTCTCGATGATCAATTTCTATGTTTTAAGATTTCTATTTAACTTTTAAGTAATAGAATAAGTAGATAATATTATCTATGCATGTATACTAAAAATAATATCAGTTTTAGTTTTCAAGGAAGTTGAAGCAGTAAAAAATTTGGGAATCCTTGGGCAGAATATAGTTTTCGAACACATAATGAAACTTTCTCTTTTTATTTAAGTTTTCTGGAAAAAAAAAGTTTTATAGTACAAAACAAGAAAGATTAAAGGATTTCATGTGCAATGATTGTCTTTCAAACACAATTCTGTTTGCGTTTACACCACTACTTGATAATTGGTTAAGTTGTTTCCTCTCATCGTGGCAAAAACTGCGCTTGTAGCACAAGACACGGGACAGTTAAATGAAAACGGGACTATGGGGATTTAAACGGGGAAAATGACTATACATAAGTAGCATGGAGAGCAAGTTGGTAGCGCAAGTAGGCGTTTGTATAGATGTGTCTTTTATTGGGAGGCGGAAGAAACAGCATGAGCGTTCACTGCTGCTCTATTTGCCTGTCACGTGTGTGCAAAGTAAGATCACCCTTTTCATACTTTTAAAACCTTGAATAAAGGTATTTGTGGTCGTCGACAGGCTCCAGACGAAGAGATGCGAGCCTGGACACAATCATGGTTCCATAGGCAACCGAAAACATTTTTTCACGAAGACATTAGCCATCTTGTTTCACAGTGGGATAAACAATTACGGCCATTACTTTTGAAATAATTTAATACTTACATTTTTTTCTCATCAGTCCCGTTTACATTTGACCGCCCTTTATGGGTTAAAGCTAATATGATGTTAAATCATTCATTCCAGAGATTCATTCAAGGATTCGCGCTTACAATGTGTTATATTTTTAATACTGTGATCAAAATTTTCAGCCCCCTCATTTTTTGAGGATTCTCAGTAAAATATCAAGACAGCAGCATTTCTTGTTTAGATGCTTGATAATTTTAAAGCTATAGATTCCCCTGACATGATTATATGGTGAAACTCTTTTGAACAATTTTCTGTGTGGATCTCAACTAGTTTGAATAACTTACAACTCCACGAAACTCATTCACTTCCGCAAAGTCAAAAATATAGTTCTTCAGTAAGGCAAGCTTTGTGGGGGAGGGGGAGGAAACTAAAAGAATAAAATTCATATTCCTTTGAGTTGTTACGCAACTACTAGCTGAAGTACCCGTTCTTCACACGGGTGGCCAAAAGAAAGAAAAAAAAAAGATGTCATGACGTCAAGCAAATACAGACAAAAAATTACGTCATAGAATAATTAATTTCATTTTCTATTTTTAACATTACCATTCAGTTACTATAATAACAGTATTCATTTTTGTCAATTAAGTTGTTAAATGCTACCATCAAACGACAAAACTGGGGAACCTGAGTGGGACATTCTCGGCCAGAGCCATCTTTATCCGGGGATGCAAAATATGCGTGGCACCAGGGCGCAGGGACCTAGGGGTCGCAATGCATTTTTCCCTTATCACATGCAGCGACAACTGATTTTATTTTTTATTTTCAGCATCACAGTTAGCATAGTAACAAAATGCTAAATGCAGCAATTAAACGAGAGCAAGAGTAATTTTTAGAGTTCATGGATTGAATATTTTGTGTTACTAGGACTTTATTTGCGATTGAGAAGAATAGGAAACTTCTCAATCGGAAAATAAAAGTGCTTGGATATAAGCAAAATATTAACTACCCGGCTCTTTAATAACACTCACATTTTTACGCTTTTGTTGCTATTTTACATTTTATTTCTTTGAATATGCACTTTAACAATTCAAAATAATTTTGTTAGGATAATATTTTCTTCATACATTTCAAACATATATCTATAGTATATAATTAACAGCAAAATAAATACAACTAATACGTGATGGTGCGACAAAACAGAACAAATGTAATTTCAGCAAAGCAAACATTTAAAAGGAAAAAATCTCAAAAGTGCACTTTTCGAAAAGTCAGAAAACGTAATCAGTAGGAAAGTAAATCCGCTAAAAGAAGCTTAAATTTTAAGCCTATATTTTAGTAATGCAAAAGCCATTTATCTTGTTTAGACTTTTGTTGCTTGAAAAATTAACACAGGACGTAAGTTCACTGTTTAGAAGAAAAGAAAAAGGAAAAAAATCCCTTTACTTAGCTGCGGAGCTGCTTTAATTTTATATAACATGATTTGCAGAATTCTGCAACGAGACTACAGTAATGGCAACAACAAGAACAATAACAAAAAAGATTGCTATCATTTTTTTTTTCCTAACAGAATTCGAAAGAAATTACATTATTGGCTCGTCCAGCATATATTTTCTTTCGGTATTCTTTTCATGTCTTTTTTTTTCCAATCTCTTTATTAACTTGGTCAGTGTTTGTCGTTCCAGTTCAAAATTTGTTCACAAATTTTAAACCGCTAACTATCATCCAATCGAGCTGAAACTTCGTTTACACCTGTAACTCTGAGGAACAGATCTAGAGACCCTTTTTTGACGTCAGCTGGCTGTGCCGGCACAGCCAGCTGTCGTCAAAAAAGGGTCTCTAGATCTGTGGCACGCGATGAACGTTTCCATCATCCGCCATCTTGCTGGTAGTTAAGTCGAGCGATGGCAACGGCTGCCCTTTTTTCAGCATTGGGAAAGGGTTGCGCCTCGAAGGGTTAAGCGACCTATCCTAGTTCCTTCTCCGGAAATTTTCATGCATTTTTCCGAAAGTAAAGTGAACAAAAAAAATTGCATTACAAACTAGTCACTCAACCGCAACTATACAGCAGGTGCAAGTACAGTAGATCCCCCTACAACACGGATTCATATAAGACGAAATCGTGTAATTTCGTCTAGGTCAGAATTTTTTCGCATTGGAAAAATTCTGACGTAGTTGGTATAACAACACTCTGATGATGTTGATGATGCGAGTTTTGTGTTTGTATTTTATGCCTTTCAGGCACTAACGCCGAGTCTGATGAGGAAAGTCCTTCTGATGACGTGACCGAGCAGGCCGCACTTACAGGAGACTTCAACGTAAATAAAGTTTATTATGGCAAATTCGGAAATTATGAAGATGTTTGTTTTGTTTCTGTAATTATGGCAACGCTGCGCTAGGGGATCTGCCAAGGATGGACGGTGCCTTGGTAGAAAGGCTTTCTAAAGGGTTCTAACGCGTATTCACGTCACATCTGGAGAAAAGAAATCATGAAGATTATCAGGATAAATGCTCTTTAGTCAGATGTAAAAAAATAAAATGGAGAGAGAAGTACTGTCGGAGAAAAGGGGAAAATTTTTAATTTAAAAAATATTTTTGTTTAATTACTTATATTTTATTTTTAAATAACAACACAAACTTTTTTAGTGTTTTTTTTATTTTTATTTTGACTATCTAATGTTCAGATTTCTCTGAGCGACTGCCTCTCGTAACGACCGATATTTTTTCAGAACGGAGGGTAGTCGCACCTGAGAAGTTTCACTGTCATAAACTTCTGAATTCGACCAGTCCGGCTTGCAAAAATCGTCCATCTCCGGCTCTAACTTTCAGACACCTTACGTCGACAACTTTATTCAGAGCTTCTTAAAAAATCCTTTTATAATGCTTTAATATTAAAAATAAATAAATAAAGGTTAAATGGATAGGATGAGGAGAGACGGCGGCCTTTTTTCCGTTCAGCGTAATCGCTACAGGCTGCTCTATGTAAAAACAAATGTGATTTTAAAAACTGAAGCAAAAACTACAATGTCATCTTTTCGGATTAAGCGTTTTCAACTTACCTTTAATAAAAACTATTTCCTTCATCACTGCAACACACTATCTATGGTATTAACATTTTATAATTACTTTTTTTTCTCAGCTTGGCGTTAAAAAAAATAAACATATCATCTTTCAAATTAACTAGCAAAAATGTCCCAAGATGATTAACTATCTTTCTCTCTTTTTTTAATCTTCATTTAAAAAAAAACAGTCTTTTCAAAGGAGCTTAAACTTTCTAACAGGTATTCTTAAGCCTCTTTTTTTCTTTTTTTTCCAGATTTTTCTTTTTCACGTTCGTTTATTTTTTCAAATAACCCATTATGCTCCCGTATTACGTCATTAAAAAATCCCTTTTCACCTGAGAAACATAAAAACTAAAAGATAAAAAATTCTTTTGATATATCAGTGTTCTTCATTTGTGTAAAACTCTTGCATTTAAAGAAAAGAAGAAGAAAAAAAGAGGAAGAAAAATGCCTGAAAGAAAATGATGCTGCGTAATTACATAAATCGTATTCAAATTGTTTCGCCATTTTTTTTCACTGTTATTTTTATATTCAAAAATTCGCTGATTACTTAAAATATTAAGACGTCTGGAGGTAAAGACATGATGAATACTTCAAAAGGAATTTTAAATGTCAAATGGAAGGAAAATGTTTTTTAAAAGAAAAATAAAGAGTTGGGGAAACGAGACAATAAAAAGCACAGATTGAGAAAAAAAAGCATTTATTGAAGTTTTATTTGAAATTCTTTTGTTTTTCAAGCGTGTTGTACTTTTTATTTGACTTTTTAATGAAGCCATTTGAATGTTGAATATTATTTTTTTATTTATCTTCTCTCTCTCTCTCTCTCTCTCTCTCTCTCTCTCTCTCGTTTTTTTTTCTTTATTAATGCATTGTAGTGCATTTATTTTTTTCTTTCTGCTGCTTTAAATCCTCTAGATTTATGTTGAAGTACTTTGAGTAACTGTTAAATTTGCAAATTGTTAGAAGAAAACATTTTTCAAAGAAAGCAGTTGGAAAGGTATGAAACATTCCGTTCATTCGAAATCTTTATTAAAACTGGCACCTTTCCTTATAACAAATTATGATTTTTTTCAAAATTTCTGATAGAACTTTAGTTTTATGCAAATATTGCACGCAAAATGAAGTTAGTTTGCCCTTAAAATTTACATGAACATTAGTAATAAAAGTATTAGTTAAAGAATACTGATTTTTGATTATACTTTTCTAGAGTTGAGTTTAGTACGGATAAGGTCAGGCTGAGATCTGAGTTTGGCGGATTGGAAATACCATTGTGGCATCATAAATAAAGAGATGTAGCCCTTTTGCTCACACAAAACACTTTATTAGACGGCACATACAAACACATAGAATATGATAGATCGCTGGTTTTGCAAAACAGCCTTCACAGGCCTAACACCAGAGGAAAGTCACCTCTAGACTGGTCACTGTCTACCTCTCTTCTCTGCCTTGCTCTCATCATCTCGGTTCTCGCCTGGAATCGCAAGTTGATTTCGAATGGATTTCGATCACGTGGGATGCTTGAAGTGAGTGTTCGAAAGTTATGAAATTCCACATCGCTATTGCGTCAAATTCTGAAGAGCCCTTGAAACACTCAGTGATTTATGCGTTCTATAACGTCAGAGCTGCACATTAACAAAGATCTATAGGTTCTTGTTGATGACTTTACGATACCACCCAGATCAAAGGTTATCGGAGAGATTCAAGTATTGAGGGGTAAGAAAAAGGAGCATCACATATGTATATCTATAAGTACTAATTGGTCGTAAATATTCGCGGACAACGTCACATCATCCTTTGCTAGAATGTCTACAGCCTCATTTCCCTATAGACCAATACGCGAGCCCAACCATGGCCGAATAGATATAGATAAGACACTGTGCATGGTAGATGGCAGTTTTCTCCAGATGTAACATGAATGTGAGTCCGAACCCCTTAAAAGAGTTCTCCGGCCAAGCACCACCTCGTAGGCAGTGCCCCTCGTGTAGACTTGCCGTAACACTAATATACAAGACCTTTTTGTGAATGAACTCACTGGTTGTAAATCCTGTGTAGCTGTAAAAGTACCTTCTTTTATATATAAGTCATTATTCATTTTTTCCTAATGGCGGGTTCTTTCCGTTTATAAGCGTTGGTCACCACTAAGGCCAGAATGAGTCACTTTATTATGGGGCTACCTAATAGGTAGACCAGCGTTGTCTCTTACGAAGAGACGGATAAAATGACACCCACGCCTACGCTGGGAAACGAACCTGGATCTGTGGTGTGGTAGAATAGTTCTTTAGCCACCACACAACCCAAGCAGCAATTCATTAAATTTCGACTTAGATGTTTTATCCCTATTTCTGAACCAGTTACTTAAGTGCTGAATATGGCACTATGGCTATTTCGAGGTCTAAATAGGCTAAAACCTAGCTGTTCCTTTTATGTCAATCATTTCAGCTTTAAAGATTGAGCAGATGTCTGGGTTTCTTACTTAATAAGAGTGAGATGTTGTCATGCTTTTAATTTAATTAAATCAAGCTTGATTTCTTATTTACTTATTTATTTTATTTTATTTTATTTTTTTGCCAATAATTTTTTTTTTAAATCAGGCAGATGAAAAGTATGCTAAGATTATTTATCCGCAAAATTACTTAAATGTGGGTATCTTGTTAGTGAAAGGGTCAGGCTAAACTGTGATGAAAATTATCAACTGTACGGAATTTAAGATGGGAAACTCAGCACAATTTGTCTGCAAAATCAGTTTAATGGTCTGAAAAGGAGTGTGTGACAGTAATTGTATCAGATCAAAGACTTGGCAACTTCAGACCTTATCCAACTTGACAAAAGTGACTCATTTAACGGTGTTATTCGAAAAAATCATGTGATTTTGGTACATAATTACAAATAAACTAATTATGCCAGGCACTTCAAAATTTTGAAACTGTCTCTTTACAAGCTGTATTAGATACTGCGAAGACAGGCCAATCTGTATCAGTTTCAATACTTTTAGAAAAAATTCTTAAAAATCGGAAATTTTCGCAAAGCGTGCCACTCTTCAAAAAATCTTGCAGCTCAAATCCATGTATAAGAATTATTTCTGAAAATTTCACAAAAGCCACAGTGTTTTCGCTTATCGCAGTATGTAAAACAGCTTATGAAGAACCATCTGGAATTTTTTGGAGACCATGGTGTTATTAGTTTATTTCAATTTGTGTACCAAGACTAAAAACAGAGTTCTTTTTTTTTCGAAGAACAGCCTTAACCGGTCTTGAAATGCTGAGGACCAAGAAGAGAATGAATGATCTTCCTCACACTGTTCTTGATGTGTAAACCTTAGAATGTTAGTCAGCTGTTGATGAACGATGCAGTGATACATGTTGCGAACTTTAGTGCAATCTGTAGAGGGCTTTGTGAGTGTTGCGTGTTAAGGAATTCGTATGCGTTATAACTTGTCCTTGTGTGCCGCAAGTTGCAGACTTTTACTGGGCGAAACGGGTGAAGTTATGTTGATCTGCTGTCCTTGTTAAGAACTGATGGTTTGTTTTTCAGGGTATCTACGAAGATAGTGTGTAACAGTAGCTGGCATCAAAACAGGGTTTACGAGCGAACAACCTTTATCCTATTTAACAAAATGCATCTAATTTCGCAGCTGTAGTGTAGTTTTGTCGATTCGACGATCACTAATCCACCATAAGACAAGCCTCTCATTTCCCCAACATTTCATCTGAGAAAGCAGAAAATGAGAACTGCGAGAAACTCGTCACATAAACTTGATACCTTTGCACGGATGCAGTTTGTCAATATTACGAAAAGATGATAAAATTGCATGGAATACTTTCAGTAGTGCAGTTTGAAAACTGGTATCTTCTTTGTCATTGAGAAAGGACGTGATGAAAATTAACTAGGCAATGTCATTTTTTAACAAAAATATCATACTTTGACTCTTACTCTTCTAAAAGAGATGAGAATAGTGATGAATCAGTCGAGCAATGTCCTATTATATCGTCGTTGTTAAATGAATATCTGCTATTTGCACTTTTTGGAGATTTTGACATTTTGACTAGATTACTAGTCACTAGTAAGACTATATGACTAGTTTACTAACCTATAAAAATACTTCTATATGACTAAGCACTACACGGTGAACTGTGAACGCTAAATAATGGGCCATGTGAATCAACTAGAATATTGCCGAATAATAACTGCCAATAAAAACTGGTAATAATAAATTAACTCTTTGCACATCTCAGATATTAATTTGACAACTACGATATGTAAAAGTGTCACTGTTCCCAATATTGTCTTAGAAAACAAGTCAAGGAATGAAATCCGTGTCTCGAAATCGATCTTTTTCTAGAATTGCACCACTTTGAATTCAGGCTCGTAGGTCTGTGTATAGTTTAACCCTTAAAGGCATAGCGATGTAGATCTGCATCGTAAGTTTAAAACACGATCACTGTCGGATTAAATACAAGTCAAATTTCTTATGTCGATTTCACATATGAAATATAGTTTTTAATAGTAAATGATTCATGCCATGAACAATAAAAATTCCATATATTTCTTTTTCGTTCAAACTGCGTGTTTTTCGAATATTTATTTAGTTATTCACAAAATTGATTTAGAAAATTTAGCTTACACTGTTGGCCATCGCATGATAGGCAGAGAACGTGTTTAAAATTCCTGCATTTAAATGTTAAGGGTGAATGTCGAAGAAAAAAAAACTCTGTTTTTAGTCTTGGTACACAAATTGAAATAAACTAATAGCATCATGGTCTCCAAAAAATTCCCGATGGTTCTTCATAATCTGCTTTACCCTCAATAAGCGAAAAAGCTGTGGCTTTTGTAAAATTTTCAGAAAAAATTCTTAAACATGGATCTGAGCTGCAAGACTTTTCGAAGAGTGACACGCTTTGCGAAAATTTCCGATTTTTAAGAATTTGTTCTTAAAGTTTTGAAACCGATACATATTGATCGCTTATTTCAGTATGTAGTACAGCTTGTAAAGAGACAGTTTCAAAATTTTGAAGTGCCTGGCATAATTAGTTAATTTGTACTTATGTACCAAAATCATATGATTTTTTCGAATAACATCGTTAAGTATCTGATATGATTTATAAATCAATGTGTGTACGACAAACAGAAATCCAAATGTATATTAATGCATATTTAGTTATTTTACAAAAAAAAACTTAAAAAACGTTATACCACAATACATGTATAAATAGACATACTTTTCTTTTCAAAGTTTTATTTTGAGAGGAATATACCCTTTGTCAGCAAAACAAACAACGAAATTTTCCCCGACCATAACAAACTAGGGGAACACTTTCTCTCTTATAATTGCACATCGATGCCAACAACTTGATTTTTAGTCATTCGAAAGGCGAAATTATAGTCCCGAACACCTCAACTCACCAGAAGTGTTTGAACAGAACAAAGATAAGCAGTGTTCAGAGCTTTAACCCTTTGAGGCGCAACCCTTTCCCAATGCTGAAAAAAGGGCAGTCGTTGCCGTCGCTCGACTTAACTACCAGCAAGATCGCGGACGATCAAAACGTTCATCGCGTGCCACAGATCTAGAGACCCCTTTTTGACGACAGCTGGCTCTGCCCGCGCACTGCCAGCTGCGTCAAAAAAGGGTCTCTAGATCTGTGGCACGCGATGAACGTTTCGATCGTCCGCCATCTTGCTGGTAGTTAAGTCGAGCGATGGCAACGGCTGCCCTCTTTTCAGCATTGGGAAAGGGTTGCTCCTCAAAGGGTTAAGTAGCTATATGATTTATAAATTAATGTATGTATGACAAACATAAATCCGAATGTATATTAATGCACATTTAGTTATTTTACATCGAAAATAAGAAACGTTACACCACAATACATATATAAATAGACATACTTTTCTTTTCAAAGTTTTATTTTGAGAGGAATATTCTCTTTGTCAGCAAAACAAACAACGAAAGTTTTCCCCGACCATAACAAACTAGGGGAACACTTTCTCTCTTATAAATGCACATCGATGCCAACAACTTGATTTTTAGTCATTCGAACGGCGAAATTAAAGTCCCGAACACCTCAACTCACCAGAAGTGTTTGAACAGAACAAAGATAAGCAGTGTTCAGAGCTTTAAGAGAAGGAAAAGAAACAATGCTTATTCTTATTAGTACTTTCCCGCACTACATTTTCTTTTGATGATTTTTGCGTCAAAAGAATTGTTCCTTTTCCCTCCTCTTTCCTGTTTTTTTCTTTCTTCTTTTTCTCTGCCTCCCCAGTACTTCAGATGTCGATTTATCGCACTTGCTCGAAGAATAAAGCAAAAGAAAAGTCTGCGAATAAAAAATCCCTAAACAGGAATAATTTTTAAAATCTGAAATAGCAATAAAACGATATTGTATTGCTCCAATGTGCTTCATAATAATTTAGTAAATTATATACATAAACTAGCTGACCCGGCAAACGTTGTTTTGCCATATAAATTATTCCTAGGATTATTTTAGTAGAAAGAAATGACTAACTTATTGTGAGGATGTGGTATATGAGTGGAAGAGGCATGGAATGCTGTGAACGATGCCGGAATATAAAAATAACATAATACCAAACATATATTTTTAATTCATTGTAATTTATTCTTTAAATTTATATATATCGCTAATTACAACGATTTTACTAAAAAATAATATCAATCCCTTAACGCAATAGAGTATACAATATTTTTTGTTATCCCATCTTTAGATAACACAAACAAACTGGATGCCCACTGTATGGTTTGCCCACTCGAGAGCATGCCACGTATAACTGTCCGTGTGAAAAACTGTCCACGTATAATATAATAACTGTCCACGTATAACTGTCCGGCGTGCTCAAATCTAATTCACAAGCAGACATAGTTTGGCCTTGAGACTTATTGATAGTCATTCCATAAAAAATTTTGCCCCCCCCCCCAAAAAAAAGGATGAAAATCTGAAACACTTTCAGATTTTAAATACGCACTATAGTGCTATATATTAAAATCGTATCATAATTTATGCGTCGTCCCTATTTTTCGTCCTTATTCCATTAAGTTGGAAAGTATTATCATTATTCATGACTGTGCTGTATTTTTCTTCCTTATTTTATAAAACCCATCTTTGGAATCGAAATCTATCTTAAAATCGCCTACCAAAACTATTTTACAATCTTCGCCAAGTATATCACAACTATACTTCACCGTTTTATATATTGTTTCCTACTTTAACGCCTCGACTCTCGCCAAGGAGGCGATGATTAAACATATGCAGTTACCATGACGATTTTTTGCATTTATGTAGAAATCGTAATTTAGAATTAAAATGGCGATTTGGAACAACATGTAAGTACAGCGTGCCGTTACATTTTTATTTATTTTGGATTACCAATTAATGTAGCTTTAATAATTAAATGTCTTCAAATTCCTTAACTGGCGCGTTTATCCTTAGTTTGTTTACTTTAGTTATCACCTAGTTCTTTTGGATGCGTTGAAACGGTACTTACGTATTAACTCGGCGGTCACTTCCGCCAAACTACTTTTTCGTAGATTTTAAATACGTTGCCAATCGTATTCCAAACCATCAACAATTTCATGTGCCGGGCATTTATCTTGGTGAAAAATTGCTTGACTTGGCAGACCGCCGGGATAATACGTAAGTACCGTTGAAACTTGCGCATAACTCCCAGAGACCCATGACTGCAAAGCTCGTCAAAGTACGGGGATTTTTTAGGTTGGCGAGAGTGGGGGCGTTAAAATAGGAATCAACTCTTTCTTGTACCTAAAACACATCTTTGGAATCGAAATCTATCTTAAAATCGCCTACTGAAACTGTTTTACAATCTTCGCCAGACATATTCCAACTATACCGCAAAGACATTTTAAATGCTGTTTGGAATGGGCATCATAATCCATGAGTGTACCGTGTTTTCCTTTCTTGTTCCACAGAGCACTTCTTCGGAATAGAAATCTATATTAAAATCGCCTAATAAAACTCTTTTACAATATACGCCAGGCGTTTTCTAACTATACGCGAAATATATTTATAATAAATTGTCGCGTTTTGGCACCACATTTAGCGATCCATTATCAAAAATTGCAAACCTTGTGCGACTTTCAACATTTTATTAACTCCCCCCCCCCTCTCCACATTATCTGGCAAACACATTTGAAAAGTGATTCGACACGCTAATGTCTACACAGAAATCCTGATTGAAATTAATAGCACCCGGGGCCTAAACATTTTGGGGTGGACCGTTCTTATGACTTAGGGGTATGAGACATAGTTAAAAACCTATTCTATGACCTAACGAATATACATAGAAAATTTCATTAAAATTGGTCGAGTGGTTTCGGAGGAGTAGGGTGACTAACACTGTGACAGGTGAATTTTATATATTAGAATTAGATTAGATGTAGGAGCATAATATAACTAGAAAAATTAATGAAAGCTTTACGAGCTAAGAGTTTTAAAGAATTATCCGGTTGAAAAAGAACAATGATTAGTATTATAAAACACTTCATATTGTACATAAGCAGCGATTTTCAAGTCCTTAGTAAAATTACTAATTAACAGTTCTTATGGTTGGAATGGCTGAAATTCTGTAATTAAAAAATTACAAATTATGTGTTTTAAACAGAAAGTATTTGTCGCGCGTATTTGTTGAATACATCAAATAAACTGCAGAACATAAAACCTCGAGGTCTGCCCTAAAGAAATTTTTTCTTGGGGTCTTGGTAAAATAAAAGCCACTAAACATTGTAGATTCTCTTCGCACATCAAAGTCTGTTGTAGTTAAGTAACAACTATTTGGGAAAACAGCGACTTTCTAGTTTCGTATGATATAGGGTATGTAATAGACATTCCTGAACTCCCTAAAACTATCAGCAAAAATTCAGGAAAAAATATCTTTTATAAAATAAACATTTAATGCTTAATACGTCTACAAATAAATTAAAAACAAATATATGTATTATAAAAAATATTATCTGAATACTGAATTCAGTAGAATTGAAAATTATACAAAATTATGGAGAATTTATGACAAAAAATAAAAGTTGAGTGTAAGTTCTATGCAAACAAAGTATAATTTAAATTACTTTTATCATATAAAATCATCGAAGAGAAATAGAAGAGGGAAAAAAAAAGAGGAAAGTTCTTTAAAAAAAAATCCATGTAAATATTTTTCAATCCAGTTATACATGGGGAAGAAAAAACTAAAAACACATTTTAAAATTCCAGGAACCTGCTCATTAATATTTTTGCCGTGGGCAATCTAAACCCAATTTTGTTTTTGTTAATGCATGAGGAATTTTCATCCGCAGAAAAAAATCCCACATGATTTGAAGGTTTTTGTAGGGAATTAATTCCTCCCTCCCTTCATCTATTGATACAAAAACCTACGTGTAGAAGAAATTATAATAAAAATGAACTGCAATTCATATTGCATACGGTCGTAAGGATCTATTGGGAGAGGGCTGTTTAATTTGCGAAATGTATGTAATTCTTTATTTGTACACGAAACTTTAGAAAATCATAATTCTTCCAGGAAAAATGAAAGGCATATTATTTTAATTTAATTTATTTTAAGTAAAAAATGCTTACTTATACTAATCTTAATTTTTATAACATGTATTACCAGAGGTCGATCCAGGAGTTTTTTGCAGGATCCCATTTTTGTGAAACTGTTTATTTTTGTGAATTTCTAGTATCTGTTTGTGAAAATTTTCATACCAATTTTTAGAAAAGTCACTTTTTTCTTAATTTACGAAAAATTGAAATATAAAATAAAATGCCAATGAAGGGTTGTTTAAATCGATTTTATTTTGTGAAGGGCCGTTTCAATCGATTATAATTTTGTGAAGGGGCCGCAAAATGGACCTAAATTTAGTCTTCCTGTTTACGTTGCAATTGTTCCCATGACATCGGAGTATGTTCTACAGAACACCATATTTATAAAACAGTTTCAATAAAGACTAACAGCTCTTTTTTACAATAAACAATTTTCTTAAAACTAAAATATTTCATCATTAAAACAATTATCACAATGCTGGACAAATATTGGGTATTGACACTTTTTATTAATCTTCTGAAATAAAACTAACCCTTTTTTCACAAAATATCGTGTGTATGCTAGTACTAAATATTAGTATTTTACGTATATTGAGTATTGACAGAGAAAAATGAGTTTTTCAAATAACGTCAATATTTTACTTGATATTGCTAATTAGAAGAAATATAGTACATTACTTAACACATTATGTCATTAAGAGGATTAGTAAAAAAATGTTATGCTTTATTTTTTCTCGGATTTTTTTAAGAAGCTTTATAATTACATA
The DNA here is from genome assembly GCA_038373885.1 of Cheiracanthium punctorium. Classification (NCBI taxonomy): domain Eukaryota; kingdom Metazoa; phylum Arthropoda; class Arachnida; order Araneae; family Cheiracanthiidae; genus Cheiracanthium; species Cheiracanthium punctorium. The sequence goes on along the minus strand of JAWZYV010011814.1, from coordinate 337,590 downwards.
ATACTCTAATATCATTGTTTAATATGTACGTACTTGCGCGTGAAGGAATTAAAACTTACGAAGAAAAAGAAAAAAATGTCAGGCGTAAAAATGAAGCGAATTACTGTCGCAGCTCACAAAATTAAATTAACTAAAGAAGAAAAATTACCGTAATTAAATCTTGCTGTCAATAACTAAAAATTCTTTTATAATAAGTAATAAAGTTCACTCTTTTTTTGCTACATGATGAGATCGCTTCTGGAACATCATTCTGCACACCAGCCTCAAAGCTTCTAACCTTATCAAAAGGCAAAAGAGGAAAAAAAGAGGGGGGAGGGGAAAGAAAATATATATAAAAATAGAATTACAAAAGCGCTCTAGGTAAAAAGGATTACTTTTGGTTCTTAGCTTCTTCTTCTTTTATTTTTTATTTTTTTTAAAGGAAAGTTGGGAAAAGAAAAAAAAAATTGTAATCCATGCTTTTGAACACTTCTCGGTTTAATCTCATTAAGACAAGAAAATTATTTTCACCCTTTCTTTACTAATCAAAAGTAAATGTTTATTTCTGCCGGATCGTGCCATTATTATTTCTTCTTCGAAGAAAGAAGGCTGTTTTGCAAAAGCAAATATGTACATCCAGTTTTTCAGAATAGATGAGAAAACTTTATTATTATTATTATACTATGCTTACATCAAAACAAGACAAATATTACTGTTGATTTTTAATATTACTTTTTATTATCACTATCTTGGGCGAAAATTTTAACTACTGTTGCTATTCAAATACCATTTTCATACACAGGGCTCCTCAAAATTGTATACTGCAATCAACTCTTAACGAAGATACTAAGGACATACAGTCTAACGAAACGCACACTGTAAGGAAACTTTCACATGGCTTGTCTTCAGTTAAAACATCAAATGAACTAACGGTTCAAAGTAACATTAAAATTAAGTTTAGTGAGTTTATCAATAACAAGTATGGGCAATCTTTGAAAAGTGGCGGGCCAAACTTTCAGAAGTTAGCGAAGTCGCGGGCCATTTAGTTGGGATTTAGAATGGTTTATATGGGTTTTATACAGGGTATCTATATGTTTCGCAGACAGGATCCAAAGCCGTGGCGGGGCACATCCGGACCGCGGGCCGGCGGTTGCCCATATGTGATCTATAATAAAAAAAGTGAATGTTTGTAAATGTGTATCGGTGTGATCTCCACACAAATCTACAGCATTCAGAGCTCTGAAATCTTCAACATATAAGCTCATAAATTCGATAACATGCACCTGAGAATCAGAATTTTTAAATTTTAATTACTTATTTATTTATTTATTAGAAACTGTTCCGATGAACAGTTGGACTTTCATGCTTGGCGAGTTTCGCCCACATAAAATGATTTATGCTTTTGAAACAAAGCAGAGAATCTATTCTAAGTAGGGATGGACGCGAGAAGGTAAATTTGCATCTCGCGTCTCGCAAAACAGCCTAAAAGTTGTGTCTCGTCTCGCAAAATCCCTTTATCATAATGTTAAAAATATCTGTCTCGTCTCGTAAAAGAGCTGTAAATCTCTGTCTCGTCTCGCAAAAAATCATCTCGCGCCCATCCCCAATTCTAAGCAGAGTCGGGTGTATTTGAAAAACATGAAATGGGATGACAATTACGCCAGTTTTACGCCAGCTGGCTGTGCGGCCACAGCCAGCTGTCGTCAAAAAAGGGTCTATAGATCTGTGGCAGGCGATGAACGTTTCGATCGTCCGCCATCTTGCTGGTAGTTAAGTCGAGCGATGGCAACGGCTGCCCTTTTTTCAGCATTGGGCAATCTATCCAGTTGTTCTCGCATTCTTTCATTTTTTTAGCAGATGTCAGTGCTGTTAAAAAGAATCGTGGCCATTTTTTTACGGGAAAGGACGTGCTAAAAAGTAAAGGATTCTCGTGGAGCTATGGCACCGCAACTATTTTTATAGAAATCAAATCTGTTCCTTGTGACTGGCAACAGTCAAAACGTCAGAGTTTGGTGTTCCCAGAGCGGGAACGCTGCTCGTTAAAAAGTTAAAATGCATTCCTAGAGATGTTTCTGCTTATTTCGCGTTTGTTTGATTGCAAAATGAACGCAAAGCATCGAATGTTTCATGTATCTTTCTTTTTTTTTTTTTTTTTAATCACCGTATTTAAGACATTTTTGTTAGGTAAAATTTCAGTAAGATCACCTGCAGCATGACCAGGGCCGATCCCAGAAGAAAATCTTGGGGGGGTGAAGAGAAGTAAATTGCCGACTGAAAAAACAAATTTGCCGATTCAGTTTCCAAGGTGGTCACCTTCCTATATTAGACAGTTTTCCGACGAACAGAACGTACCCGTAACATAGAAACAGCATAAATACCTGTGTAAAGTTGTACAGAGGGAGCCGCTAACGTTCGACTTTCAGAGGATTCACATTATTTACGCATTAATGATCAGTCTGGTTTTTACATTAATAAATTGCAGAGGGGTGTACGAAAAGGCGGAATTTTCTACAAAAAGGCTAAATTATTATCACTTTGTCAACAAAACTCCACATTTTTGTTGGGGAGGGATGGTTACATTACTGACTCTGTCACAAGTAATTAAATTTTCATAAAATATTCATAACTTTTAATTGAGTCATAAAATACTATCTCCGGACTGAAGAAAATATTTGCTTATCCGTGTGCGACAAAACTATCAGGAGATAGTTTGGGTTGGCGAAAATGAGTTTGGGGTACCCTGAATGGAGTCTTTACATTAATTTAAAAAAAGGAAAGGAAGCCATACAGAGAGCACTGTTTATACTTTCAACACTGTCTTATTTGCGTATATACTATTGTATACCTGCCAGTTTTACTGGATTTTTCAGGAGACTACTAGATTTTGATGGTTTCTCCTGGTCTCCTGATTTTACATTAAAATCTCCTGGTTTTCTAACATTTTGAAGCTTTAATAATCGATACATTTATTTCTCCACCAATTCTGAAAGATTACCGCTCTCTGGGTCTATTCATTCAATATGGACAAATATACCATGGTATTTTGGTCCAATAATAAAGGTTTGTGCTTATATTTATAACACATTTGTGAGCGATTCTTGAAGTTTTCAGAATTCGATTGCAAATCGTTTAATTGTAACATTTTTTGAGTTCAAAGTCCCAAAATTTTACTACTTTTTTTAGTCTTAGATTTTGTAAATTTCGAACATTTAAGAAAAACTTGTGAATGTAAAGAAACATTGACGTTTTATTCATTTTATGTTAAAAGAATTCTATTTCTGAGCTCTTTTACAAATTCTATTTTTAATATCGTGATCTCTATTTAATACCTTATGTGTGATTAAAATTTCAAACATAAGCTGTTATAAAAAGCTTTTCACTTTAAAAACCATAACTGTGTCGTGTTATGTCAAATTTTATTTTTAAAAAAAATGATACATAGAATAAATGGCGAAATTTAATGTGTGAAAAAAATTTGAAGAATGTTTTGTGACTTAGATAAGTCATTATGACTTTAAGATTATGATACCACATAAATCTACTGGATTTTCTTAGCTAGATGTTGGCTGGAATACTATTGCACGACGAACATTTAACTGTTCACTCCCGGCGTTGTTAACGACGCGACGGCAGAGATTCCTCCTTTCTGCGTCCATCGTTGCTTTCCGGCATGAGTCTTAGAATGTTTCTGCTCTGGCCACAGCCTTGCACAAGCGCATGGCTGTGCCATGCCAGGGCATTCAAAGACCCATGCCGGAAAGCAACGATTTATACAGAAGGGAGAAATTTCTGCCATTGTGTCTTAGCAACGACGGTAGTGAACAGGTTAAAGCAAACAAGAAACTAAAATATTGTTTTAACTACTGCTCTTAAAGCCTAATCTATGAGTGTTATTTTGTTAGCCCTGCATAGGTATCAACGCTACGTCCACCCATGCCGATGGATAGAATGCCCTCATAAACCTCAATAATAAATACCAATTTCGTTTTGCTTGAAGTGGATGAACGTTTCTAAAATGTACTCTAAACATTCTCTGCCCATAGGCTGCAAAGCATTGGAATTATTTTGTGTGTTCCTGTAAAAGAACTATAAATGGTACCTACATCCTTTTCAATAGGGTACATGGTACGGTAATTTTATTATCACATAAAAATTCGATCGATAGATATTTGCGGCAGTTAGAGCACGGGAAGACAAACTGAAAGCATAAACATTTCAAGTTCTTTGGAAAGCGTTAAAAAATAAAGGCTTAAAAAGAATGTGAGGCTTAAAGTGGGAAAAATGGAATAAGGAAAGTAATTCTAGCTCGAAAAGTTAATTTTCCCTGTAATGTAAGAGAAAATGGAAAATTAAGCATATTGATTTCGAAGCTCCTAAGGTCGCGACTCCCCACTATTTGCTATGCCATATCTTCCTATTTTAAAGGGCCTTTGATCTATACTCTTGCATTTTATCTCTTATAACTTACCTATTATTTTTCTAAAATCAAATTAAATTACAAAATTGGGGTTGTTTCTATATGAATGATATGAAAGTAAATTATAATAAAAAGTAGTACAAATCTAATCTAATCGGTGATGACCTTTTTCTTGGAGAATGGATTTTACGGAGCTCCAACAGTTCTCTTTCCATTATGACAGTTATTTCGCGTTCTTCTTTTAGTCATTATCAAAGCAACTACATATCACATTTTGTGCACTGCACTTTTTGTCATTTTCTTTTGTTTACAACTATAGTTTCATGTTTTTGTGTACAACTGGTTTCAAACTTGTCTTAAATGCACACTGCAGCAAACTTTTACTTCATTTTATTAAATGCTAGAGATATTTTATTTATTTATTTTTACCAAATTGATGTATTAATAATATCTTAAAAGCTAAATATGGTTTTCTTCTAATCAAAGTATGCAAAGATTTAGATTCCAAGGTATGCCAAGGCTCCAAGTATATGTTTGACTTTGGCTCGGCTGCTGTCTAGCTAACCGGAATAGGGGACACACTATTTTCTACTGTTCAAGTGAATTTCTTTTTCCCATGCATTTCAAAAAAGCAAAGAAAATACATCTATCTCCCAGAAAAGACCACGCTGGACCAAAGGGTGGTGACAGCCTCAGGCCAGTTGCGGCCTTCTTGCGATATTTTTACTTCATACAGAGTGGTATTTCTTAATTTGTCTCAGGGCAATATATAAGACTGGAACATTTTCGTTGCTGTTGTTGCTAATGCCCTCTGGCAACTGCGGGGCGGTGCCAGATCCCCATATAGGCAGGCGATGGGCGGAAGGGGAGTGTTCCATTTTAATGAGCCCCAGTCGGAGGAAGTCCGACTCAGCTCGGAGTCCCCTAATTTTGAACCAATTCTAACCAACCCCCTGAAATCGGCACCCCCCAGAGGTATCGTTTAACAACTTGGAGGACATTGGAGCCACGACGGATTTTACGTGCACCAGCTCCCATTAGCGTACACGCTCCCACAGCAGTCTAGTCGAGAGGAAGTTGACCCTCTCAAGCACTGCCCAAGCTGGATGCTGCTTCACTTGCCGTGTTCTTATTGGAACTGAGTTTAGCGCCCAGACCAGTGCGGGACAGAACATTCTCGTTCTCATCCTCAGTATTTCTCCCATAGAGATGTGCACAGAAGATTCTTAATTAGATTACTATGGACATGTGAGATGATTATTTGCATAGGGAAAAATGCCGAGACAGGTGTTATGGGATGTATGTGGTGTCAATTGCAGAGAGCTGATTTTCCGTCTCCTCCTTCTGTGTATCTGGCCACCCAGTGCCGAGCGCTCTTTATACATTCCCACTTCTTTCTTTTGACTGATGCGAATGAGAAAAGAATTTCTCACTCGGTTTTGTATGCACTGGAAGTACTAGGACGTCAAAGGGACAAAAGTTGGGAAAAGTGCTGATTAAAAACTCTTTTGAATACTAAAGTGAGAAGTTTGTAATAGCAATTTTGCCGACTGCATTTTAAGTGGGGGGTGTCTCACCTCCCCACACCCCCCCGTGGGATCGGCCCTGAGCATGACAGCCCTAATTCATTCCCGAAAATTCTGGAAATGACTTGAATAATTCGACATGCAGTGTACATGTTACAGTCAATGTAATAAATCTGGGAAGTCTGCATAATCACCGGCATCATTTGGCAGATGTCATAAATGGTTAATATTTAATTATTTATTAGCCTTTTTTTACACTTACCGAATTTCCGAGGACCTTCAGCCGCTCACAGTCGTACCCACTGTTTTTGTTTTATTTCTTTATTTCTTTATATTTTGCTACAAACTGCTGTGCCCATCTCTAATAATCAGCATGAATATTATATTTGATATAAATAATAATCATAGTAGTTCTTGGTAAAATAACTGTTGGTGAAAGGACGATGTAAAGATCCCAATTTCTTTTGTTTTAACAATATATGCTTGTCTATTCATGCTGATATCGTAACAACACTATTTTTAAAACTCTGCAAAACCATAAAAATATTTCATAATCAATGCATAAAACGATAGAATATTTTTTTCTCAAAAAAAAAGTTCTGCAATAATTTTAAGAATTTAATAGAAGTGTACAAAAATTTTATAACAGTATTTTTACAATGTCTACAAAGGCTTTTATGCTCGAGAATTTTTGTTATAATCAATGCGTGAGGCGAAAAACTATTTTTTCTCCCCAAAATTAAGTTATAAGAACTTCAATGGAAATGTAAGTAAAAAAATAATAATAATAATTGCTTAAAGGAATTAAGACCAAAAAATAAAACTAATAATGCTTCAACAGTTACTGTCAAGTCTTCATTAACACCTCAGAAATAAACACGTGGAATTATTAGACATTTTCTCTAAGGGAGATTAGTTTTTTTTTTTACAAAACAATAAAAAAAGAAGACTTCAAAAGATAAAAGATGTGATATTCGAGGAAACTTTTTTTCTTTTCTTTATTTGAAAGATAACGAAAGAAAAGATACTGATTAGTTTCAGATGCATTAAGTCTTTCTAAATCTAATGTTATCACATAAAAAAGTAGAATGTTTCGTCACTCATTAAAAAATGAATAATTTAATTTGTCAAGACATTTTTTAAGATTCTGAGCGTTGACGTTTATAAAAATATTATTCTGAATAAACATGAAGGTGTCTGTTTGACTAGTAGTTTTTCAGGTTTTAAATGCGACTTAAATGAAAAATAACTCAGCAAAAATGCGTATTCTATGTTTGGCTTAAAAAAAAGTAGTCATGTAAATTCAATTATATTCATCTTTCTTCTGTTTTTATAAGTATAACGAACAAACATTTTGAGTTTTTTTAAGGAAAGTAACAAAAAATTACAATATCTAAAGTCAATTAAATTTTTATTAAGATATTTAAGGCTTTAAAGAACATGTTTTTTAAAAAATAAGTCATTTACACAAAACTGGATTAAAAAATAAGTGGGCCTCTCATTGAGCAATTCTGGCATTTTAAATATTTGAAGCATACGTTTCAGACATTTTTTTTTACAAGGGTACTATTTTGAGCTTTAAAATAGTAAAAAAAAGTATTCATTTTTATTTACTGTATTTAGTTCCTGATTCAATAGAACAACTGAATCTACAAATAAATGCAGTATCTACAACACAAACTACTACAAATACAGTAACTTATTGTTAGTATTACTTAAGAAAGGTTTTTGAAAACTTATAAAATGGAAATTGTATTTTCTTAATAATATTTCAGCATTTAGAACACTTATTGGATATACAGCTAATGATTTTGTATTTTTTTCAAGTAATTGCAGTTGCGTTGTTTTTATTTACAAAATATGGCTAAGCCTATTAAATTCAGAATTATCTATTTAACAACAACTTTATTTGTTTTATTTCCAATAATTTTTTGATTAAATATTACATAATGAAGAAATATATGTAATACTTAATTTAAAAGGACTACCAGTTATATGATTTCCTTTTGTACATTACGTTTACTATTTGTAGTGTATATTATCTGCTATTATTAAATTATAAAAAGTATAGAAATAGAGATAGATTTATTTTTCACTTACTTTTATTTATGCATGTGATGGATGTGTAGCTTGCTTTCCCTTCCACTAAATTTGGGATTTTGTAAAAAAAATGATGACAATAAAGCCTATTTCAGAAAAATTGTCTCTTTCTCATCTTTTGTCCTTAATCCGCACTCCCCTCCTCTTACCCCCGCTAACTACGAGTTTGTCACTTAAAATTTGCAAAGATATGCTAGATACTGTGCTAGATTTTTTTTTTTTTTCTTTTCTGAAAATAACAATTTCAAAGTCCTTTTAACACAGAAAAGTTGTGTATTTTTTCCTTTATAAACTTCTAAAATATTGCCTTATAAAACTAAATTTAAATGACGGATATGAAAAAAGTAAGTTGAGTATTAAAAAAACCCTGAAAAGTTAAAATGACTGTGAAGATAAGTAATCCATCTATTTACTATTTCCTGTTCGGAATATTTTGAATATGTAGAAAGAATAGGGATTAATCTGAATCATAGTGCGGAAATTAAAAAAAAAAAAAAAAAAAAAAAAAAAAAACACAAATGTGTCACATAACTGGAAAAAAAAGAGCACACAAACGAAAAGATTTTCTAACGGCAACTTTTATTCTGTGTTGTACTTTTATTTTTCAGGGATTTACGCTCAGCTTACCTTTGAAATTCAGCTCTCGTATTTCAGCTGGAAATGTTTGTGACTTTAATTTGCTTCCAGTTAAGATTTAGTGATGGAATTCTTGAGAGTTTTGTTACACTGTTAAACTCGCAGGGTGTTTTTCGAAAAATGTTTAAGTTCGTATCTGATATACAAAGAAACTAGAAAAGGAAAACGGTTTCGAATCATCTTTCCACTGTAAATTTCGATACTGTGGAGCAGTGGTCTTGGTTGGTACATCCCGACAACATGATTTCACGCTCAATCCATATCACCAGCTTACAAAGAAAGTCAATCGGTATGCGAGACGTATATGAAATGGAGCAGTGCAATCATTTGATGTCGGAAATGGTCACTCGGACATGTTAGCTTCGTTGGGTTAACGGTAATTGGTGGTAAGCTGCTTAGATTGTTTGTAGTATTTTTGCAGCATTTTTATAATTAACCACTGCTTTTTTGTGAAATGTTTCATTCTTCCATTATACCAGAAATGGTCACTGTGACAACCGTGCTTCTGTTTTGTGCAGTTAGGATGGTGTGGATAGCTGAAAAGCTGCTTAACTTAATTTTTTAATAACTAGGGGCCAAGGCCCCTAGACTCGCTACGCTTGCTTTTCGTATGAGGCATTCGACCCCTAATAATGCTTATTTGCAAAAAAGGCATAATTTCAACAGACAAAACCCAAAGATTGGATCAGATAGAATGTTACCGAGCTGCACATTGCTTGGTTCTTGCACGTTCCTTGCAACATAAAAATTTAAACTTCACACTATTTTAAATCATGTGAAACCCCTGAAACACCTCGAGTATTAGCAGTTATGGCCAATTTTCATAATTTGGCAACTTGCGTATATGTATAGTTACTTATTAGATGTAAGAAAACAGTTTTGCATATGTTTTCTTTGATAAAATCTATGGAACAGCTAGGATAGTTTGCCACCAATGGCGAATTTTCGTTATTTGGCGATTTAAACATGCTCACAACCTATAATTACTGCTCGTGTAAGGTTACCGGGAAAACCGTAATCCATATTTTCAACTACATAATCATTTGCAGATTGGCGTATTTAGCACCACGAGTTATATCATCTCGCCGCGCTGGCAAATATCCAAAGTGTACTCGAATAATCGCTAATTCTAAACTCCTGTTGTCTAAGCGAACTTACTATTTGAAAATTGTCAACTTTGTGTAACCCACTATGAGTTATTTATTTCATATACTTTTTAATTTGGCGTAAAATCGGTGTGATTTTACTTCAAGTTGTCAATATCACGCGATTCTACATACTTGGAATTACTTTGTTGCAAAGGAATGAGTGATTTTATGCTGGGGATAATTTGCCAAACCTGGCAACCATTAGGTTTTTTTTCATTTTTTTATTAATATCTTCTAAAATAATTTGATTTTCGGAATTTAAGTCAGTTTATCAGGTACCCCGGAATTTTCCGAATCCGTGGACATCTTAGTCGAAACTGAAATCGGAGGTTTAGGAGGAGATAGCCGAACAAGCTCTTAACAGCAGTGGCGGCGTCAGCGGCCATTACATTTTTTTAGAATAGAGAGACACTTAATTTAGCCGATAATGTCAAGTCCATGGCCAGAAAAAAATTTCATTGGGGAAGGGGTGATATGCATGATATGCAGCGCTTCAATGAGGGAATATTGTAGCGCTTCGGGTAGATAGGTAGCGTTTAAGTTTTTTTTTTTTTTTTTTAACCTATAATTGATCTCCAGAATCAAGTCAAATAAAGAACTACTAATGCATCGACTAAAATTTCGGCGGGGGTATGGGGAGATCAAACCCCCCTGATCCGCACCCTGGATACGGCCATGGATAGTGTGTTTGTGAAACATGTTTATCGTAAAATATATTTAATGATATAACGTTAAAATTTATTCATACATAAATATCAGTATAACAGAAAATGTTTAGTTTTAAATAAATGTATATGTACTCTAATTATACTAATCCCAATAAGGCTTACGAGTAATTAAAAATTGTTAATTAGAAAAAAGCATCTACTCAAAAATTCTCTTTCTTGAGGTTATTATCATATAGTAAAATATTTTTCTTAGAAATAGTCTCAAGGAGAAAAAAAGAAATCTCATTAAAGTATTTAGCGTGCTTCGACTAAAATAAACATAAAAACCGAACAGTTTCGAGTGGGGGAGGGGGGAATAAAAGAAAAACTCGTGAATATGCTTTATTATGCATTTTTAATTAGGACTGAAAGGGGTAAAAAAATGAAAACTCATTTTATTGTATGTTTTCATGTGATTTTTAAAGGCTTAAGAATTCGAACGCTAATCAGATTTTTTTGTGTGTTAGAAAAATAAAGATTTCTTTTTTTGTTATATGTATATTTTTTTTCCCTGTAGCAATGTGAGCTTTTTTTTCAGTTTCCAAAAAGGGAGAAAAAAACTTTCTAAGGGGATACTAATAATTACATAAATTAAAACTGAAAAAAGGATTTTCAATTATCACAGCTACTTACATTTTTTAGTTCTTCCTTTTTTTCCCATCGTCTTTTCTGAATGGGTTTTGAGCAAGAAAAAACCTTAGAGTGCTTTAGGAATAAATCTACAGGGACAATTTCCTCAATTTATTCAGTGTATTCATTTTAAAAGGGTTGAAATGTTTGATGTATAGCAGCGAAGTTTACATTAAATTAATTCCAGATGGGAGAAATCTGATGGATTTTTATTTATTTATTTATTTATTTTTATTTTCTATTTTTTTTCATACAGAGCTTCCTTTTTAACAATTAAAACATTTGATTTCCAATTTTTTAGCCATTAAAGTGAAATAGTTTTTTTCCTGAACGAACTTATTTATTATAATGCAGGCATACTGCAAACATTTTGCTATAGTACCATGCATATTAACTGAATCAAGGATAAATGTATGTATTTTCCAACGGTTTCCAAAATGTTTGGGGTGTTTTTCGTAGAAGGTTCTACACTTATCATCAGTGGCGGCAAATACGGGGCGCGGTTGCACCCACAAATATAACAAAAAATACATTTATTCCATACTGTGGGCTTTAATACATCAGATCTTGCACCCCCAAATGAAAAGCTGAAATGCTGCCCCTGCTTGTTGAAGGCATAATGAACAGGGAGCAAATGGAGAAGCGAGAAAAGCAAGCAAGGAGAAAATGGCAGAAAAATTTAATCTCGAGTTTCATCCCAAAATGGAATATTTCAGCAAAAAGTGTGGCCCCTGTCATAATTTTAAAAAAGAAGAAAAAGAAGAAAGAGTATACTTTGCCAAAAACAAAGTGGTTGTTTTAAATTTGCAAGGACCCCTGGGTTTAACCTTTTAACGCGCAGTGTTCCCGCTCTGGGAACACCAAACTCTGACATTTTGACTGTTGCCAGTCACGAAGAATAGATTTGATTTCTATAAAAGTAGTTGCGGATGACAAAGCTCCACGAGAATCCTTTACTTTTTAGCACGTCATTTCCCGTAAAAAAATTATCACGATTATTTTTAACAGCACTGACATCTGCCGAAAAATGGAAGAATGCGAGAACAGCTGAATAGGTTGCCCAAAGCTGAAAAAAGGGCAGCCGTTGCCATCGCATTTTTGACGACAGCTGGCTGTGCGCGGCACAGCCAGCTGTCCTCAAAAAAGGCTCTCTAGATCTGTGGCACGCGATGAACGTTTCGATCGTCCACCATCTTGCTGGCAGTTCAGCTTAAGCGATGGCAACGGCTGCCCTTTTTTCAGCATTGGGAAAAGGTTGCACCTCAAAGTGTTAATTCCAAAAGAGAATCTGTGGGATTTCTGCAGACAAAGACTCGCAAAGACGGCTTGTAGCACAAAAAATAGATTAATGTTTTCACTGATTCAAGTATGCTGTAGGAATTTTTTTTTATGTCGAAAATTGTAATGCTTGGTGGAATCTATGGTACAATGCTTAAAACTGATTCTAGAAGCGAAGGGAAGGCATATTCAATACTGATTATGATTGACTGATTGATTTGAAAGTGAAATTTTGGAGGTCTTTCACTATTTTTTAGCCTTTTATCCCACTTGTTCCGACTCTATTTCATACACATAAAATTTTATACTCCAAAAAAGCAAATTATTTGACGTAAACTTGCTTCTTAAATGATAATTTGCGATGAGTACAGCGTATGCAAAATGATGGCAAAAACTATGCCAGAGTTACTTGCAATCAAAAAGCGCGCAAAAAACGTTTTGAACAGAATAAAATTTTGTCTTTCATTTTTAAGTTCTAAACAACATCAAGTGATGTGGACAACTGTTTGCCTTAAATTCGTAAAGAGTGAATAATGATAATCACACACGCATCCATCAGTCAATTTTACTAAGAGATTATAGAAAGTTATAACCTGGAAATCTTTAATTGCTACTATGAACAATAACAACAAAAAAGTCTATTGCTATATATATTGAGCATTTTGTTGTACACAGTTTTTCTGTCCGTCAGGTCCGATTTTCAAGAAGGCAATAATAAAAGTAGTACAATGGTATCAAATTATCTGCAACCTTTCTTAGCTGCTACTTTTCTGGTGGAGAAACGTTTCACCATGATTTAGCGCTTACACTCATCAAAAGAGTCAGATCAGTGAAACTTTTCCCTGTAAAATGGTTGCAGCTAATTTAGCATCTTTTTATTTTGTAATGCTAAATTGTTTTCATTAATAGTGCAGGTCACATAATCGGCAACAGTTTAATAGTTAATTAAAAGTTGCTGTAGGAAGGCAATATTAACAATAAGCATGGACAATTTTTTGTGGACAGGGCCTTATGAATTTCATCGCCTGGAGCCCTTTTAGTTTAATCCGACTCTGTTGAAAACAGCCATAGAGTGTAAGAGATTGCTTTAAAGTTTCAAAACAAACTTCACAATAAATAATACCAAATGTACTATCACTTAACGTGGGTATACATTTTGGAATACCTTGTATTAGCATCAGTTATAATATTTTCATCTATTTTTATAGTCTTCGAAAATTTTTATGAAACGTCACCACTAATAGACTGGGGGTTAACCCATTCTCACTATGGAGAATGTCCCTTCCTTTTCCAGTAAATTTCACACAATTCATCCTAATTTCCTTTTACAGACACATTTCCCCATAATTAAGAATTATCCAATAATCTGGCCCCAAGAACGCTGCGCCACGTGTTGATTCATTATTATTCATGGGCGCGTGCTTTGCTCTGAAGATTCCATTATCGTTGTTGTTTTCCTTCGGAAGTATCTTGTTAGTAACTATTTAACAATTACTCCAACAAGCAGATGTTTATCTTTAATGGAGCGAGTGCTTTATTACCGATTAACTATTAATAAACATTTTGTGCGCGCCTCCCGATCAATACTAATTGTTCTGGAAGGGGTGCGGGGAAAGAGAGCGAGAGAAAAATTGGCAATTGTGAGTTTGAAGGTAAATTGTTTTCCGAAACGGGGGGGGGGGGGAGGGGGATATAAATATAAGATTGAGTGTTTCGAAAGATGTTGTAATACCTGACAAATGATGAACTCATTGTGAGAAAAATTGATTTTGGTGAGCAGGATAAACGCAAGCGCCTCGCAACAAAAGTGCATGCAACTGTTAATAAACTTTTCTCGGGGCAACTCGGGTAAAAATTTCTCTGAATAAGTAAGTGCTAGTTCGGATAAATCTAATTATTGCATAACTCTCATTAAAGGAACGCTACTGGGTTTTCGATACAGAAATGGAGTGTGATGTGTTTGACAGAAAATATTTTCTCTGCCGGAGCTTCAACTATCAATGCCTAGCTCTTGCAGAGCAAAGTATTTTTCCAAGTTGCATTTTATAGAGCAACGATTAGACGCAAAGATTAGCAATATATGAATATCTACATAAATAAAATTAGACTTTTGTCTATACATTTCTTGGAATTCAAAAATTTTGCGATTTCTATCCGTTTCAAGCACCCGGGAATCCGATGCGACCCTCAAAAAAAAGTTTGTCTGTCTGTCATTCTGTCATTCTGTCATTCTGTCCGTGACGCTTTTTTTGTTTAAGCATCACGTAAAAAAGACTGAAGCGAATGATATGAAATTTGGTGTCATGATAGGTGGTCACTCAACTTAAAACATAGGCGTCGAAGTTTTAAAAAATCTTGATTAGATTTTCAGATTTTGTGAAAATCGTTTCAAACTGCGTAAATTTGTGTTCAAGCATCACGCAAAAACGACTGAAGCGAATGATATGAAATTGGGTGTCATGATAGGTGGTCACTCAACTTAAAACATAGGCGTCCAATTTTTAAAAAATTCTGATTGGATTTTGAGATTTTGCGAAAATCCTTTCAAACTGCGTAAATTTGTGTTCAAGCATCACGCAAAAACGACTGAAGCGAATGATATGAAATTGGGTGTCATGATAGGTGGCACTCAACTTAAAACATAGGCGTCCATTTTAAAAATCTGATAGATTTGAGATTTGCGAAATCCTTCAAACTGCGTAAATTGTGTTCAAGCATCACGTAAAACGACTGAAGCGATGATATGAATTGATGACATGATAGGTGTCACAACTTAAACATAGCGTGATTAAAAAAATCTGATTAGATTGAATTTTGCGAAAATCATTTCAAACTGCGTAAATTTGTGTTCGCACATCACGTAATAACTGCAAAGGTGAAAAAATGATATTTGGTGAAATGATAGGTGGTCACTCACCTTAAACTATAAGCATCTTATTAAAAAAAATCCATCAGACTTCGAGATTTTGTGAAAATCGTTTAAAACTGAGTGAATCTTTGTTCCCGTATTTCGTAATAACGACTAAAGCGAATGATATGAAATTTGGTCACACGATAGATGGTTGCTCAACATAAACTATAGGAGTCCAATTTTTTAAACATTTTTATTAGATATTGAGAAAATTCTCTCAAAATACGTTTATATTTCTTCAAACATCACGTAATAACGTCTAATACGAATGATACGAAATTGAGTGATATGATAGGTAGTTGCTAATCTTAATTTATAGGCGTTGAATTTTAAAAATATTTTGCTTACATTTTGAGATTTTTCGAAAATCGTTTTAAAATGCTGAAAATTTGTTCCAGCATCACGAAATAAAGACTGCAGGGAATGAAACGAATTTGGGTGACATGATAGGTTGTTACTCAACTTAAATTCTAGGCTTCCAATTTTTCAAAAATATTGATTAAATTTTGAGATTTTGCGAAAATTATTTCAATATGCGTAAATATTCGTTCGCGCATCACATAATTACGACTAAAGCGAATGAAATGATATTACTTAGTTACTCTCTAACCTGTAATATTTTAGCAATACATGAAAATTATAACTTCGCTTTCTTTACTTTGTCAACATACTACATCCATTCTGTGTGCTCCTACAATGCTGACGAAAGTTCTTGCTTTTTGGAAAGTTCTCGCCTTTCATTCACTAACCCGTCGAGGACGGGTACTTCAGCTAGTATATATATATGTGTGTACACGTGCAAAAGTATATTACAGCATCAACACATTTATTAAAAAAAAAAAAAAAACTTGTTGGCGGAACAGCCCACGTGTAGCTAAGGCCTACGTTGCCCATCTACACCTTCTTGACCATAGCCTCTGGGCAAGGAGGGATTGAAAGAAAGGCAGAGGGGATCCGATAAAAAAAGACATTAATGTAAATTATCTTAATTTTCTCTCATAAAATGTATGTATATATGTGAATCTTCCAATTAGCCGTCGACCCAAGAAATTGCATTTAAATCAATTACTATCTCTGGAGTGCGGAAGTATATGCCAACGGCCTGACGTGGAGCCTCCAGTCTTTAATCTCGAAGCAAACTCAGTTATTTTTCAAAGCCTTTTAATAATTTTAAACATTTATTTTGAACACTTTCCAAAACCAATGATTTAAACAAGAAGAACATTTTTCATTTTTTAAAAATTCAGTTCTTGATAAAAAAAAATTTATTATAGAGGAGAGGAGGGTATTATGGAATACCATTTACATTTTTAATTATAAATTTAAAGGATTATGAATGAAATCCATAAAATCATGATGAGTACAGTCTATGACTACTTGTAATGAAATGTCACTTGTAAAGAAAGCACTATTTATTTCGTTGTTACAAACAAACAAACAAAAAAAAAAGAAAAAAGTTACAAAGGGGGTTAGTATGAAGAAGTCGGGTAATATGGAATAGGTGGTTTAAATTGTTGATAAACTAATTATACTTTATATTGGCGACAATAGCATGCGGCCAATTCTCGCTGCATCTTAACATGGGAATCTTTCTTCAGTAACAACACCTAACGGAGCCGAAAACTCGGTATTCCATATTTTCCGACTACTCCATAATACCCTCCTTTCTCTATATATTATTTTAAGATACAAGCTTCCGCTGGTTAAATTAAGGTCTTTGCCGATACCCAGAGACCGTCGCGGCTGCAATGTATTTGAACGGGGAAATTTGATATGGTTAGGAAGCTGTGACTGGCGGCGACACATGGGGTGTCCTCTACCGAACAAGATGGGGTGGAAACCACAAGCGTAAAAACCACAATATTATCCACGGTCCCCAATTACCTATTGTCCGGAGTATCTCCCTCTTTCTTCTCAGTGTGAAAAATTTATTGCTTACAAGTGATAATTGGCCACGCGACCCGCGACGGTCTCTGGATATCGGCAGAGGCTTTAAGACCAACGTCCATTTACGTGCGTTTCAGTACGCTATAATGGGAAGTCTATGTATTTTTCCGTATCTCCAAGACGGATTGCGGAGAAAAGTTGTCCCATTGTGTGATTGGGGTGGTTTCGTGGTTTCACGCGTTATCCTTTGGTCGCGAATTCCGAAGGGTCATTAAAAGCTAATAAATTCTTCGCCCCTGCAATGTATCCCCCCTTTTCACAATGCCTTGACCATTAAAAAAAAACCCGCTGCGTCCGGAAACGAACTCGAGTGGACCCCGGCCTTTAGGACTCCTTAGAAAGTCCCCCATGGAGGTCAACTAACACCCCCTCCCCCACTGCCTAGGTCCCTCGCGTAGTTAATCGGCCGTAACACCACATTACATTACATTAGTTTGTTAGTGTGTGTGAGGAATACTCATTTTCATGTTCTTTCAGGTAACTTTGGCAATAGAGACTGAAACGAAAAATAAAAGTTTTAAACTTTTAACAAACTTTGAAACATTTCGTAAAAGTTTCAAAAAATCTCAAAGTGTGTTCATGTTATTAGATCAGATTTACGTGAACTCCGGATTACCTGTGCTAGTTGATGTTCCTGTTTATATGAAAAATTGAAACGCTTAAATAATCGAACAAAGTCTCTGTAACTCGTTAACAATATGAACAAGAACAACGACACATTAACGTAGGTAGAAAAATCTTTAAAAGTTGATTTTTTTTTTTCTTTACATAGGACTGTTATTGAAGAACGCAGTCCTATGTTAAAATTCACCAAATTTAAACTAGTGCAACTTAAACAATATTCACTCAATGATCAGTATTTTAGCACAGCCTTTAGAAAAAATATATACTCAAGACTGATTGATTAAATGGCGGTTGTATTGATATTTTAAACCATTAATTTGGAGAAAGGAAATTTATTTTAGGTATGAGACACTGAATTTGTCCGAAGAATCCTTGTTTTGTGAAAAATTTCGATTTTTTCTTCTTATTTTATAGATCACACGATTATATATTAAAACAGTTTTATTTTTGTTTCTACTATAACTAAAAGCCAAGGTATAGAAGAAAAAAAGAACCAGAACAGGAGTATTTTGTACAGTATTATATAATCTTTAAACGCGTTTTTTTCTATAAATGTTCTATAAATATATTTTCTATAAAAGTTTCTTTGCTATAAATGTGATGTCGCACAATGTATTTCAGATACTGACTTGAAGTTTTGTCAAGCTTTTTCGATTCTTGCTAGCTGTACTATCAAGCAGAGTGTAAGTATTCTCTGTTTATTTAATTCATGAGCATTTTTTTTTCAAAAGTTTGCTATTTTTATTAAAAATAATGAATTTTCATAATTTTTAAAAAATATTTTCATAAATATTAGAACTTTCGCGAATCTGGCGTATTTTTTTGCCAAAAATTTCAAAGTTTACATTAAATTATAGTAAACCTGCATTTGGTTTCTTAGTTTTATAACCCATTTTAATCAAAAACGTGAATTTTTTGTTAAAATTTTCTTTTAAAAAATTGCCCTAAAGCAAGCTCATTCCTTAGGACTCTACTGTCTTGTAGCACTTCTCTTTAAGAAAATCTGATTCTTACAATTATTTAGTTATAAAGTTAATTGAAAAATCGTATTTTAGTGAATTAACGCTCTATAATAACTTTTTTTACTCAAAATAAATGTGATTTTTATTAAAAATGAGACTTAAAAAAAAGGAAGGAAGAAACGATTTCTAATTATTCTGTCTTTTTAGTCTTTAGTGCAATATTTGATGATGAATTAGCAATGTATTAGTAACATTCCAGAAAATTTTAATTTTAAACTTAGAAAATTTTTGGTTACATAATTAATCATCAAACCAGTTTTTCTGTCTCAAGATTCTTCACGAAACCTTAGAAAATTTAACAGGATTTTTTCTCTTACGTTCAATGATTTTCGCTTTTTAAAACCCGCGCAGATAGAAAAAAAATATATGAATAGAAAAATTACAGAAAAAAAGAGAAAGAAAAAAGGAATTGTTTGAATGAAATCGCCCCCACACACACACACACAATCGCAAAAGCACTTTAGCGATGTTTACCTAAGTCAGTAGACCATAGCGTAATCAAAACTGGATCGGCACTTTCAAATGCACAACGCAATGCAATGGTGAACGCAAAAATTAAATAAAAGAAAATAAGAAAAAATAAGTAAATGTAGTGATGATACATTTTATGCGAAGCTTAAAAGAAAAAAATAATTTTTAATTACAACTTGGAAGAAGCTTCTCCCCCGCCTCCCCCCTCCCCCCTTCTGAGTGAATAGGGTTTGTTCCAGACGCTAGAGCTTAATTTGATTGTATTTTTCGATTTTATTTGTTTACCTAAATTTTGGTTCTAAGAACTGTAAAGCAGTTTAGTGATTAACCCTGAAAATATTTTTGAAAATAAATTTTAATTTGTTTTAAAACTTTGGAATTGTCATCTAACGTAAAAGGTTAGTACTTTCCTCCTTTAATTATACAAATTTTATTCACTGTTTATAAACCCATAGGAATAATTCTTTCTCACTTAATTAATTTTTTTTTTCGTGTTAGGCTACCCAGCAGCGAATAAATAAATTTTAACATTTCCTTAAAACTTTGAGTTTCAAAGATGCGCTTTAGATAACTTCTTTGTCTGATTTCCAGTTCTTAGTTATGCTACATATTTCAGAACTGGAAGTCAGACTGACATAGTGTACATTTTAGACGGTCGGTGTGTTAGAATGTCTGTTCTTCAGTTCAAGATCTCACTGCCGTAGAAGCTTTATTAGTTTGTTTTAATTTATTTTTAAGAGCATGGGTCTTTTGGAAAGGAAAATGTTGTCTAAAAAAGGATTATTCAAAAAACTACTGAAAAGCCTATTGTTTGAGTAATTGATGTGGAGTAGCAATGGCCATGTTACATGTTGTTCAGTAAATAACGGTGATTTCAAAGTTAAAAATCTCAAAAATAAAGATCAATAAAAGGGTGCAGCAAACTATATGTTTTGTATATAAACTGTAAGAATTTTATACAAAGGTTTCGAAATAGTAGTTACAAAAACCGCTAACAGATGGCATTTTGATCGCAGGCCATCATTAGCCTCTATATTATCCCGATCTGTCTCCTTGTAATTACTTTTTGTGGGGGGCAAATTGAATTAATCTGTTCTCGTGTTACTTCTGATGTAGTGTTTCCTGTTTCCATATAAATCGCAATAGAAATATCGTTTTGAGTATGCTGTTTAAAATAGAAATATGCATAATCTTTTGAACAGCTTTTAAGAATGAAACTACGCTAGAAAACTCGAAAACAAATTTGACTGTCTCGTCAGAAGCTTTTCTATGCACTTTTTCAAACGGCCAAGTTGTTAGAGTTATGAAACATGAAGAAAAAAAAAAAAAGCGTTAACATGCACTGGTTTTCAGTAGTTATTAGGTGTATAATTTGCTTCCACCATTTTCCTATAGTAATGGCTGAAACAAATAGATATAGACATCTTGCAGTAAACTTCTACATCTTTCTACATAATTCCATAAAAATATGAGTCGATTTGTGTCTGCATCATAAAGTTATTCTCGATAGGAAATATCTCGACAGAAAAAGTGTGCCAATTTTTTGTCGTTTGAGGGAGGTTTTAATTTCCTTCTTCAATATGAAGTAATTTGCGGATGAGGCTCATCGAATGCTCTCAAACAGTTCTGGTGACGCCGCTACTATTGATATAACGTATAGTGAGTGATTTCAACGCTTCAACTAAAGTGATTTTCACTCCGAAGACCGGAATAGCGGTGGAAGAGTGGAAATCTTCGGAGAGGTAGAACTGGGGGAAAGACTCATGTTAAAGTTAAAAAAAATTGGGACGATCACTGGAAGTTGGAAGTGATTCAACAAGCAATTTCAAATTCCAACCAAATGTATTTATTACCAGTTATTTTTACAATAAAACCTGGAATTTCAGGGTTGGAAGATAACGATGGAAGCAAAGTTCTGCACCTAATACTGAAACTGGTGATACTACCATGGTTCATTCTGAATAATCATTTACGTGTTTAAGAAATCTTTATAAAATTTTTATGACACATACAGCTTGACTGCTCATGAAAAGTTCATAGTAAATTTTTTGTAGAAGTAGTATTCATTTTTTCAGGTGTTTAAACTCATTGTTTTGTATTAAAAGTTTCAAAACAGTAGTGGTGCATTCAGTTTTTAAAAAGAAATAACTAAATCAACTATTCCGAAGTAGCCGTTTCAGAATGGGATAACACATTTGCATTTCATTTTAGACCAAGCATTTTGCACGAAAATTCTATTAGTGTGTACAATCACCTGTTAAAAATTTCCCCATCTTTTATGAATCACCCTTTATAACAACTCATACATCAACAACTCATATCATTCAACAACTCATTATTCATAACAACTCATACACCACATATATTCCCAATTCGCTAAGATATAAACATATACAACCTGTCCCAACACACTCTAAAAACAATTCATTTTTTTTGCTGGAATCTTACGGGGTAATTTTACGGAAAATTGCCCTTTATATTTGAATGCAGGACAATTTCCGTTAATCAAAAGTCATCTGCTCTCTGGAACGGAATTTCTCAGGAAAAGTAAATTCTGTTTACTAGCACATTTTCCGTATTTTCAAGGACTTTTGCAGTATGTGTCGTCGCAATGGTGAGGTAGGTGAGGTGTCGTTCCCGAATCACACGCGGAATTTTCAGTACGATCCCAAAAATAATTGCAATATACATTTCTTCTCTCTACTTTCGCTGCTCAAGATCTACACCTAGGATTACCACATACAGGTTGGCATATATATTGCATCTTTCTTCAACGAAAAGAGGATTCACTTCGCAGTGATCCTATCATCAGTGTCTTTCAGATGCATCTTCCTTTGGGTTCATGATTGATGTGTGGAGGAAAATGTCTCAAGCACATTGTGGGAAACACACAGCTGGAGGACTTACGGAGCAGGTGAGTCCGACCCGTGGCCCATGAGCTGCATGAGCTAAAGATGCATGCATAAGTGGGCTAAATAACATGTCCACATCTGCATTCGTCTATATCAGTATTTTTAAGGTAGTGTCAGTACTTTTGAGCGTCTAAATCAGTACTTCTCCGACCAATGAAGATCTTTAATGCTAAAATGTAATACAAAGAGTTTCAAAATGCTGCTTAGTTGATCACCAAGCTAACGAGCATGGGGTGGAGAATACTTGTCACCTTCCTTGACTAACTACACCCTTCTTCACAACTTTGGATCGTGTTCTAAATCTTTGGGGAGGGGGGAACTACATTGCATTATTTCCTTTAATTTATCTTAGGGATGGCAGTTCCTTTTCAGTGACCATCTTTGCGCTTGCACAGACGTTGAGTTGGAAAGGGACGTTCAAAGACTCATGCCATCAACAGTAGCGAAAAGATTAACTATTTTTTAAATATACGCAGAAAGCAGAAATCAAATTGTACAAGAAAATGTTTTAATCGATGCATTCGGTATAATCTATCTTGTTTGCTTCAAATAAACTTTTGTTTTTTAGATTGTGACGCTTTGGGGGCATCACTTTGCTTTTGTATACTGCGGTATTCCTGTCTAATGATTGTCCTCTTGTGTGATGAACATAATTGCACAAATGTACGTAAAGACCTTCACGTTATATATATATAGGATCCAGATGTTTAACCAGAACGGATTTTCTTTTACTTCATACGAATAATTAGAAATATTTGTTTTTGCTTACAATTACATGTTTAAAAACTATTCAGGTTTCAGATAGCCTATATTTCGAATTTTCAGTACTTTTCTTTGACAAGTCAACCAGCTAATGATTGATTCATTTGAATATTTTGGGATATTATCCTACTAGAAGCTGCGCGCCTTACTGGGAAAATTCATACTGATAGTAAAAATGGATGAAATTGCATCCGTAAGAAAGTTTACATAAGCGTACTATGATCATGCAAAGTATATGTATAATGAGACGCTAGTTAGAACAGATGACTAGAAGCAGAAAAGGGGCAAATTTAACTGCCTTCCGAGCATTTCACTTTTAAACACACCGGTTCATATTAATTATACCATTAATTAGTGATATTTAAAGCACCAGATTCTAGTAGTATTTTGTATTGCCAATTACAGCCGTATATTATTTATATATAAGCATTATCGTTAAAACCACATGGGGGACCTCTGACATTTTGTTATATCATGCCACGCTAGCCAATTGAAATCTTTGCCCCGTTGCTGCTTCGCGTCTCTTTATAATTACCAAATATATGACTATACCAAAAATGGATGATGTCAATACGAAGAGGCTATTTCAGTCACATATTGGGTCTTTTACAGTTGATCAGTTGAATCGGAGTGAGGATCATGTAGGTAGAGGATATTGAAAAAGCTTAATTTGTAATTTCCTTGTCATTTTTAGTGAATGAGGCATCTGTTAATGTTTTTATTTATTACAGTGTCCTATGTTCAGATCTAGTTCAACAAGATACTTTTTTCTCCTCTTCAAAGCGCTTTAACAACGGTCGTTACTAGTTACCGAGCATTGCCAATATTTAGCAGAAGTTCCCCATATTCTGACGAAGATCTAAAATGTCGTAAGAAACTCCTGGAAGAGCGCAAGTCGCTCTATACGACGTGAGCTGGCCTTTTAATTGCAACTGAACAAATTACTAATTCATATTAAATGCGTAACATAAAAATGATACCTATCACACTTCCTTAAAGGACGCAGTTTTTTAATCTAACGAAATCAGTTGAACATTTTTACTGTGCTCTGTTCTTTCCTTTTTTGTTTTTTTATATTCTATACAGGGTTTCCCCAAAAAGGTGGTAACTTGCTTTAATTTTTTATCTATTAGAGATAAGTGGGAAGTGTAAATTGAAAAGATGTTCAAAATAAGGCCGGAAATAACCTTCCGTTAAGAAAAAATTCCTCTCGTTAATTTTCAGAAAATTACACTTTTTAAATATGTATACTTCCACCGTATAAAACAATTCCCAATTGGTAAAATGTGGTCCATACACTCATGAGGTGACATACAAAATTTGAGAATTATACCTTAAAAAGTATCAGAGATATGAATAGAACGCTGACTTAAACGGCTTTTCCACGGCTGTCGAAGGTAAAAAAACGTCGAATGATCGCATTTCAGGGGTTGTACAGGAATTACGAAAGGCAATCTTTCTTTTCCACTCTAGCAATAAAAACGTTTATATTCAAAATCATGTATAGTCCCCGATCCTCTTTCTTTAAAGATATCTCTGCGACGTTTTATGATGGAAGGCTCAAGTTTGGCACATCACCTCATGAGTGTATGGGGCCCATTTTACTAATTGACAATGTTTTTATACGGGGGTGGTATACAAATTAAAAAAGTGTAACTTTTTGCAAATGAACGTGAGGAATTTTTTCTTGACGGATTCATATTTCCGACCTTATTTGGATCATTCTTTCAATTTACACTGCCCACTTATCTCTAATAGATAAAGAATTAAAGCCCATTACCACCTTTTTGGGACGTCCTGTGTAAATACACTATAAAATGAATTAAGTAAACTAGGAAACAATGGCGAAAGAGGGGCGGGCACAAGATTGGGCATGCTTCTTTACATCAGTGGTAGACGGCGTATCTTACGCCGGCGGCACCCTGTACAATTGCATTTGCCTGCCATTGGAAATTTATTTAAAAAAAAAAACTGTAACGCAATCTTAAACACGCAGCTCAAGTTACTGACGACAGTAAAAAAAAAAAAAAAAAAAAAACCTTCAAAACGTATAAATTCATCAGAATCTCGAAGTCAACTTTTATTCATGATTACGATACTGTCCTTACGTGGTACATGTTTGGAAAGTAAAAATGAGAAATGAAAAGCGAGAAACAGATTTTCTGCTCTATTTAGAAGGATATGCTGGTGTGCTCTCGATGCCAGTATGAATCACACAACAGTAGAATAATATCCATTCCATGATTAAACATGAATGTGACAAACCAAATTAATTAAACTTTGATACCAGCGTATCATTATATCAAAATTTAAATCCGAAATTTATTTATTTTTTAAGCTCTAGATAGCAAGTACACGATTAAATAAAAGAAAGAGTTTGCGCAAATTGGCGAAGGCTATTGTGTCTAATGAGATGTATGTGAGACGAGACAAAGATTTTTACGGTTGTTATGCGAAACGGGACAGCCATTTTTATTACGGCTATAATAGAGATTTTGACAGACGAGACAAAGCTTTACAGCTGTTGCAAGACGAGACAGGTTTATTTTCTGTCTCGCCTCCATCCCTAGATGTCATTGTTGTAGCTCTATGTGTATGTCTGAGGGAGTAGAGCTGGACACAAGAAGAAACAAAGATTTACGGGTTCCATGCGAGACGAGACTGACTTTTTGCATTACTGCATGGGGATTTTGCGGGACGGACAAAGCTTGGCAGCTGTTTGTCGAGACGAGGGAGGCCCTATTTCCACTGCGTCTGCAGATCTTGACCTGTCTGAGGAAGTAGGGTTGCATACGAGACGAGACAGAGATTTACAGGTTTCATGTGAGATGAGACTGACTTTTTTCATTACTGTATAGGGATTTTGCGGGAGGGGACAAAGCTTTGCAGCTGTTGTGCGAGACGAGAGAGGCCTATATTCCGTGCCGTCTGCATCTCTTGATGTGCCTGAAAATGTAGGATTGAATACGAGACGAGAAAGCGATTTACAGGATCTATTGCAAGACTAGAGAGGCGTTTTTATCATTGCTGTATAGGAATTTCGCGAGACGAGACAAAGTTTAGCAGCTGTTTTGGGAGACGAGACAAGCGAATTTTTCGTCTCGCTTCCTTCCAGATGAGGGAGCCTTCACTGCACGATCACAGAACAGATACACTTTCTCTGAAGCTTTCTTGTATCCTTTTTTTTTTTTAGGCCAGAAACATTCCCAGACCCCTACACGTTTTTCTCAGCGGTGTATGGCGTCATAAAGAATCGTGTTTTACAGTAAAACCTGTAGGAGATAACAGGCGTAACAGGTGTGATCGGGCAGGGGGTATAGAGAACGTAATCAAAGGTAAGTTTATTGGACCACACCGCATGGAAATCGCAACGCATAAATATAATCGGACTATAAATTATTGGGCATTATGTGAAAATACGTTTGAAGGTAATCCCTTTTGAAGAAGCCGCTGTTTCTAGTTTTGCAAGGAGAAAAAGAATAAATTGGTTAAATTTATGAATCATATTCATCAGAATAAATATCGTTATAGTCTGACTGATTCTCCCGACTTATATGGAGTAATGTTACATTAAGATACTGATTTAGTAGATTTATAAATATCTATTCTAATGACAGAAAACGCCATGGGAAATGTTTGTGCTTAGTTTCATCCTGATAGTATTTAAATATATGCGAGAAAATTAAAGAGGAAAGATAATTGCGTTTTAAAAAAACGTTCAGGTAGTCTCTTATTTTGAAACTACCGAGAGATTATATTAACATAGAATTAACTTATTTATGCTTACCCCCTTTTTTCAAGAACCTCTGCTAAAAATCGTTGAACTTGTCAAGCCAACCACTTTATTCTTCCATAAAATTTTTAATTTGGGAATATTTTGTTGTCATGAATCCTTATTCTTTTACCTAACACTAGGGGCTAAGGCCCATAGAGTCGCTACGCTCGCTTTTCGATTGTGGCATTCGACCCCTATAAGGTTTACCCGTAAAAAGACATGATCTTTACAGTTAAAACCTGAAGATTGAATTTAGACAGAATGCTACAGATCTACACAATGGTTGGTTCTTGCATGTTCCTTGGAACACCAAAATTTACACTTAGCATACTAATATATTGAAATATGTAAAATCTGTGAAACACCTTGCTATTTGCTACCCACTGTGGTTTTTCATAATTTGGAGACGTAACATTAGTATGGTTGATCATTATTTCTCATTAAGTTTATAAAAAAGAAAACTGTGTTTCCTTTGCTAAAAACTACGGAACAGCTAGGATATCTTTTCACCATTGGCGATTTTTCATTATTTGGTGATTTGCACATGCGCATAACCGATAATTATTCCCATTTAAGGTTGCATGAAAATAGTTCTCCATATATCCGTATACATAATCCTTTGCAGATTGGCGTATTTACCGTTGCGAAATATTTCATCTCGCTATGCTGGCAAAGATCCAAGTTGTACTAAAACTACTATAATGGCATAGCTAAAGCCGCCAAATATTTTTACTTGGTAACGGGGCCTACTGAACCTAGTTGGCATTACTATTAATTTACGTTTGAATTATTTTTCGCTTTCAAAGCTACTGGGTGCTAACATTTTGGAATACACGCTTTTTTAATTCACCCTTCTTGCAGAGATAGCCTTTTTCCGGGCCGTACCTGGTGCTTTTTAAATCAAATACAGTTAGTTATTTTGTATTGAAAAAACGAATAATCTGTAATTTTATACTCCTGTTATCTAAGAGAACTTACTTTCTATTTGAAAATTGTGATCTTTGTGTAACACCCTTTGACTCATTTATTTCTCGTACTTTCTAATTTAGCGTACAATTGGCGTAATTCTACTTAATGCTTGCCAATTTCACGAGATTCCGCATATTTGTAATAGCTTTTTTGCAAAGGCATGAATGAATTTATGCTTGAGCAAATTGCCATATCTGGCAACCATAATACTCCTTTTTTAATTTTTTTTATTAATATCTTCTAAAATAATTCCAATTTCGAAATTTAAGCCAGCGAAATGGCTTCCCGGGAATTTTTCGAATCCGTGGATACTTTCGTCGAAACTCAACTCTCCACGGTTTGGGAGGAGATAGCATAACAAGTTTTTGACATCGGCAGCGGCAGCGAGAGTTACTTTTCAATTAAGAATAGAGAGACAATTAATTCCACTTTGTTTTCACATGAAAATAGTTTGATCAAAAATTGCGATTCACGATAATTCAATTTTTTTTACGAATAGTATTCTGTCCATTGTTTGCATTCATTCGATTGTTGAGATTCAGAAAACCATTTTATACCGCCGAAAAGCGCCAAGCATGGCAACCATGATGCTTTATTTTCAGTACTTAAATATAATGCCTTCTAAAGTAATTCAAATTTCGAAATTTAAATCAGTGGTTTGCATCTTTCAATTTTCCTCGATTTTTTTTATACCTACCATTAGCTTGCACGTAGTCTGGTTCCTGATAAAACAAACCCCTTATAGCTTCTGAGTTTGCGAATGCAAGCTTTAAAGTAATCCAATAACTTGCGACAAAGCTGAAGGGGAAAAAAAAATCCCCCTTTATTTGGGGCCGTTATTAAGGAACGTAATTCTACGTTAAGAAGAAAACTGGACAAGAAAATCGCAAAATTTAGGGAGATAAGTACATTGCATATATTTATATCACATCTCACTATAGACAGTAGGCTTACTGTAACAGATACTTCTAAAGATGAATGTTTTGAATCTCCTAATTAAAGTCTAGAACACATGATGAGAATTGCTTTAATGAAGTAAAACACAATATTGTAGGATTATGAATAAATCACTTGTGTCGAACTAATTATGTGAAATCCAAAGGCATTATAAAATAATGTTTAAAAAATATTTCTTTATTTTAATAAATTTAATAAAGCTATGAGTTGATAAAATTATTAGTACATTTATTATATTTGTTAGTGGTCGTTTTCTTTCCTCGTTTATTAGTATCATTATTTCAATTTAATTATATATATTGCTCTCTGTAATTGCAAAAGTAAAAAAATAGATTTTTTAAATATTAAATTGTTCAAATTTGTGTTTATGAAAGAAATATAATATTAAGGTTTTGTGCACGAGAAAAAATTTGCAAGCATTTGTTTGTAATTATTTGGATAGTAAATATCTTGCTCACGTGCCATTAAAAAATAAAAGTGAATAAATGAAATTTTTAAAATGTTCACTTTTGAAATTGGTTTTCTTGCAGCTACTTTTAATCCATTTAAATGTGTTAAAATTTTGATAAACTTTTAAATTGGCTCTATTTTATAAATTGTCACAAATTTTTAAATAAATTAAGTGAGTTTTCTTCTGAAAGATAAGTAAATAAAATGCATTATAACTTATGTACGTCTCCAAGTTTTCCATAACATATTTAATTTCCTGTTAAGAAATATACTGAGTAGTTGCCTTCGGGAATTTTAGTTTCAAATACTTTTCTTAGAAATGAGAGAGTGTATTCGTAAAATCATCTCAAAAGCTCGGGTTTGAAACATGTTGACAAATGGTGCAGTTGCAGGTGGAATAATTATAAAAATAGTTTTTCTTACCCTGTGGTGCAAATCTCCCTTAAAACAGCAATTAAATCGAAGAAGTTTACTTGTTGTACATGTTGTTAAATTGAGTTATACTATGGATTCGTAATTTGAGTTTTAATGCTTTTCATTGAAAGGATACATTCTATTTGAGTACGGATAAAAACGATTTAAAAGAATGCATACAAAATTTGCTAATGGATATCGCGTGTTTAGAACTATCCGAGTCATTGCGAAAATCTGTGGGGCTTTCATTCTGTATATATCTGTTCATCGCCCACAATAGCCTTAAAAAAATAGACGAAGTATTGCAGATTTTTTTTTAAGACGATAAGCAAGAATGAACATAAACTATCAAGATATGTATAATTTTTTTTTTGTTTCAGTATCAATATATGTAACTGTTTTTAATGTATGCAACCGAAATATTAAATGCAGCTTGTGGCAACGAGAATAACTTATCAGGAGTCAAAGTCCGACTGTGGTACGAATGAGTTCTTATATATTATGTCGCTGGGACTCGAAAGTTAAATTCAAATGCTATATGCACTATTTCCTATAACATCTGAATTTACTGAATATTTTCTGAAATATTGAAGAACTGTTATAAACACAATATTTTTGTACACGTCTAACAATTAAACAATTTTGTGTATCTATGCACCAAGGAAGCCAAAAAGATTTCCTGAAAATTTTTATCTGACTGATGCTTTTATGTTCACAGATCATGTAAAACATCCGAAGCGAGTAAAAGGTATCAGAAGCATGACAAACGGTTACTCAACTTGCATTGAATTGTTTCAAAATATTAAGTACTTTTAGAGAGTTTGCAAAATTGAGAAATTTTTTATCAGAAAAAATTATAGCCAATTTTGGTACTAAAATTAACGTTTTAAAACTGCCCCCAGTTTATCAATTTCATGCCAGTTCAACAAAAAACCGAAATTTGCTCACACTATTAAATGGAGATTGAACGGATACAGCGATTTAGTAAACCGATTGATGTGCTAAACAATAATTGCCAATTTTGACGAGTTAACGTATTAGATAGTTAATTTAGCCTGCGTTAAGCTAGCACGCCTTTTGGAACTTCAGAAAAAATTCTTCATGGAAATCGCATTGAAAAATTTATTAAAATGCCATTGAAAAAAAAAATTACAAAATATGTTTTTTTCGCCAAATTTTTGATCATTTTTACAGGTTTACCGAGTTAATAACGTATTTTGACTCTTTTAAGAATTTTCAGCTGAAAGAAAAGAAGGAAGAAAAATAAAATAAAGCAGCCTTAATGAAGTCGACGACGGTGTCTTTTTATGAACATTTCCTCCCCGTCTCCATTAGCAGAACAAACATTTGCGGTCATTTCCTCTTTCCAAATGATGAAGACGAGTCAGTTCGTTAATACGATTGAAAGGGAAGTTGTAGGTATCAGTTTTTAATTTAAACTCTGTTTTTAAGATGCTTCTCAATTTCGTTTCATTTTTCATTATAAAAAATATTAAATGTTTGGAGAAAGTTACAGAACATGCATAATAATGTTCTTTGATAACCAACATCAACTGCAGATGTAGTTTGAGTTTTCCTGTCCAAAAGCAGTTTCAGATCGCTATTTGACGATTATTACCATCTGCAGATGTTGTTTGAGCTTTCCGGTCCCAAAGTAGTTTCAGATCGCTACTGGACATTTATTTTGTACTGTAAAATGAAAAAAACATTCGATCTGATTTTGGACAAGCAAAGTACAATACATAAAGGTTTTACGTGCATTTTGTGACACGAAATTTCGTTTTTGATAAGCCCTTAAAGTCAAACAAACAATAGTGGATGTCCGGAAACTCATAGCTCTGACGACAGACTTCTGGGTTAGAAAAATTTCAGGGATGTCATACCGCTGAGACTTGAATTTCAAAATTTGATTCAGGACTGTCAAACGGGCATTAAAAAAAATGAAATTCTAGAAATATTTAATATTGTTTTTCACAAACTATATTATGCACTTTTATTAACAATAAATCTATATGTCTGATGCATCTTACACGGAAAAGAAAAAAAATAAGAAGACACAAAAATTGCCTTCAACAATGGGTTAAGACGTCAAATTATGCAACTGCAAGTTACCGTACATTAAAGATTTTTATTTAGTCTCCTCTTACAGATTGTCCGTTTGTAATAGTGCGTAGTACAGCTCGTATAGAAACATTCTATTTTTCAGATTTAAGCGTCACTGGATAATTTTAAAAAGTTGTTCAAGATTTGCATGATTCCTTAATTGAACATTCATTATGAACTACTGCTCAAGGGTTCGAATTCTGTGTGTACCATTTTATTTCACAAGGGTGGTTGTCTATTCTTTTCGCTCTTACATTGAGTACATATATCTTGTTTCTTACCGGAAAAGACTCAGCAAAATACGTCAAGAGCCAAACTTGATTCCCCTCAGAAATATCAAACGCACTTCTAATAGCGATGGGACCCATGCCCTATTAAAATCTACAGGAGATGATGGTCTGTGGCATGCATGCATGGAGCCCATATTTTCACGATACCTGATCTCACAGACTTTACCGATCCAGTGACGTGTTGTTGTTGCGAGGGTTGTTCGAGCAGATGTAGGAACGGGAAAATTAATAGGGTGGACGTGACCTGAAAGCTGGAGACGGACGGAAAGCGTTACGTGAGACTCCTACTAAGTAGCCACACCACCAACCAACCGGCCAGACGCTCTCTCAACGACCGAAAAGGGAAGGAAAAAGAACCATGGGGTATAGAATTCCGGTGGCGATGGGATTATGGAAAATATTCGTTGCGTATATATATATTGATTGAAAAGAAGCGCCCGCGATATTGAGCACGAGAAAGTGGGGGGAAGGTGCTACTCGAAAGACCGTTTGATTTAATTGCTGTGGCTTGCAAGAGAAAAGCTGAGAGGACGGAGAGGTATTGTTCTGTGAACTGAAAGGAAGGGGAGGGAGTGGAACCCTGATAATGCAAGAGCGTTTTACATATGCCATGAAAGATCGAGTTCTGTCCTGGGAATATAAAATTCACTGTGCGAGCGGGGTTTGAGGTTCATTGAAGAGGAAGCAAGCGTATGTCTAAAACAAACTTGTATTTATAATACAGGGCTATTAAAAAGGAACTGATCCATGAGTAGTAAAATTTCCAAAAATTTACATACGCGGTCGGGCATGTAACCTAAAATAATAAATGCCTGAACCCAAAATTTACTTGCCCCCCAAAAAAACTACATTTTATTGCTCCGTGAAATTTACATTATTTATATTGTTTGCATTGAAGGAAAAATCGGAAAATCCTTAAACACACGTGAATGTGGTGTTTTTTTTTTTAATCTTACCACATTCTTGTTGGTGTTCTGTATTCTGTTTATACTACCGTTAAGGTATTGAGATTGCAATAGGACATTGATAAAATCACAGAAATAGAAATGGACATTTATTTTTTCCGCATCAAAATTTGAAAAATGGATGGCATTTAAAAATGTATACATAATTTTTTTTTGACAAGTAATTTATGAATTTCTCACAGTCGATTTTTTTACATGCCCAGTCGGGCAAGTGGAAAAAAGGAACACATGAGCGGCTGAAAACTTTACATGTCCCGGGCATGTCGGGCAATAGATTTTTCCGGTTCTGAACTGCACATTCTGGCGATAATAATAGTACACGAACTACATCATAAATCAACCATGTATCATCTCAAGGTACGCTTTTAGTGTATTCCAATGTGTCTCCCCTTGCATGCACAAGGTAGCGTGTCCCTCGACATGTTGGAGCGATTTTTGCAGCCGCAGTTGAAAAGTGATGGGATTACGGCTACCGCTGTGTGCCAACAGGACAGATCATCACCCCATTTTGCCCAGATTGTTCGGGACTGCCTCAACCACGGTTTGACTAGCAGATGAATTGGTTGGGGCTCGCAAAAGAATGTGGGCTCCACGCTCCAAAATCACCAGATTTAGACCCGTAGATTTCATTGCTAGGGGACTTATAAAACCCAAAGGTGTGCCTGCATGAAACAATTGAACAGCTCAAACGACAGCCACTATTGAGAACTTGATACCAGCTCTGTTGAGCCATGCTTTCTGGAACACAATGCAACGTTGGTACTACCGGTATGTGCACGTAGGTAAATACGCGTCCTGATCCTGATATCATATACACTTGATTTGAATGTAATTTATGCAATAAAATGTGATTATTACAAGAATGGGCAGTTACTTTATAAGCATCCTGAAGTATTTGTTTCCTTCTGCATGCAGTTTTACAAAACGCTAAAATCACAGATTTGAAAGATTTTTATTTTCAACAATGTGCCCGCCGTTTAAGAAACTCCCATTCTGAGCTAAAGTGATTTTACTAGAGGCGGCAGTTTTTTATATCCAACGACCCTTCAAAAAGTCGATTTTTTTTCCTTTCAGTTCTAATTCCAGTTGTTTAAACTTGCAAAGACGATAATAACTAATGTGTCCGATGTTAAGTAAGCCATAAATCAACGTATAATTCTATTTAGATTAAAATGTTTTAGTCAGTTTCAACACGCTGTAAACAAGTGCAAGTCGCAATACGTGGTCACTTGATAACATCTTACCAGTGGATAAGCAAGATGTTATGAAGCGTCAAATCGTATCTCTTTTACAACAGTAACTGTTCTTTGAATTTTGAATTATTTATTTAAATTTAGTTTCTTGAAAAAATTCATCAACATGTGACTGAAAAACTTTGTAAATTTAATAAATTGAAATGTATGTTAAAGTTACATATATTATGCGGAATCATAGGCGTAGAGTTATATGGGCCCGTGGGGCTCGAGCCCCCCCAATAAATTGTGAATAGGGGCTGAGCCCACCCAATAATTTATCACTAAATACAGAAAACTGATTTATACTAACATGAAAAAAAAAGTATTCACACCATTTACAAACTTGTTTAAAAAAAAACTTTTACTTTTAAAAATTTTCTTCTTTTGATTTCAATCATGATTTAGTATTCATTGTGACGCCACGTAACACAATGTTACTATAAGCTACCATTGCCAGGCTCTGGTTAATTAAAATCAGATTATGCAATGTAAAGTATGAAATGAAGAAAAGTTAAGATGTGTCTAAAATGCACCATCTCATCGAAAATGTTTTTTTTTTTTTCCCTCCTTTGGATTTTTTACTTTGCTTCTATTTTTAACTTATAACATGGTAGGAAGATGCTAACATGGATACTTAACTTACATAGGTGTAGAATTCTATGGACCCATAGAGCTCGAGCGCCTCCAATAATTTAAACTTATATATAGTAAGTCATATCATAGCTGCCAACTACTACGGAATATAATTAACCGCTTTTTGTAAACAGTATATTTCTTAATTATTTTTTTCAAAATAATAACCCGCCCGCTCGCGCAGCATAAAAATTTTGCTATATTCATTTTAAGCCGAAAAATCATGTAGAAAAAGTGGTTAATTATATTCCGTAGTCGTTGGCAGCTATGAGTAAGTTATATGTACCTCAATCATTGGCGTAGCCAGAAATTTTTCATCAGGGGGGGGGGGGGTAGGGGGGTGTTACGACTTCTGCAACTCACGCATATGTATACGGGTGTATGATATCGAGTGTATTTTTCTAGCACCCGTTGTAATTGCCTTTCCAACGGGCTTTGACCTCTAGTATCCAGATATAAATATTTTGCAACTACACTCATGTCCATAAATTAAGGATAATTCAGAATCCCACAGAAATTGATCTCTAAAATAAAAATTTCACCTGTGGAATGATCACACACATCTTGAAGAAGAATATGCAAATTACAGGAAACCACCAGATGGCGTGGATGGTACGTCACAATGACGAGAGTGTAAGAGAGGGGTATATAAGGAATGGTGGCAAAGAAGTAAAATTGTTCACAAGCGCTGTGAAAGCCTTTCAGTGCAAAAACCGCATAGTTATGGCACAAAGGAGGCATTTGGATGATGTTTTACGTGGCAAAATTATCGGACGACTGGAATGTGGACGTACCCAGCTGGAAGTATCCGAGGAACTTGGAATCGCCCAGAGTGTCATCTCCAGGCTTTGGCAACGATTCCAAGATGATGGTAATGTGAGTAGACGTTACAGCACAGGTCGCCCCCGAGTTACAACGCCGAATGAGGACCGCTATTTGGCAGTTACTGCCAAAAGAAGCAGACGGAGTACAGCATCAGACCTGTCTCGTCAGCTCTCTTCAGCTACTGGCACGACAGTTTCAAGGCAGACCGTGTACAGACGCATAGGGCACATTGGTCTATATGCTCGTAGGCCTGTCAGATGTGTTCCACTTACCGCAACTCACTGTCGCCTGCGATTAACCTGGAGTAGAGAGCATGCATTGTGGACACCGCAACAGTGGTCTTGTGTGATGTTTTCCGACGAGTCCAGGTTTAGTTTGGAGTCTGATTCTCGCCGGACATTCATCTGGAGAGCGCCAGGTACCCGTTACCACCAAGAGAGCACCATTGAAAGACACCGTTACGGTGGTGCATGATGGCTCGTTTGGGGAGGAATTATTCTTGGTTCCAGAACTGACCTGCATGTTCAGAGTTTAACGATGACAGGCCACATCTATCGGGATGTCATTCTGGAACAACATGTACGTTTGTTTCGGGGCGCCATGGGTGCTGAATTTGTGTTTATGGATGACAACGCCCGTCCTCACCTTGCAAACATTGTAGACGAATGCCTTCAATCGGAGGATATCACCCTTATGCATTGGCCAGCATACTCACCGAACTTGAATCCAATAGAGCATGTGTGGGATATGCTTGGCCGACGAATTGCAGCCCGTCAACCCCCTCCCACCTGTCTACCGGAACTTCGGAGTGCATTGCTTGATGAGTGGTGTAATATTCCCCAAGATCAGATTGATCATTTGATACTCAGCATGCCTAGGCGTTGTCAAGCCTGTATTGCATCGTCCGGGAGACATACTCCGTATTAACCATCCTACTAACCATGTTATACTGTTTTTTGTAAATAGGTTCTTTTTTGAAATTTGGTCAAGGGAGTAAAACTTGCAATTTTTATTAATTATGTCAAACATATAGCATCTTTTTTGCTCTTTACTTTTTGTTTAATAAATAGACTTTACAAATAAGTCAAATTTGTTTTGCTTCTTTCTCTTTCTTTGCCTGAACTTCATTATCCTTAATTTATGGACATGAGTGTACTTTTGAGAACCCCACGTGAATAAAATAATGTTCTTATTTTTAGTTTTTGCGTGTCAACATATTTCCCTGGAATCAATAACGCACCTAATACATTGCAAAGCTCTTGCATGGGAATGATAAGGGAGTGAAGATATACATTTTGTATGGCAAAAAAATCCTCATGGGGGTGCTTATGACCCCCCCTAACCCCAAACCCTTGGCTACGCCACTGACGGGAATATATGTGGTTATGGGGCCCGGCCCCCCCAATAATTTTGAAAACTTTACGCTTATGTGTGGAATCAAGTCACGGGTTTTCTCTCAAGCACAAACTCTTCTCTCCAAGGCAGGGGCGTAGCCAAGGGGGGTTAGGGAGGTAATAAACCCCCCATGAGGAATTTTTTGCATACAAAATGTATAATCTTCTCTACATTATCACACACACGTATACATATACATGAGTTGTAGTAGTCGTAACCCCCCCCCATAAAAATTTTTGGCTACTCCCCTGCTCCAAGATGGTTGTTTTAGATTTCGAATTCCCTTTGATTGTTAATGCCAGTTGACATGATTTGTGTTTGTTCTTTCAGATGCAGAAACAATGGTGCTGATTTTATTAAGCGGTGGTCTTGTACTGATTTGTTTCCGTTCCTGGGGATTCAATCAGATTAAGCAACTGATTTAGATGTTTCATGTACACTACAAGAATAATATTTCCTGAAAGCATGTTTATAAAATTTTGAAATTTTATCAAAAGCACACAGAACACATACACATACAATAAACACCTGGGCAAGTGTTAGATTCAACCAGTAAGTAATAAAACCGTAAACACGTTTGGGTCACCCCCCCAAAAAAATTGGGGCATCGCATACCATACTTTGACAAAATTGGGCATACAGTGATACATGTTCAATGGTGCACACTGAACTACATTTATCGAGAGATGTGAGATATTAGTGATGTGGAATTTAGTCAGTGCTAGCGAAAAATAACAGTATAAAAATCCGCAAGAAACAGTCACTGTATTTTGAAAGAAAAAAAAAATAACTTGTACCCAGTGCTGTTTGTAAATCAATAAAAATAACAGTGTCAATGAACTATTTAACTGAAAACAATAATAATAACTTACAGGATGAATAATCAAATCTCTTTATTGCAACATTCAGCAGACCATTTGCAACGAAAAGTTAAAAAATAAACAATTCTATTACAAATAAAAAGTAAAATAGGCTTGGTACAAAAGTTGTTTTCCATTGATACTAAGTTGAATCATGCTGTTTGTTCACCGTCATTGGAGCAAGTTACAACAGGAAATACTACTTGCAATTGTGTACATATATTTCAAATTAATTCTCGGGGAAAGAATACTGATCATGTGTTAACACTTCTGGTAACAAGGAAATTACATTTCTCTGTTTTTCTTTTCCCTCCCCTCTCCCCACTTGTTTTATCACATGCTAAAATAAAACAGTTTTAATATTGTTTATCCCTCTCTAAGAGAATAGATCTCCATGAATTCAGAACTGGAAACTTTTAGATGCACTGTTGCATGGTAACAATGCAGTATTATTTGCACGAGGCACTGTATGCGTGAAGTCCAGGCCCTCTCCGCTTAAATCCATACAAATTCATTTTTTTTAAATTGGGAGTGGAGGGTGGAAGAGAGAGGAAGCGCTTCTCAGCTTAAAAGGCCTTCATTTTCAAAAAATTATTACACAAATTAGTATTTTTTGTTTATTTCTTTGTGAGGCGCAACTGGGTTCTTTTGATAGTTGTTCAAACCTACATTTTTTCTTTAAAATTACTATAAATATATAAATTGGCTTCTAAAATGTTGAAGTGCATAATAATTTATATTGCAGCACTTAGGTGACAAGTTTGAGCAATGTTTAAAAGTGTTAGCCATAATAAGTTCATTTAGAAAATTTATCAATCTATCCAAATTAAACCCCCCCCCCCAAAGAGAAAGAAAAAAGACCCGAATTAAATTTTTTACATGTAAGTTTTTTAAGATTTCGGCACATAATCAATAAAATTGACGATAGAGTAAATTCTGATTTTTAATTTAGAATATGCATCTTAAAAGATAAATTATTAAGATAATTTTTTTTATCGAGTACCTGTCATATAATTTAATACTTTTAACTGTTGCTGAAAAATTTATTTCTTTAAAGATACGATTGAATAAATAAATGTTCTTCAAAATGTCGAAATGCATAACAATTTTCTTTTAAGTTATATTACAGCTCTTGAGTGATAGATTTAAACAATTTTTAGACTATAGTGTTAGTAGCCAAACCATATTTATAAGGCAAAGCATATTTAAAATAAAATGTTTATTCCAAGAATGATAAATAAATGTTATTTATCCGAATTCTTTTAAAGGTTTGATCCTGTGTGGACTAAACGAATAAACTAAAAAATTGTTATACGGTAATTTTTTATTCCAGTGTAGAATCCATATCCTGAAATTCATATTAAAACATTTCCAGCGACTGAACTTTTTTTGAAAAATGAAAACTCCTTAATCTGTTCACCAACGCGTTAATAAGCGTACATTAATCTAATACTACTTCTTCCACATCACTGGAGAAGGGTGGTGTGTGCTTTCTTTTATTCTCTTGAAAACCAACCCATTCTAATTTACATAAAATGCCATAAGATGTTTGATTAATCGAACGTAAATAACTTCACTCGAAATATGCCTGCCGCACCCAAAGTATTAGATACGATTAAACAAACATGCAAACTATTTGGAGCAAAAACGCCAAGTTGTCGAAAATATGCTTGCTCTATTATTGGTGATCAAATTTATTCTTTGAAACTTCGATGAGCATATTCTTATCCTAATATAAATTGATAATTTAGAAAAAAGGATGTTTGTGTGCAGTTGTTTTGAATATCCTTGTCTCTAAGCAACCAGTACGATATGTCTGACAGACACCATTTGACTAAAAATCTGAAATATTTTATTTATTTTCTGACTGGAAATGCGAGGTCGTTTTTTTTAATTTTTTCTGCTCTACTTTGAATTCCGGTTTTCTGGAAAGACCTGAAAATGCCTAGCAAAGTGAAATGGCTTAGCATAGATTAAAAATAAAACCAATTTAAATGATGTAAATATAAAGTAAACAAATTGAACATAATGTTTCTCGGAAGAAAGTACTGTGAAACAATTATAAATTGGTAATATGTTTAGCGAATGCATTATTTACTGCAACAAGAAGAAAAATCAAAAAACATTTATTCTAGTACTAATTGTTGCTTGAAAATTTGTTGAATGAGTCCAAGGTTTACGAATTTTGACGGGGCATTCTTGACGTTAAAATGGTGATAATAAAAGAAGACACACAGTAAACGTGCTCAGAATTATTTCTTAATCGATACAGATTAACTTCCAAAACAGTGGAAGAACCAATGGAGAGGCTAGGGTTTTTCAGCCCCCCCCCCCGCCTCCTCCCCAAAAGGCATTGCTTAGGGGTAATATTTTGTTTCATGGCGCACTTTTATTGGTGAAATGATCTTTTTTTTTTTTTTTAATTAACTCCATCTACCAACAAATTCTGCATCCGCTAATGTTTCAAAACTGTCAAGCTTGTGCCCAAATCTAAATCTAACGACTTCGCTTTGATTGGTGCAAAGATAAAACGTCAGAGATTAGTTGTTTAACCTTTGAGGTGCAACCCTTTCCCAATGCTGAAAAAAGGGCAGCCGTTGCCATCGCTCGACTTAACTACCAGCAAGATGGCGGACGATCGAAACGTTCATCGCGTGCCACAGATCTAGAGACCTTTTTTTGACGCAGCTGGCTGTGCGCGGGCATAGCCAGCTGTCGTCAAAAAAGGGTCTAGAGACCCTTTTTTGATCTGTAGCGATCTGTAGTGATCTGTTGATCTGTAGAGATCTGTAGCACACGATGAACGTTTCGATCGTTCGCCATCTTGCTGGTAGTTAAGTCGAACGATGGCAACGGCTGCTCTTTTTTGACGCAGCTGGGCAATCTATCCAGCTGTTCTCGTATTCTTCCATTTTTCAGCAGATGTCAGTGCTGTTAAAAATAATCGTGACAAGTTTTTTACGGGAAATGACGTGCTAAAAAGTAAAGGATTCTCATGTAGCTATGTCACCCGCAACTATTTTTATAGAAATCAAATCTATTCTTCGTGACTGGCAACAGTCAAAACGTCAGAGTTTGGTGTTCCCAGAGCGGGAACACTGCGCGTTAAAGGGTTAAGGTGGTTTGTTTAAAAACAAGATGTTGTTCCACCGTTTGTTTTGGACACTGCCTAGTTTTCCAAGTGGAGCCTGCACTGGCCATATCCAGGCTTTAAAAAACTATTATTTATAGAGTTTAAAAAACTATTATTTGTGCTTGTCAGTTACAACCCCGGTTTAAGCCCCATGTGTAGCTTACAATTTAAAAATTTATTACCATATAGTAAAATAAAGATTTACCTATGCAAACTTTTATGCAAAAAAAAAAAATAAATAAATAAAAATATTATTAATGATTTTAAACGGAGGAAACATTTCTTGTGTAACGGAGTCCTGTCACTGGTACTTAGAAAATAAAATTGTAATATCTAATTTTTATCGCTTGGAGCCTGTGATTCTAAGCATGACATTATATGTATGTTACACAAATGACTCGGAACGAAAAATTTCTTTTTCAACCTGAAACGCCGGCATCCTCAAAAGACGCTGAAATTGCTTTTCGCCGTCGAACAGATATGAGAAAAGAAAGAAAAAAATCTTTGTTTATAACATTGTTTGCATCACTAAAGAAAACACCACTTTTCCCGAAAGAAATACTCTGAAACGATCGGAGTTGTATAGTTTAATGTTGAACTAATGCATTGTTAATTGGGGCAAGAGATTTTGTGTTTTGAGTTCTCTTAAGTCTCGTACGTACGCAGATACAGAGATAATTCAAATATTTTTTTACATTGCCCAGATTAAATTTTGAATAAGAAACGAGTCCAGAATTTTAAATTTAACAAAGTTAATAACACTGATCCCTTGACAAAGCTATTAGAGAAGGTAAAAAAAAATGGAATCATCAAAAACGGATTGAAATCAAATATCTATAACAAGCAATCTTTTCGTATTTGAGAAAAACATTAGATGATATTTTCTGTATACTGCATTTCTCATTTTACAGTTAAGTTAAAGAAAATGAAAAAAATAAATCCAAAGTAGGGGAAAAAAGTAAATACATTTTACTTGAAAGTTTAAAAGACTGAATTTTAAATGGAAAACAAAAATAGAGAGGGTACAAGGAGGGAGGGCGGAAACGGAGAAAAATAGGATTAGAGTAACATTTCTCGTGCATTATTAAATTGTACTTTAAATTTATTGTTATCCTATAGCTACAAAACATTTTGCAGCAACGTAAGGAGCTTTACGCAATAAAAGAAGATATATTTAAGGCAAGTTGTTTCTACTTGAGTGAGGGGAGGATATCATATACTTCATTTAGGAGTTGTTTTTGTTGCTGGTCAGGTTTAGTTACGTGAGTATAGTTTAACGAGATTTAAGTTAAGATTGATTGGTTTTCCACGGTCTGTTTTTAGTTTCGAAAGTGCGAATATAAAATTTGAAATTTGTTTTTTAAGTATTTGATGTAGCATGCAGAACAGGGACGCAGGCAAAAGCCATGTAGGTTACTTAAAAAACAAAGAAAATATTTTTATAGCATTGTAGCAGTTTGAAATGTTGAAAACTTTGTGAAAGAACGCACATAAAGAAAGTACTTATTAATATTTTTTACGTGTGTTATTTTACTAAGTTTAAATTATTTCGTCTTCCAATCAACATTTGAGTATTTTTATTATTGCAGCAGTTTAAAAATACAGCCCCCAAATATTTTTTTTTAAACTAAATTATTTGCCTTACTTTCTAGTTGCAAATAAAAACGGACAACGTTCCATTCATCTTTGCCAGTATTAGAAATAATGCATATAAAATTGTCTAGAATCATAAGAAATTATTACTTTATGAATTTCGAAATTTTTATCTAATAAACTAGCAGTGTATTAACAAAGTTTATTCGGAAATGTTTAACATTATTGAAATGATACAATTTTTTAGTATTATCTCATATTAATAAAGGCCTATTTTATAAATATAGTGTTGCATTAGCTTTGGTCTTTGGTACTATTCAACTAACATCAAAATTATTACTGATAATTTGATGTCTAGGTGTTGCCTAACAGCTAGGTCGAACTCTAGCATGTGCGTGGTCAAACGTTTTGCTATTTGTAAGAGGCTGTAAAACAGTGTGTGAAGAAACATTCTGAATTGCTTGATTCTGATATGACGTTTTACACAATTCAAGAACCATATAATTCGAGTACTTATTGAAAAACAACTTAACAATGAGTTTGACGATGATGTCCATAAGGAGAGATCGAATAATTCAAATATTTGGGTGACAGTTTTGAATCTGAAAATT
Organism: Cheiracanthium punctorium; assembly: GCA_038373885.1. Classification (NCBI taxonomy): domain Eukaryota; kingdom Metazoa; phylum Arthropoda; class Arachnida; order Araneae; family Cheiracanthiidae; genus Cheiracanthium; species Cheiracanthium punctorium. Next base: position 294,312 of record JAWZYV010011814.1, on the reverse strand, counting down.
CAGTTTACCATTTATGTTAATTTTTTGTACTGCGTAAAACGGTTTAAATTTATTACAATTACAAAAGGAGCAAAAATTCTGGGCAAGAAAAACTAAAATAATAATGATAATAATAATAATAATAATAATAATAATAATAATAAATAACAAAGTGAAAAACGAATATCAACATTTCGATTGCGTGAACAAGTTGCGTTATCTGTTAAGAAGATTTATTCAACATATTTTTATTTTTGTGAGTTTTTTGTTTCGTTTTATTTTTTTAATGTACTCTTAACACAAATTTAAATTACGTGCAAACCAGAACAGAAATGTAGTAAATATCATTGGCTATCATTGGCCAGTTTTACGGACCATTTCGGGTGTCCTCAGGGATGGGGTCCCCTACGGTACGTGGCGCCCCCTGCAAACGTAAAAAAGGCGCTCTCTTTCATGCTCTAGATCAAGTTGTTTTCAATTTTTGAGTTCAAAATGGCGCCCCGATGCGAAGCTCAAATTGCTGACCATGTCGGACTTCCATTGATTGTCTTGAACGAAGTAGGGGCTATTCCGATAAGGAATTAATAAAGCACTTTTAAATGTTTTATTTTCCAGGCACTTTTAAGTACCGTCTGTATATGACGGACTAAAGTGAATGAAATATTTTTTATTACAAGCGTTCTTTTTTTAGTAAAAAGTAATATAAATAAAGCACGTTTTTAATAACCAGATAAAACAGTAATAACATATTTTTTAAAACTGATTTTTTTATAACTTTGGGAAAAATACGAGAGTATTTTCTAAAAACATCTAAATATTTAAAATGCCAAATAATTTAGTCATGAATTTTAAAACACTGCAGCGGACGCAAAAACTCATAGCGCCCCAGTCCCCCTTTTCTTTTTTTTTAATGCGAAGTCTTTTTGAATCTAATAGAAAGTAGATTAAAAATGGGAAATAACACAAGATCCAATTACTTACTCCAGTTTGTTTACTCGTTGCACATCATTATAAAAACCAATTTTTAAAGGATTATTCTCCAGTGTCATTCCGTATTATATATTAAAAGAAAACAGACAAACATTTTCGAATGCATGAAGTTTTTGAAACAGAATTATTCCCTCTTTTCCTTTCGTATACGTCTAAATTAAATAAATAAAACTTCGATATCAAAAGAGGGAAAGAAAGACCGGGCTGTAATATTCGTTTCAGAACTACTTGTATTATTACACATCATAAAAATATGCATTTTACATGCAAATATTCAGTAAACACAAGTGAAACAATGGAATTCCATTTAAGTAAATATAATGTGTTTATCTTAAGTGTTTCTAAGCAGCAATAACAAACTGTTTAGATATCTTAGACAGTATATGCACTGAAAAGTAAGTATGATTAATTTAGCGCTATGCCCAGCTTCCTGAAAAGATAGGAAGTGAAAGGAAATTATTCAGTGGATTGAGCGTCTGCTGATATAGCATTAACTGTTTTTTTTTTTTTTTTTTTTTTAATAAATTGATGCGGAACACTAAGGAACTGAATTAGGCTGCTGAAAGCACAAACCACCATAAGACTTATCAATAAATTAATATCTAGTAATGTCGCCTTAACTTACACGGAATTACCGGATGGTTTTTTTTTTTTTTTGTCAAATGGCGGGCCTTAACAATGCCTTGGAGGCATTGGCACCGCTAAGGCCGGAGTTGTTGGTCTCTTTAATATGGGGGCACCTAATAGGTGGACCAACGTTGCCCCCTATGAAGGGACGGACGGCCTCACCATGGCACAGTGGTTATGCCACTGAAAATGGTAGATGGCCGAAGTGTGAAGGTCCCGGGTTCGGGTCCCATCGAGCGGGTGTCGATCTAACGGTCTGGAGTTTTGGTAGGTTTTCTCCAGATGTAACGTGAATACGCGTTAGAACACCTTAGAGAGTCCTCCTACCAACCCCCCCCTTGGCAGATCGCCCTGGTGTAGCGTTGCCATAATCACACACAACACAACAACAACAACAACATGAAGGGACGGACACAATGACATCCACGTCCAGTCGGGGATCGAACCCAGACCGTCGGGAGTTGAACCCGAAACCGTAGTACGGTGCTTTATCCTCCATACAAGCTGGCCGGCAAATTACCAGATGTTAATTTATATTTTTAAAGGAATTCCTTAAATAAATCTCAACCTATGAAATATTTTAGATAGCTCTTTAAAGGTTTAACACCACATATACACTGCTCAAAACAATTATAGGATATTGTAAGTTTTATATAAAATAAAGTTATAAGCGAAATTTTTTTTTGCCGAAAATGGAAGAGAATCACAAATGCAATTTTTTCTGATTTTCAAACTGTGGAGTATGATAATTTTGAGTTCGACGTCAAAAACGTCGCTTCAGCGGCAGCGAATGAAATTGGACTTTCAACTGAATAAAAGACAATGAAGACAAGGATGATCGGCATTCAGTGACAGTTTCGATGTTCAGTGACTTTGTTTCGATGAGTACGATGTCTCAGCTAAGTCATTTAACCGATTCAGAAGCTTGGAGAGTTGTCGGTAGGTTAGAAGGGGGCCAAACTCAAGTCGAAGTAGCGCAAGCCATTGGAGTGTCACAAAGTGTGATTTCCAGGATCTGGAACCGGTTATTGGCGACTAGAAGTGCAGGCCGAAGACCAGGGCAAGGTCGTAGACGGGCAAAAACGCCCAATGAAGATCGTTATTTAGTGTTAACGGCTCGGAGACACCGGAATATGAACGCTGCTCTTCTCCAACAACACCTTCGCTCGGCTACTGGCACCACGGTTTCAACTCAGACTGTCCGAAACTGGCTCCATGGTGTAGGTCTGTATGCTCGCCGACCGATGGTATGTGTTAGATTAACATCAAGGCATCGTCGCGACCGCAGGGAGTGGGCAACAGAGCATGTGAACTGGAGGAGAAATGAATGGAGCAATGTTCTTCTTTCTGACGAGTCCCGTTTTTCAGTTCATCCTGATAATAGGCGTATTTTCATCTGGAGGGGCCGTGGCAGTAGGAATAATCCTGCGTTCGTGCACGAAAGTGTCAGCTTCGGCGGTGGTAGCGTGTTGGTGTATGGTGGCATCTCCATTGACGGGCGCAGAGACCTCTGCATTCGAGATGGGCCTCTGACTGGTCGCCGATATAGGGATGAGATCCTAAGACCTATTGCAGTCCCTTACGCTGCAGCAATCGGAGATGACTTCATTTTAATGGACGATAACTGCAGGCCACATCGTGCTAACCTGGTGAAGGATTTTCTTTTCCAGGAAGGAATCGTACGAATGGAATGTCCAGCGTGTTCTCCAGACATGAATCCAATAGAGCACGTTTGGGAAGCTCTAGGAAGACGAGTTGCTGGCCGCCAACTACCCCCACAAACTCTCCAAGAACTGGAAAGAGCTCTTCTGGAAGAGTGGGACAGAGTACCCCAACTCGTGATTAATTGCCTCATTGACTCCATGCCTCAAAGGTGTTCAACGTTGCTGGCCGTCCGTGGAAACCACACCCCCTACTGAAAATGATTTCCTTTGAAGAAAACACCTTTTCTTATTCTTTTTTTCTCAAATGCACAAATTGTGTTTTTTTCCTTTTCTACACAAATGCGCAATAAAATGCATTTTTTTCTGCAAAACATGTGTAATTTATTCTTATATAACATACTACGTCTGTCGACCATGTATCCATGAGCTAAAAAGTTTCCCAGCCACAAGATCCACCTAAACCGCAATATCCTTTTAATTGTTTTGAGCAGCGTATTTCCCTCCAATCAAGCATACTTTTACAGAGATAGTTCATTACTTTATTTACATCCAAACAACGAAGTATCGAATGAAACAAGTTGTATGGACATGGATAGTGTTTGAAATTCTGTATATTGGAAAATATTTTTATCCTTTTGAATTCACTGATGAGAAACAAAAATAAATAACTTATATCGAAAAGCAATCAACATAGAAAACACATGCATTATGGCTTTTAAAAACATGTATAATCTGTTCTTCAGATGCATCTTGTTCTCAAGTCGAAATGGCACTTTTCTTCTTAATACTTTATAACCTTTGAATTTTTATCTGCAGATATTTTAGAGGATGTTCCGCAGTGGCCTAGTTGCTAAGCTCCGCTTTCAGAAGAAACAGAAAGTGAAGCAGCACCGGCTTGGCCAGTACTTGGGAGTGTGAAGCCTGTATCTAGCGGAGTGCTGTGGAACATTATACGTTAGAAAGAGATAGTGCACGTAAAATTTGTCTTGGCTTCAATGTTCTCCATGGTCAAATGATATTTCTAGAGATGTCAATCCAAGTACTAGGTCTCTCATCTGGAATTGGTTCAAAATTAGGAGATGTCTCATAGGGGGCAACGTTGGTCTGCCTAATAGGTGTACACATAATGAAATGCCCTCGTAGATGTCAAGCCTACTAGCCCGGCCATTAGAAAGAAAAAAAAAAAATATATGAATGGAAATTCATTGTACAAGGCGATTTTAAGGCACTGAATATCCAACCTTTGAAATGCTGATATCTTCTAAACGATTCAAGGTAGCAATTCATTTCACACGTTAATTTGAATGAGAATTTATACACCCGTATTCACGAAACTTACTACCAGCTGGTAACAGCCGGATTACCATAGAATCGGATGGTTTAAAAAAATGGTATTCACAAGGCCAAATCTGCTGGTAACATCTGGATTTTAACAGACAAATGTAATCAGCCAAATTCGGGTGATTACCGGCCTGTTACATTCGACGCATGCGCTGTAAGGCTCTAATATGTGTATTTGTATACAAACATGGCGGATTACGCAGTTGTGCAAAGCATAGAAAATATTGAAATTTTTGAATTTGTTGAGAGGCAGCTGGCTGTGCCTGCGTCAAAAAAGGGTCTCTAGATCTGTGGCACGCGATGAACGTTTCAATCGTCCGCCATCTTGCTGGTAGTTAAGTCGAGCGATGGCAAAGGCTGCCCTTTTTTCAGCATTGGGCAATCTATCAAGCTGTTCTGGCATTCTTCCATTTTTCAGCAGATGCCAGTGCTGTTAGAAATAATCGAGACAATTTTTTACGGGAAATGACGTGCTAAAAAGTAAAGGATTCTCGTGGAGCTATGTCACCCGCAACTATTTTTATAGAAATCAAATCTATTCTTCGTGACTGGCAAAAGTCAAAATGTCAGAGTTTGGTGTTCCCAGAGCGGGAACACTGCACGTTAAAGGGTTAAATTGAAAACGAGTATGACTGCAGACATCGAAACTGCAACACCAACCATGCAAAAAATGTGAGAAACAAATTCTGCCACAGAATAAATGTCTATAGCGTATTTTGTGGTGGTCACATTCAACATCTATAACTTTAGTAAATTTATAATTTAGATTTTATTTCTTTTTCCCAAAATGCTTGTATTGTCTGAAGTTTTGTAAATATAGACTTTCAAAGTTGCTCATTTGTAAGCACTCTGTATATTCCGAAAAAAAACGAGCGATTTTAAGTTGTGTGAATTTGCTTGAAAGTATACCGACTGTGTAGGATAAATAGTTTTTCGTATTGCTTTTTTAACATTTAGTACTATTTAAAATAATGTTACGGCAATTCATATTGAAGAGTTAAACTGTTTTATTTACTTTAAAAGTTAATAAAACCTCGAAGTTGTCGATAACGGTCTGGATTTTTGGTCGATTCTTCATATGTAACGTAAAACCCCTTAAAAAGTTCTCCGCCCAAAACACTCCCCTCCCCACATCCGTAGAATATACCCCTGGTGTAGGTCTACCTTGAATGCAATACATACATACGCCGTGAACATATTAGATGGAGTCTATTGAATTAGCAAAAAGGTCTACCACTTAATTTATTAAAAATTCACGAACTCAAAGAAAAAAAAAAAAAAACTGATAGAGAAGAAAAGGAAAATTGAAGGGAGAATTTTGTATACTTATGTTTAGATATGTACTTATGTTATTAATGATGACGATTATATTCACTAATAATTATCTAGCTACAGTCGTAAAAAAAAAGAAAAAAAAATAGCGTATTTGCATGCCTTGAAAGAAAAGGAACGATAGTAAATACAGCTAAAAGTTTTCTTTTAATATATCCTCGAACATTTGATCCTTATTCAAGACACACAAATACCTTCTTTTTCCCAATCATCTTTTCGTATATACAGTTACTTTATTTGCTTTCTAACGCCCCATTAAACGGTACTCGCAGTGTTGACTTCGTAAATCTTGGATTCGAAAATTTGAATAACGTTTGCACACTTTTCAATTTATCGTAGAAAAATATAAATAAATAAATAACTCGAAGAAAAATCAAGATTCAGTTTCGAACGCAATTGCTTGAATACAAAAAATAACATATCTTCTTCAAGTTGCTGATGTATCACATTCTGAAAACTGAAATGATAAATTCTGTTTTACTGCTTGATAGAATCTGTTTTCAATTATAGAATTTAGGCTGTGTTTTCGATAATTTTAGAAGATATAGTGAAAATATGAATAAATATCAGAAATAAAATGGTAAATTGTGATTTTTGTTCTTTTCTTCTTTCCGTTTTCTTTTTTACAGTATACAGTTGTTCCTCGCTATATCGAGCTTCAAATTTTGTGTGTAATTAAACGTGTAATAATAGTATGACATTTGTAATGTCTGACATGTATATATTTCATATCTTTTTTGGTCGTAAACATGTTTTCTATGACCGAACTACGAAACCCTTGATGCCATTATTAATAACTGTGCCCGTTAATGGTTAGTCGTTACTATTCTTTAAATTTAGCCCAAGGACGGATCCAGAAACTTTTTCCGGAGGGGGCACAAATCATGTATACTCATTTTATCTAGCGTAAAGCCCCCTTAATATTGGTGAAAACCCATTTATCTAGTGCAAATATATTTTTCTCGGAGGGGGTGCGCGCCCCTTGCGCCCTCCCCTTGGATCCGCCGTTGATTTAGCCAAACATTCAAAGTAGAAAATGGGAGAGTTGAGTGTATATGTTTATGAGTACTAGATAACATCATCATTGTGAATATTTTATTGGCTTGAACATTTTAAACTCCGATTAAAAATGAGACAGTTTAAAGTTGAAAACATACTGCCATTATATTTCAGAAGATCGCGTTAGCTCCATTTATTTTAAAAATATTTACATATTATGTGTGTATATGTATATGTGTGTGTGTGTCAGTTCAGCAAACAAGAAAATAAGAAATAAATAAGACAATATATATTTTTTACCAATATTTATGTATTTAACTAACTTGGGCATTTTAGTCTTAAACTTTTAAATAATCGATCATCACACATTGATTGACGACAAAACGGCTTTAATTCTTTGGGACTTTAAAATTCAATCCGACACCTGTACTTAAAAACATCGTAACAAAGCAGACCAACTTCTAAACTCACATGCTTTGCAGTCATGGAAAGAAATGTCCTTTGTTAAATACATTTATTTAACAAGAAACATCGATTCTTTTATTACAATCCGTGAAGGGGGGTGGGGGTGGGGGGAGTGTTCATAATCTTGTTTAATTTACTCTCAAACAATTGCTTCCGAATCGGAAAGCAAGTATTACTTCCCTGCAATCATTTTTGCTGATATTCCTCTGCTTGCTTTATTTGCATTCCAACAAGAACGTAAGTTGCAGATTTCAAATTGATTTCAATTCTGGATTTTTGAATAGTATTTGCATGCTTTGCAATTTATCGCGAAAAAAGAAAAGAGGAGTAATTAAATTCACGAGAAATCAAAACATTCAATTTCGAATGCATTGGCGCAAATTGAAGGTATACCTTTTCTTCGGGGAGTTGCGGATATGTACTCATATCAATTTCCTGAAAGTGCAAATGACAAATTCTGTGTGTCTGTGCGTGGAAACATTTGCATTTTTTGACGGCATTATTATTTAGTATGAAGTATCCCACCAATCAGGGGATATGAAACTGGTGGAGAGAGGTATTGTTCTGCTAAGGAGACATTTATCTCGTAACATTCCCTGGAAGATAATACATTCGTAACATAAGAAGAAAATTGTTTCTTTTATGATAATTATCTCTTTCAGAGATGTCGCAAATTGATATACTTTGACAAGTATATATGCTTTTGAAAAATATACATTATTAGGAATGGTTGAGTGACGGGACAAACTTTGCAATTGCTAAGCCAGACCGATTTCACATTAGGGTTTTCAGTAGTATATAAATGGCAGTTCTGCCGAAGGGGTGTTCTGTTAATCGTGGATGAGTGCTTTCCGTCTGCTGAGAGAGGAAGAAGTACGGAGGTACTGATAAGGACTGGATGTTTGATAAGGATTGACTGATCAGGAGTTACGGTTTTAGGGTTCTCTATTGCTTTTGATGAATTTTATTTAATTAATATTCATTAATTACTTAATTTTAATGCTGCCATCTGTTTTTAAACTAAGGAATTGACTTGGATTTATTTTCCTGAATCGCCGGCCTTGGGGTTCGAACCCCAAACCTTTCGACCTGGAATCCGACGCTTTACCACTTTGACGCCTTGGGGCTCTACTTAACAGAGCTAAAGGTTGAAGTGTAGTTTAGTTTCGGAATGGGGGCTTAGAAATTTTTTCGCAGAATCTTTGACCGGACTTGTACAATTTTGGCGCTTGGGAGCGCAAGAAGCATATAAGCTATGATAAAGATGATTTGTCCAATCATTCAACTTTTTCGGGGGCGTGAACGCTCATAAATGTACATTTTGGCGCATATTAGATTAATGTGTGGGTCTGTCTCATTAGGCTCAGTAGGCATACCATACGTTAAAAGTTCGTTAATTGGGGATATATCTTACACATCATTGAGCCATGTTCTAATTTAATACAAGTGGTTTCACAGTTTGATGGTTTAAAATCTAAAGTTCGTTTAGATCCAAACCTTAGAATGCATACAAATGATGATAAGTCCAGAGAATTATCTTCGTAGTTACCGTCTTCAATGTTAGATTGTCCGTCAGAGGATAAGTTCACTTGTACCAAATTAAATTCATAATCTGTTGCTTTCTGCAGATATTCACGTATTTTTTGCAAAATGGGTATCCAAGAGAAAACAGAGACTGTCGCTCAGAGTAGCAGTAATTTATTCCCTCATCTGTGAAAGCAATTACTTTCCAGGTTGAAGTAATCTTCTTTTCATCAGTTTGCAGAGGCTTTGCATCTAAAGGCAACTGCATTAATTCATGCAGTAACACATCAGCATCACTTTGAGTATAAAACTCAGGAGTGTATTCAGTGTTAAAAGTACTTTCGATTAATTCAAGCAAAGACATTTTTTAAACTCTGTAAAAAAAAAAAAAAAAAATCGATTAAAGGTTAAAACTAGAAACGCATGTATTGACAGTAGTCACTCGCAGCATAATATGGGCCTTGCAGCTCGCATCCAGCCACTTTATCTAACTTAGATGAAATAATGTCTTCCTACTGGTTCAAAACGACCATGCAATCACCCAAGCGCCCTCTATCTTAAAGCATATTCAACCATGTAGATATTGCATTGTCTAGCAAATATTCGTCTCTTAGAGTGAATCATCATTGTTATGTACACGTCGCTATCGCATGTCACTATGCTATCTTTTATCTGATCTATGACTCTTGCCAGAGATAAGAGAAAACAAGTCGATTTTCTTCATTTCCATTAAGTTTTTGAGATAGTAGGTCGTCCTTCTGGAACGGATATTTGAGATTTTTACACCGGACCTTAAAATTTGTCTTTACCGCAAGAAAATAGAGTGCGGACCGCTACTTTCAAGGTATCGTAACCGTTTATATTCTTTCAAATGTGCATTATATAATTATTATTAGCTGTATTTTAGACCAAACAATTTACTAATTTATTAAACAGGTTTTAATTAATAATTTTAGTTAATGTGTTTATTAAAAGTGTGTAAGCTTGTTTTAAATAAAAATGTTAGTTTATGAATTTATTAAAAGGATGTACACGAGAGTTTGAAAAAATTAAGTAGTACATAAAAAAAAATTGAGTTGCTTTCAAAACAAACAATAAATCTTACTTATTGTCTGTTGAAGAGTTAAGCACATTTTTATTGTATATTATATTTTTAATATTAGAATAATCATAATAGATGTGTTATGTGTACAAGTATAGCGTTTGTTTAATAGATATCCTATAAAATATTTCGGTGTATTTCTAAAAATTAGATCATGTTTTTCAGATATTAATAGTAAATGCTTATTTTATAAATGCAGACTCATATTTACTCATTTATCTTAGTACACATCTTATGTAACTTATTACTTTTACTGTATTGTTCGGTAAAACTTACAAAAATAATTTGCTTTAGTGCTTATTTTTATATAGTATAATAATTTTTGTTATTTGTTTCAGTGAAATTAATTTAATGAATAATTATTTTGCTAAACTATGTAAAATAAACTAACTGATATAGCTTAACTTATGCAGAGAGAATTAACTTTAATATTTTAAAATCAACTTTTATGTTAATTATAGATTTTGTTTTCGTGAAGTGCCTGTCTATCATGGTAATCAAATATATGTTTAGTTTAAGTGCGGGTTTCACTATATTTTCTGAAACCTTAAGATTGTAATGGGTTAAGATATACTACTGGGTTAAGATATACTATTTAAGTGAGAACTAAATAAGTACTATTTAAGATATACTATGGGTTAAGATATACTATTTACTTTGCGTATTCATACATTTCGTTTGTAAAAACTTGGGTTTAAGGGAAATATTCGTATGTACTATGCTTAAAGTTATTTCTCGTAATAGAAACTAAAGCATGTATGTAACCTATATTTAAGTAAATGCAACTAAGATTACTCTTAAAGCGTTAAATGTCTGAGGAATTGCTATTTTATTGGTAATATGTATTTAGTTTCTAAATATTATTTCTATTTTTCTCTTATGTCAGCAAAAAGATTTTAAGTTAATCAAGATGATGTCATGAAATGGCCAGCTGAGATGGGAAGTAGAGCTAAAGTATCTTAAATTATTACTCTATTTTCCTGAACAGCTAGTTTTGTTTCCATCATTCAACAAATTCTCAGAAGAAAATGTGCTTTCAAATATAAGTAAGACCTTATTTTCCGATAAATTAATTTGTGTTTATTGTAATTCTATGTAATTTGAAAGGTTTTGGGTTTAAAACTATCATTTTCTCAGTTGAAACGTATTCTATATTGAATTCCTGCTTACCAAGAATATATTTATGTGAACGTGGTATAAAGTGCATATTGATGTACTAAAACTGTATAAGCAATATAAATTGTGTCTTAATATGCTAAAACTGTTCTTGAATTTTCATTATTAATAGCCCAAGCTCCTATCAATAGTGTTTTTCGCATGCAAGTTTAAAGGAAATTGTTAGTTAAACCTATACCCACTTTTCCATAAAATGCGTAAAATTCGTTAACTGTACTAATAAAATACTGCTAAATGTGTTGATTAATGCATAAAACTTTACTTTCATAGTAAAACTAAAAATTTTATAGTACATAAAGTAAAAAATACATAAATCATATCGTGTATTAAACTCTAAAATATATAAATCAATTCACACTAAACATTACTTGTAATTTGTAATATGCTTGAAAAAAAATTCTAATGATTATGAATAAAATATTACTAAAAATATGATTTTAATTAATTTCAAAATCTATAAAAAAAAACCAACTTCCTCAACATTAGAAACTACAGACGAGCACACACGCTGCCTAACATCTGTCTAATCTATCGAAATTGTTTATTAATTAGTGAAATATCATTAATTAATTCTGTGAATGAAGATTGTCAAGTGGTGTTTTCAATCCACTCAGCAATAACAAGTTCTTTTAATTAAGCTATATAATTTATCATTACACACTCGTTACCACGTGTAACTTTCGAGAAAAATTACAGTAATTAATTAATAATTAACTAAATTTCATCAAAAGGTCCCAAACCATTTCAAAATTTACAAGTCCTCATGTTATCAGCTATAATTTTTCTAAGTTTCAGGAAAGTTTCAAGAAAAAATTTCTAAGTCCCCATACCGAAACAAGTTAATTCTAAAATTTAAAAACATATGACAGCACTGAAATTAATTTATTGGTTAATTAATAATTAAATAAAATTTACTAAAATTCATTAAAGCAGTTCAGAAGCCTAAAATTGTACAAGTCCGGTCAAAGATTCTGCGAAAAAATTTCTAAGCACCCCATTCCGAAATTAAAGTACACTTCAGCCTTTAGCTTTATTAAGTAGAGCCCCGAGGCGTCAGGGTGGTAGAATGTCGGATTCCAGGTCGAAAGGTCTGGGGTTCGAACCCCAAGGCCGGTGATTCAGAAAAATAATTCCAAGTCCACAAGTTAGTTCCTTAGTTTAATAACAAATGGCAGCATTAAAATTAATCAACAATTAATATTACTTAAATAAAAATCCTTAAAAGCAATCCAGAACCCTAAAACCGTAACTCCTGATCAGTCAATCCTTATCAATACATCCGGTCTTTATTAGTACCTCCGTTCTTCCTCTCTCAGCAGACGGAAAGCATCCGCTTGCGCCGCACGATTAGCATGGCACCCCCGCGGCAGAACTGTCATTTACATACTACTGTTTTCCGAGACAAGACAAAGTTTTGTAGTTGCTACCCGATATTCAAAGATCCTTGTTAGGAATACACAGAAGGGAATCTTCACCGTTGTGTCTTTGCATAGTTGGAAGCAAACATGCAACATTGCGCTACAAATACAGAAAATTTTTCTTTATAAAACTCTGTAACATTAAACATACATGAATTTTAAAGCCTTGTTATTAAAGCTTCAATTTTATTTGCTTTTTGTTTATGAAACTAAATTGAGTATGTTACCAAAAGTCAACGTCACACACTCATTTACAGGTTAAGCTCCATGGTATCCTCTCCTCATACGCAACTACTTGGAACAAACAATTTTTCATTCTTGCTAACGCCTCCCTGAGATTGATGTCAGGACATGCCACTGACATACATGCGAAACATACAAACAACTCAAGCATTTTTAAGAATATTGTGAAATCTACAGATTTAATCCAAAAAGTGGCAACAAGAATCAGCATTTTTGTAGTTTAGGAAAAGGTAGGTAAAAGGTTTTGTAGTTAAAAGGGAAAATTCTGTTTTGGCGGGATGCGTGATCCTTAAATTTACTACAGATTGTTAGAGTTCTTTATTACCGTTCTATTAGGTAAATACATTTTTTATCATACATAAAATAAAATTGCTGGTTTTTATTATTACTATGATTAGTATACAATTATATTATTATTGTTAACAGAGAGCTCAACTACAAACGTTCGTAAGACGAAAAGAAATTTTTATTAATAGGGTTGAAATTTTCAACATAAGCGCAGTATGTCACGGTGACATCGATAAATCCGGTAATATATTAAGAATACTTCGCTGTTTTGCAATGTCATATAAAATAACACACATTAATCACATTTACCAATAAATCTTTGATACCGCTAAATTTGTTACACTTACGTTTCATAGCTTTTAATTACTAGAGTAACGACTATCAATTAATCCATTCCATTTAACTCCCTTTTACCAGCTTGTTTTGTAATGATTAATACGTATCGACTGTAATTAATACTAAACGATTAACGCATATTACAATAATATATCTGTATTGATTTATTATAATTTTAAATGATTAAAATCTGATTTCTAAGAAAATATTTTGATAACATAAATAATAATCAATTTCCACCCTCTCTCTACTAGAAAATATTATTTCGCCTAGACTTTTTATTAACCTCTTCCTTTTCCGAGTCAGTCGCAAGAAATGTTGTTCCTCGTTAAACAACATTTATTTGACAAGAAACATGCAGGCTTTAGCTTAGCGTTATTATACGCGGAAGAAAAGAAAAAATACATATGTAACATCCCATTTTTTGTGTAATTTACTCCCTAACAAACGCCAGTGCTCCCTAAACAAGTGCATATTCTCTCCCCACCACCAGCCCCCTCCGATCATTTTTGCAGGTATTCCGTTACTTTATTTGCATTCCAACGACGAACATCGCGTAAAGCGCAGTGGCATAGACGACTAGGCTCTCAAATTTCCCGATTTCGAATAATATTTGCATACTTCTCGATTTATCGCACAAAATAAATAAAATCCGAGAGGAATCAAGATTCAATTTCGAACGCAGTGGCACAGATAAAAATGTACGTCTTTTTTCGTTCTTTTTTTTCTTCTGCTTTTTCTGGAAGTAATGGATGGATCACTTTTCGAAATCAAAATGACAAATCATGTCTTTCGAATTTTTTACTAGGAAATTTTATGAAGAACTTTTTTTAATAAAAGTTAGTAACCCTAATTTCAGGAGAGATTAAAATATGTTGTGTAGGAATAGCAATAATAATGATTCACTGCAAATACTAATAGTGCCTATTATAAATAATTATATATATATATATATATATATAAACAAATTATGTGGATAACATTCCTTGTTATAATGGAATGGAATATAGAATATCTCCGTATGTCGAATAATAATCCAATGAGGACATTAATGTAGAAATATATTGTGGCATTTCATGTACAGCTCCGAAGAAAAAAGTTTTCAGTTTATTTTTGCAACGACGATATTGACCGTTAAAATATGCTCCAAAAAGCCTGTTGCATATTTTCATGGAAATTCGGGTATGGATAATGATCGTGCAATAAATTTGGGATGCTAGGAGGTTTTCTGAAGTATACAGAACCCCGAAGATAGACACTGACACGCGATTCACTCCTCTTCCTTCAGGTTAACCACACTCCCGAAAGTAATTAAGCTCGATGAGTTAGTTCTCCATCTCCGAAACTAGTAGCAGTACATTGGGATAAGGAAGGACGCTGTGACAAATCGTACTCCAACCCTGACTCCCTGTAAATTTTATCACGGCCAAAACAAAGGGATATCCTCCTAGAGTTTACTTTATACCTCTATCTCTATATGAGACTCCCGTGGTCAAGTGGACGTCAAATCGCTAATATAATATTTTGCTACCTCCAGCGTTTTGTGGCTCCTGGTTAGTCATCCATTAGACTTCTCCGTGTTTGATAAAAAGCATTACATCATCGTTTTCGGCGTTCGAGAGGCCTAGTATAATTTCCAAATCTTTCTAGTGAAAACAAAACAAAATAGAGAGAGAGGAGAAAGAGATACACTTTTATATCTAGGGATCTTAAATTTAACCGACTTGAAATTATTGATTTGAGTGAGAATAAAAAGTTTGGAGCGAAATTTTTGAAGGAAACCAGCCCACTTAATAAAAATATTGCAGTGGCGAAGCCCCATGAAGTCGGCGTCCATGGCTACCTCCAATAGCCCGTTTTTTAAAAACACCATCCATAAAATCCTCCCCCACCCCAGAAAATAAATTATGTCGACAGTAAATTACGCACACAAATACTTTTTTTCTTTTTATTACCACGATTCCATAAAAACTCCAAACTCTGTCCTCAAATTTGGCACACATGTTCACAAAAATTAGTAAAATAGCATGCTGTTTTTTTATTACTGTTATTATATTATTATTACTATTATTTCCAATGGCAGATTATGAATAGTTACAGCATACATAAGAACAGAAAAGTAAATAAATAAATAAAATGCTGCAACAAAGTTCATTAATCCAATAGGTCTATAGACTCCCAGTATCGCTCGACGAGAGAAGTCTTGTAAAGCCAGGACAGTGGAATAAGTGATCGATTTTTTTTTCTTTTTTCATAAAATAAAAATTTTCAATTTCGAATTATTGAAAATTTAAATTTTTAAGAAGAAATTTTTTTTAATTAGCGTTGCTATGTGTTTTATGAAAGACCACAAAACACTTAACAGAAAGGTAGGAATTGCAACTCTCTAGAGGGCATATTATTCAACCGGAGATTTCAGAGGGTGACTGTGGTTGAGTTAGTTCGTGTTAAAAGTGGACGATTTCTCCCTCGGCAATTTTCCAGTGTCGGGGTGAACCATAGAGATACAAATATAACTCTACGGGATAACAAGTTGGGAAATGCGACCAAGCTATATCACGAAAGACTTAAGAGACGCCTGGCGTCGACTCGTTAGTCGAGACGTAACTACGCCCTTATTAAAATGTGCAAACATAAAACACAGGGTGTAAAACTGACTGCTCGCTAGCTTTCGCCAAAAAAGGTGGAGAAAAACTATCCCTTCCCCCTCCACCCTCATCCTGTTTCTTTCTTAAGCGTAAAATTTTGAAAAATTATTGTAGTAGGAGGTGACGGTGCACACTCTAGTCAATGTTTATCTATCTCTATTTTTATACTCCAGTGCTCTCTATTCACGGATACAATGGCTATTCGTTTCAAAGGGGAGCGCTCCTCTCAAAAAAAAAAAAAAAAGGCTTAAAGTTTAGACTGTTTAGATTGGTGTTTCCCAACCATTGGTTCACGAGAATTTGCTATCCGTGTTCGTTGACAAATAAAATTGATCGAAAAATAATCAGCATTCGCCATTAACTAAACATTGCATTTGTACAACATTTGATTTATTAAGTAAAATGCCTATTACTTCATGTGAGTTTATTTACCGTATTGACCCGCGTATAAGTCGAGAAATTTTGGACAAAAAAAAAAAAAAAAAAAAAAAAAAGGCTTTAAAGTGGAGGGGTAGACTTAGATGCGGGTCCTTAATTTTTAATTTTTTAATCAGAAGTCAAAAATGCCCTTTTAAAGGAAAATTGTTCCCTTCCCCCATTCCATAACACAATGACGTTGTTAAGGTTGATTTCCATACCAGGAAGAATGTAGCGATACAAAGACTGAAAACGTGTATCATGTTGCTGTTGTTGTGGGATTCATAAGCGTAAAGTTTTCAAAATTATTGGGGGGGCGGGCCCCACAACCAAATATTTTCACGTCAGTGGCGTAGCCAAGGGGGGGTTAGTGTGGTCATACCCCCCATGAGGAATTTTTTGCCATACAAAATGTATACTCTTCACTCCCTTATCATACACCCAAATACACATATATATATGAGTTGCAGAAGTCGTAACTCCCCCCCCATGAAAAATTTCTGGCTACGCCACTGATTCACGTACATATAACTTACTCATAACTGCCAACTACTACGGAATATAATTAAACACTTTTTCTACATGATTTTTCGGCTTAAAATATAGCAAAAGTTTTGTGCTGCGTGCGCGAGCTGGTCACTATTTTGAAAAAAATAATTAAAAAATATACTGTTTACAAAAAGTGGTTAATTATATTCCGTAGTAGTTGGCAGCTATGACTTACTACATATAAGTTTAAATTATCGGAGGCGCGCGAGCTCTATGGGTCCATAGAATTCTACACCTATGTAAGGTAAGTATCCATTTAGTATCTTTCTACCAAGTTAAAAATATTGGGTTGGCAACAAAGTAATTGCGTTTTCTTGTGTAAAATTCAAGCAAATAAGTTTTCAACAAGTTTTTAATTACAGGTAAGCTGTGCCTGAACATACGATTCATATTTGTTACATTTTAAAGTAAGAATTTCACTGGCAGTATTTTTTTTCGTCCATAAAAGATGGCCACCCTCCCCCTTTTTTCGCTTCTATCCTCCTTAGAGGACAATATTAAAAATGTCCTGAAATTAATTTTTAGGTATACGTGACTGCTGTCTTTTACAGAAAGAATTTCACGGATATCTCTATTTTTATTTGAGATCACGCGGGATATGTGAAAAGAGCTTTTTGGTCCTTTACCCCCCTTAAGATTACGAATTTTGGAAAATGCTCTCTGATCTAGCACCTGTGTTGAAGAACTCACGTACGTGCCAAATTTCGCATAATTAACTTCAGTAGTTTTGGCCAGGCGAAATATTGACATACGGAAAAACGCAATTACTTTGTTGCCAACCCAATAGAAGCAAAGTAAAAAATCCAAAGGAGGGAAAAAAAAAAACATTTTCGATGAGATAGTGCATTTTAGACACATCTGAACTTCTTTTCTTCATTTCATACTTTACATTGCATAATCTTATTTTAAATAACCAGAGCCTGGTGAGGGCAGCTTATAGTAACATTGTGTGTTACGAGACGTCACAATGAATACTAAATCATGATTGAAATCAAAAGAAATTTTTTTAAAGTACAAGTAAATTTTTTTTTAAACGTTTGCAAATGGCGTGAAATACTTTTTTTATGTTAGTATAAATTATTTTTCTGTATTTAGTCGTAAATTATTGGGTGGGCTCAGCCCCTATTCACAATTTATTGGAGGCGCTCGAGCCCCACGGGCCCATATAACTCTACGCCTATGGTGGGATTACGGCCAATTAGCTACACGTGGGCTCTAGGCCGAATGGTAGGGTGCCCCCGTGGAGGTCTTTTTAAAGGATCTCAACCCAATACGTGTGTCACGATGAGCCGATGACGACGAAGGAATTTTGTGAATTGTTTGACGAGTCCGATACTGAATCGGATCTTGAATCAGTTTATTTTTGTATATTAGTACTTTACCATATCATACTATCAGTAGTGTAATCATAATTATCCGTTTAATTTTATATACTACTTTGGTATATTATTATCTTTATTGTTGTATATTTAGTACTTTCTTTTTTTCAGATGATTTTGAATAAATGTATATAAAAAAAATCCAAATTTCATGATAAGGTGGAAAGTAGTGCGTCGACTTATACGCGGGATCGACATATACGCGGGTAAATACGGTACTTATTTACTTATTTATTTATTTTTCGGCAGACGCCGATCTCAGTGAAGTATATAAATATTTTTCTTATTTTCTCTGGTCCACAGATTTAGAAGTTTGGGAAATATGTTTAGACTATAAATGTAAATTCGAATGCATTTACACGAGAAAAGAGACATAAAAATTGTGTTCCACCTTTCTCCCACACCAGATTTCTATTCTGGATCATTTCTAATACTCTCACTTTCACTCTCTTACTAGCACCTTGATGACTACAATTAATTAGTACCTCCACAATATGTAAAACAAACAATTAAGCGTTTATCAAAATCTATTTTAAAGCTTTTCAGACCCGGCGTCCACATTTGAGGACTCAAAAATTACGTACACTATCGTACGAAATGGATGTCCCAGTTTGTGCACATCATTTTATTTATTTGTTAACCCTTTGAGGCGCAACCCTTTCCCAATGCTGTAAGAAGAGCAGCCGTTGCCATCGCTCGACTTAACTACCAGCAAGATGGCGGACGATCGAAACGTTCATCGCGTGTCACAGATCTAGAGAGAGACCCTTTTTTGACGCAGCTGGCTGTGCGGCACAGCCAGCTGCGTTCAGAAAAGGGTCTCTAGATCTGTGGCACGCGATGAACGTTTCGATCGTCCGCCATCTTGCTGGTAGTTAAGTCGAGCGATGGCAACGACTGCCCTTCTTTCAGCATTGGGTAATCTATCCAGCTGTTCTCGTGTTCTTTCATTTTTCAGCAGATGTCCGTGCTGTAAAAAATAATCGTGACAATTTTTTTACGGGAAAGGACGTGCTAAAAAGTAAAGGATTCTCGTAGAGCTATGTCACCCGCAACTATTTTTATAGAAATCAAATCTATTCTTCGTGACTGGCAACACTCAAAACGTCAGTGTTTGGTGTTCCCGGAGCGGGAACACTGCGCGTTAAAGGGTTAAATGCCAGTTACACTGGCCGTTAGGCCATTAAACTTCTAGCCCGCCAATAGCGGTGAAATCGAACGAAACTGCTCATCAAGAAAAACCAATTTAATAATAAGGATTTTTTCTTTTCTTTTCTCTTCTTCCTTTTATTTTATTACAAATTTAAAATCTATGGTCGAAAGAAAAATTACTTATTTCAAAGAGAAACCATTTAATCAGTCCTGAAAGGGTTCAGTGAAATCTAGTAGTTCGATTTTCCCCTTCCGAATCTTAAGATTTAAGGCTAAGAAAGAAACACTACATCACTGCTATAGCTAACTATGCAGGCATGGGGGGCGTAAGGTCTCCTCCCCTCCCCCATTTCCAAAAAAAAAAAAGAAGTAAATGGGTCGCCTTACCCTCAATTTATGTAAGTTACTGTGCGAAAATGTAGCGTCGGGGAAAAAAGGGGGCAGGTATCCACTCAAAATATTTTGATCTAAAACATTTCTCTTGAAATTTAAGAACTTTTTCTTAAAGTTTGATATGTATCCCCCCCCCTACTCTCATCTCTATTTTCCTTTTAAAAAAAGAAAAAAGAAAGAAAGGAAAACTTGGTGATTGCTTTGTTTATATGATGACAACTAGTGGGGCTCTCTTACATAAGCGTAATGTGAACGAAAATTTTGGGCGTACACAAACCATATTCAAGAATAGAACAGCAGAGTTTCTACACACTTAAAAAAAATAAGAAGAAAAGGTAGGATTTAAAGCGAATGGTTTTCTAAACAAAGCTGAGGGGGTACGCTAGCCCTCCCCAACATTACGACTGTGCCTCTCTATACCACGTGTAACTGAGCTCACAGATATGAAAAAATTCAAAATATTTTGTCACGTTTAAGTGCTTTTATGAACAATGAGCCTCTATGTCTAATGCAATTTTCAGGGAAGAAATAAAAGAAGAAAAAAAAAAAACGAACGCAAAAAATGTTGGATGCCATTCACTTTGAAAGAAATTAACTTAGTTTCTTTTTAAGACTTTTTTTCAATGTTTCATGCTGATAGATTTGCCATTTTTTTAAAGATTACAAGTGAATGTTTAAATTTTAAAAAATTAAGAAAAATTTTCTGAATACTTCAATTCTAAAATTCAAGAGTCGCATTAATTCTGAAAAGAACAGTCTTAAAAATTGATGAATTTTTTTGAAAAAAAGTTTTTGTAAAAAAAAAAGAGAAAGAAAAGAAAAGGAAAAAGAAGGAGAGAGAATTTTATGTTACATAAAAAGTAAAACTAAAGAAATCATAGACACATATTAATTCTATGTTGGTTAATAACATGACTGTGCAAAGTCCGGAAACCAAAATTTAAGAACGCCCAGCAATTGTTCGTATGCGAATAAATAAGCTGAGACGCCTACGCATTTTAAATTATTTAAAAGAACTTCCTTCACCAAGGCGAAGCACCATAACACATCCTCGCAACTGACGGGAAAGAAAAAAAAAAAAAAAAAAAAAGGAAATAAATGTTGCAACGACTCCTACATTCCGTCACAGGAAATAATACACCCCTCTCTGTATGTGTGTATGTATCTTTTTATGATCTGAAATGAAATCACACATACATAGAAACAGGTGGCTGTTAACAGAGACAGTGACTTGATCTGGATGAACATTTTTTTTTTACTCTTCTCTCTTAATAAAAGGCCCTTTTTTGGCGTGGAAAATTTAGTCTAACTCCACACTTGTGCTATGGAGATGAATTCGAACTCATTTTTAATTGCAATGCAGGTTACCCGAGAACAGCGATTTTCGTATTAGAGCTCGAGTATGAATTTTTAGCTACAATACTGACCAAAAATGGGGAAAAACGTGCTTTTAACGCATCAAGTAAAAAGAATCTTCTGATAAATTAACGCAAAGCGAAACAGTAATATTCTATAAGTAAAGCAGAAACCAGAAAAGAGAACAACTGTACTGTCTCGGTAGTAAAACGCAGTTAGGAAAATACTGTAAAAAATCTTACAACAATCTGATACAGTCGAGCCAACATCTCCTAGATTTAGAAAGCCTTACAACTCTTACGTCACCAAGCTTTGACGTCATCATTAGGCCTACAATTAAAAGTTTTATTTTCACAAAATAAAACTATTAAAATTTTCTGGTGAATGTAACTAATATTAGAAAATACCTTCAATTAAACATTAAAATTAAAATACCTTTTTCATACTAAATTTTTCAGTGTGATCTATTTCCTTATCATATTATCTAATTAGTCAAGATTAAAAATTGCCATTTGTCGTAAAGTTATATAGTTTATCTCAAATTATTAAAATATGGCTGGCTCTTCATGGGCAAATAAACCAAAAATTTTTAATAGTTTTATTTTACCAAAATGAAATTTTTAAATGTAGGCCAAATGATGACGTTAAAGGTTGATGACGTAGGAGTTGTAAGGCTTTCTATATCTAGGAGGTGTTGGTCGAACCCGTTTAATGGAATAGCAAATTTGTCGCGAAAAATTATTCTATTAATAAACGGGATTTTTCATTATTGAGGATCACATCGACCATTTACAACAGTTATGTACCTTGAAAACGCATTACATTAAGCGGGATGTCCTTTTAACCGATATTCTATTAAGCGGGCTCTATTAAGTGAGTTATGAGGTTCCATGGTCTACAAAGACTGCAATACGCAAACAGTGACGTTGCAACCGTACTGTTTTATCTCTAAAGAGCATAAAAATCTATGTTTGAGTGTTAAGGCTAAACCCCACCAACTTTTTCAAAAATCACAGCTCTCCCACCAGGTTCTCGGTGTTTTCCCATCCCTTAGGGAAAATAACAACAACGACAAAGCGATTTTATTGGGGTTTAATGACTTTTCAACTCTAATATGACTTCCGGTTTTCACAGCAATTGATTTATATAGAAATGTTCTGCAGTTTTGTTATTATTACGTATGGACTGATTTTTCCAGTCAGTTCTAACCTTTAGCCTATGGAGCATGCAACTACGATAGTGAGATAAGGAATTCAAAATAGCCAGTTCATTAATGACCTCGAGACAACATTTGCCGACAGAATTCTGATTTAAAGTTATTTTTTAGATTTGAGGCACGTCACAGACCGAGATGGACAGACAATTAAATATGAGTCCTTCTGTGGTTCATACTTTTCATTTACGTACACGCACAACCACAGTCTTATCTCATTAAGGGGAAGGTGGCCTATAACGATCGCTTTAAGGTTAAAACTCGTGTAAAATAACATAAATCTTAAAATAAAACTTTGGCCCTTTGCTAATATGTTTTACACTATATTTTGCATTTTGAACATAGTTTAATATTTTTAACATACACTGAGCTATTAATATATATATATATCCCAGACAGCACAGCAAACTTGCATCAAACTTGCAGCAAGCTTGATTTATCAAGTCAATAAGCTTGAATTAAGCTTGAAAATTCCAACGTGTAAGCTTGATGCAAGCTTGAATCAAGTGTTCTAGTTTACACTTGCCCAGCTTGAATTAAGCTTGACATTTAAAGCTTGAATCAAGCTTGACATTTCAAGCTTAAAAATTTTTCCCAAAAAAATTTTTTTTTTAAATACACGGGACGCCCGCTGGTTAACGCGCCCCACATAATTTATTTTTCCGCGCATTTTCCCCCTCTACGTTGAAATTTCAATTTAATTTAATCTGTTTCCATCGAGTGTTCATCGCTGGGATAGAACCCGGGCCCTTTGGCTTCGCAGTCGAGCACGCTATCCATTCCGCCACCGTAGCCATGTGCAGCTGTGACTAAAGTTTGAAGTGACTTACCACGCTGTTTTCTCGCCAAATTGATAAGTGGGCGATGTGTTATTTGTTTCTTTTATTTTTCCATGGGATGCATCAGAATTAAAATAATGCATCAAAATAAATTAAATTAAAATCAAAATTAAAATAAAAAAACACGTTTTAAAACTTTCAGTACCGCAACACTCATGAAGCAATACTGCTGGCCAAAATCGAGAGAAACGACTGATTTTGAAATCAATTTCGTAGTATAATTGTATTTTATTTTGAAGAATTTCCATATTTGCAAATATAGAATGGGTTTACTTAACACAAATTTTGTGTTAAGTAATCTGAAATGAAAGAAACAGATAGTTAAACGTTACTTCGAAATGCTATATCACAGTTGCTAACATGTATGGATAAGTGGGCGATGATAAGTGCCAAATTCTACAAACACTTTAGTCATTTTTGTAAATATTTCTTAAAATAACAAATAATTGAAAAATTTTGCTATTTTTCAAAGCTAAAAATTCTCTTTACAAATGTGGTTATTTTCCTACATATTGGTATGATATAGAGCATTTCGAAGAATTAAAAATAAGTTAAAATTAATTTATACAAATGTAAATTTGAATTATTTTCATTGTTCATACTTTATAATTAAAAAAATTACTTAACTTCTGAATTTTTTTTTTATCCTTTGTAATTTTATTTTAAAATTACAAAAGTGTAAGATGTAAGATTTTTGGGCCCTAAAATCTGTAGGCCCTGGGCAGTTGCCCCGTTTGCCCTGCCGGTAATATGGCACTGGTAATATAAAATAAAACACATCTTTTACGAAATTTCAGCAAATATGAGGACGCTAGACAATTAATGTCCATTCTCTTTCACAGATGGCGCCATCAACGCTCCTTTAAAAAGGAAAAATCACGCGAGTATCAATTTTCAAGCTTAAATCAAGCTGTATTTAAACTTGAGAATTCAACTTGACTCCTGCAAGCTTGCTGCCAGCTCAGAATGATTTGAACTGTCAAGCTTGCATTAGTGCGTCAAATTCAAAGAAATGTCAAACTTAAGCTTATGTGCTCTCTGGGATATATATATATATATATATACTTCAGAGTTAAGGCAGGTAATATGGTTTATTGAACATTACAATTAAGTTACAATTTAGAATGAGAAGAGGGGAGGGGAGACGGGTACAAGAATCAGCGTGGACTCATGAAGCAGTTCTAGTGGCAGAAGTCCCCCGATTTTCGATGTGCGGGAGTATTTACGCTTACCACACCACGTGGTCTGCGAAGACACAACTCCTCCTCTCTCTTATCTCTGATCGAACCACACACATTTCCCAAGATGACCCGCATCCGGGGCTACAAGGGCGTGGGGACACGTGTACATCTAAAGAACTCAGAATCTACGGCCTGATGTCTGGCAAATAACAAAATAAATAAAACATAGCTCCAGAGCGCGCGTGGCAAGTATGACAGGAAAGTAAAACTTACAGTGAAAGTACCCGCTTGAACAATACCCAAACTAGTAAAACCCAAATTACCTTTTTATACATTACAATAATATCCCCCCCGGCAAAAGAAGTCTGACGAGCAATATCATTGAGGTGGCCAGTCTCTCACTTGCGAGTCAGACGTCCTTGCAACCTAATCTTAAAACTGCGAACTAATCTAATTTTCAAGTTTAGACACCTTAAATTTTTCTGGCTAGAATTCTGGAGTTATGTTGTACAATACTTGAGAGGCAGGATGCAGTTTCTAAAATTTGACAAAACATAATGATGCAATAGTACGACAATAAAAATAAAACAATGAGTGCGCACAATTTTTTTCAAATTATCACAAGTAATATTTACAACCTAGGTGGGATACAATAATACTGTACAACAATATAGTAATATAATTAAACAAAATGGAATAAACATGGCTGACATTCATTTTCTTTGGCAAATACTTATGGCTTTGGCTTGCATGGCATAAAGTGAATGGAATGAAAATAACTTGGCAAAATGGTTTGCAAAATGCAGTTGGCAAAATGGAGTAAATTTATTTAGTGTAAAGGCAATGTAAAAAAAAAAAATGTAAAAATGTGCGTAGTGTGTAGAAAATTTCGAAAACCATAGCTGTGAAACAGCAGTACCGTCACACAGGTATGGGGTATAGTAAATACCACTTGTAGGCATTTTAAGTTTGCCCATACTTTAAACTCTCCATAGTATGACAACAAAAATGGGTTCAAATGATCCCGAAAAAGGAAGACAATTGTCAACTACGAAAGAGAAAACTTGGCCATTGCTTCATAGCTTCCAAAAAAGGGGAAGAAATGACTCAATAGACAGTTGGGAAAAACTGGGGGATTATTGAGAGGAAGTCCCAGCCTAGTCTAAGTCTAGCTTCATTTATTGTTTCCATAATATCTATTAAATATACAAAGAAAAAAGGTGCAGTTTTACTTACACCGTACACACTCGGACTTGGGGACTTCTTCAATGACTAAGAGAAGCGGGTGACAGAGAAAGGTTGGTAGAAGCATAAAAGAAAAAAGGATAGACGATAGGCTTTATGTCGAGTATTCAGGGTTCCAAACTCAACACTTAGAAATTTTGAATACTTTTTTTTTTTTCTATTTTTCTATTTATTTATTTTTTTTAAAGATCAATTATTGTTAATTAAATTTAATCACTTTCGTAGGCTAGCTTTAATTTGTCAGGTGGGAAATAAGGTCTTAATTTAGAAGAGTGAACTATTTCCGTAGGTTTCTTAGTATGGTAATTAGGTTTATCAATTTCGAATGTAACTGAAGAACATTTGTTTACAATTGAATAAGGACCTGAAAAAGTAGGAGATAATTTACGTGTATTTGGGTAGTTAAATTCTTCATAAAAATTACAAGATCTCCTGGTTCGAAATTAGCTTCTATGAATTTATTGTCATATCTAATTTTATTTTTATTATGAAATTCTATTGTCCTTTCTTTTGCTAATTTTCGAGCTTCATCAACAGGAGGATAGGTATTTTCCAAAATAGGTGAGTCATATGGCAATTTTCCAAACATTAAATACATGGGTGTAAACTTCGTTACTGAATGACGTGTGTTATTATATTCACTAATAACCTGCTCTAGTAACTTAGTCCAAGGAATTTTGGAAGGTGAAGAGTTAACTTTACATTTTAATCTAGTAACTATGGATTGATTTGCCCTCTATACTTTTCCATTTGTCTGTGGATGATGAGCTGAAGTTAATAGTTGTTTAGTATTGTAGTTCTTGAGGAATTTTTTAAAACGCGAAGCAGTAAAAGCTGCATTTCTATCACTAAGTATCTTTTGAGGAACTTGAATATTGAATATTTGTTTTAGACAGTTTACATAGGTTTCAGTAGTGACACTTTTCGAAGGAAAGGCCCAAACATATCTTGTAGCATGGTCAATTATTAGATGTAGATATTTTTTTGTTGAATCGTAATAGTTGAAACCTCCTACAGTATCAATAGAAAGACATTCAAAGGGTTTATCAGTAGCAGGTACAGCCTGTAACAAACCAAATTTCTTCTGTTTAGGTTTTTTGTTAAATTGGCAAGTCGAACAATGCTTAACATAATTGGAAATATCTTGAGTCATATGAGGCCAATAATAGGAAGGTGAAATTATACTTAACATTTTTTGAACACCAGGATGGCCAAAATTTTCATGTGCATTTTTCATTAGTTTTTCTTAAGCTCATAGGCACCACTATTTTTTTGAATCCTTTCTTATTTATGGTAATTAAATCATTAATGACTTTATATTTAGGACCATGCATATTTTCTGCTAATTGTTGATTTTTAATTTCTTCAGCATCTAACAATAAAACCGAAGGTTGAATTAGTTGGAGATGTTGAGAAGGAGGAATCCTTGATAACATATCAGCTTCGAAATTTGTTGAGCCCTTTAGGTACTTTATTTCATAGTCAAACATACTTAATTTAAGGGACCAGCGGAATAATCTTCCTCTTAAATTTTTGACATTTTTTAACCAAACCAATGCCGCGTGGTCAGTATGAATGACAAATTTTTGACCGTGAAGGAAATGATAAAATTTATCAAGGGCATCAACGATAGCCAAACATTCTAATTCAGTTATGGTGCAATTCTTTTCATATGATCGAAGCGATCTCGAATGATATGCAATCGGGCGCAAGATACCTGAGGCATCCGGCTGCTTCAACACAGCTCCAACTGAACAATTTGATGCATCAATAAATACATGGATAGGTAATCTAACGTCGTATAATTGTAACACAGGTTTAGATATCAAAATATTTTTTAAGGTTTCAAAACTTTTCTGACAGTTTGTTGACCAATCCCATTTAGCGTTTTTCTTTAACAAATCATTTAAAGGACGTCTTCATTTTGCATACCGATCAATAAATCTGTTATAAACATTTACAGAACCAAGAAACCTCTGTAGTTCCTTTACGTTAGTAGGTGGCTTCAAATTTTTGATAATTTCAATATTAGCATTATCTGGAGTAATTTGACCTTGTTTAACCTCATACCCCAAAAATTTTATAGTGTCCTTAGCAAAGTTACATTTAGATAATTTCAATTTAATATTTTCCTGCAAACAAATTTGGAAAATAGTTTCTAAATGCTGCATATGTTCTTCCATAGAAGAAGAAAAAACCATTATGTCATAAAAATAATTATAGGCAAATTTAATTTTATATTTATTTAATATTCTTCTCATGACTCTGTTAAATATAGCAGGCCCTGTCTTAATGCCAAATGGCAAGACCTGGAACGTATAGAGACCTGTATTAGTTACAAAGGCTAGTTTTTCAGTATCTTGAGGGTGGATGGGCACATGCCAAAATCCTGAAGCCAAATCAAGAGTGGAGAATATTTTCGCCCCACTTAGTTTATCTAATAAACTGTCAATACGTGGCAAAGGCTCGGCATCATTTTTTACTATATTATTTAATTTACGATAATCCACACACAGTCTAGTTTTGGTACCCTCGTCGCGTTTATACGCTAAAGTGACGGGTGCAGCATAGGGGCTATTGCTTTCCTTAATTAAACCAGCTTTTAATAATTGTTCAATCTGAAAATTAATTTCGTCTTCCTCTTTAGAAGAGGTTCGATAAGGCCTGAGGCAAACAGGTAAGTCAGAAGTTAAATTTATACGTTGAGGTTCTACATTAATACGACCAATATCATATTTATTTTTTGCAAAGATTTTCTCATATGTATTTAATAATTCCTCTAATTTTGGATTGATAGCTTTATAAACAGTCTGAGGGGGAACGCTTTCCTCAGAGGCTTTGCTATCGGTTGAAGAACTGGGTTGATTTAAATGTATACGAGACATAGGTAAGGCATCATAATTGTATAAAGGTAATCTAACATTATTTTGAAAAACACATAAATTCACACAATCAATATATAAACAAAACTTTTTACACTCTGGTAAACCCAATATGGCATATGGCAGGCTTGAATATACTATAAAAAATTTTACACACTGAGTAATGTTTCCAATTTCTAAATTAACATAACACACTGTATCAAGTATCAGCAGTCCATCTGCTTGAGTAACATTTAAAGGCGAGACTCTCTGTACTTCTAAATTATATCGTCCAACAAAACTTTGCGGCAAGACAGAGAGTGTAGAACCAGTGTCTATGACACAGGGAACACTTAAAAATTCAAAATTGTCAATTTTGGGTTGAGTTAATTTTTTCCTTAGGTACCCGGGTACAGTAAATAGTCATAAGTTCTCTTCTCGCGAGGTCTCAGTACCATTATTTTGTGAATTTAAAATAGTGGTGTTCGAAGTCATATTCGGGTGAGTCATAATTGGTGTCGCATATGGGTTTGTCGCAATTTGGTTGTTACTTTTAAAGGGACAAGTATGCGTCCAATGGAAAGCATTACTTATCCCTAGCCCCTCACATTTTCTACATGGAGTTCTATGTAGGGTGCTTCCTTGGTAATTGACATTATTTTGGTGGTGTAAACTTTGAGGGCTTTGAGATAGGGGTCGAAAACGGGGCCAATTATTTATTTGGGTTCGCCCTTGGGTTGAATTATGAATTGGTTGACGCCAATTTGGTCGGTTATAAACAGGAACATGGTAGGGTCTAAAATTCCGAAGCTTGGGTGTGAAGTAACTAGGATTTTGTGCATTATTGGGCGAGGAGGTAAAGCTTGCCTGTTGGGGCGGTTCGTGAATTTTAATTAATTTTGACGCTACCTTAAGCCACTCGGTGGCACTACTGGGTGGTTGCAGGGTTAAAAGTGCTCTCACATTACTAGGAAGACCATTGGTCAATCCTTCTAATATTATATTATTAGGTAGCCCCAGTTTTCTACCTATTTCTAATTTTTCATGAAAATAAGTTATAAGATTCGAAATTTTTTCTAGTTTTAAATTTGTAAAATCCATGAAAGTAAACACAGTACAAGAAATATATTTTTCTCTCAGTATTTCAATCAATTCTTGCCAATTATTACAATTTGTAATATTATTTATGTATGTTGTTAAGGCAGACCCCTTAAGAAATTTTCCTATATTTTGAAATTTCCAGTCTTCGTCTTTATTTTGTTGTAAGCAACACTGTTCGTAATATGCTATCCAACTTTCAAAACTCATATTATCTTCAAAATTAAAGGGGGCAATAAACTCATCACTTTTTTGCAGGGACATAGTGGCAATAGTTTGTGTATTTTCTTTACCATCTAACGACATGCTGAAATTTTTTTCTAAATTTTTACCTGAACGGAGAAGCATTTAATAATTGCATTCAGTAATCTTATTTAGCAACATTAATAATAATGCTGCAATAAATTTACAAAATCTTACCTTAATGAAAATACTATATTAATGTAAAAAAAAAAATGCAGATATATCAAATTTTTTTTTTTTTCATCAACACTAAAATAGACCTTTAAAATAACACACACACAATTAATAACCATTTAAATATAATGCTCTAATGTTCACTTCAACTCTGAAAATATAATTTGCTTACTTCACTTAATCAATATCCACAAGTCGAAATCGTCATTCTTCAACAATAAACAAAACACACACACAAAAAAAAAATATCTTCTCTCACAAGTTCAATGCAGGCAGGAGGAGTTCCGGTCAACCGCAAAAACAAAAATATTCGGCACGGAGAAAAGGGGGAAATGATTCACCAGTTGGACACTCTAAGGGGAGGCCCTGTTGGGTGCAGAAGTAATGATGACAAGAGTTTCTCTTGGTTTGCGGCGAATGTGTGAAAAAAAAAATGAATTAGGAGGCGCAGATTTCGGTATGATGGGCGCTGCAGAAATAAGGTATAGGCTGTTCATCAATGCAGAGGTTCTTCCATTTCGGCATTAATGGCGTTAGTCGCTATGGAAAACTCAGGAGCGCAAATTTTTCGATGGGCTTCATAGGAGGATTCGATAGGAGGTCAGGCGAAAGTAGTTTCATCAAAGCAGAGAATGAGAAGTCCAGATATCTGCAGTCGGTGTTGAAATCTCCCAGAGCAGGGCTCGACGAAGTTGGCCGGTGGAGAGCGGACTCAAGGAGTAGGCCATCGGCTGGTCGGTGAAGAGGCGCGCTGCATCTCCTGCGAACGATGGGCGATGAACCCGTCTCCCGGACTTTTTAGCGTTAATTTTTTTACGATTTAAAAATTTTTAATTGGCACACAGGCAATCATCCTTCCGGCTATTTGAGACGTCAGATATTTCAAGTAAAGTTTCAGAGTTAAGGCAGGTAATATGGTTTATTGAACATTACATTTAAGTTACAATTTAGAATGAGAAGAGGGGAGGGGAGACGGGTACAAGAATCAGCGTGGACTCATGAAGCAGTTCTAGTGTCAGAAGTCCCCCGATTTTCGATGTGCGGGAGTATTTACGCTTACCACACCACGTGGTCTGCGAAGACACAACTCCTCCTCTATCTTATCTCTGATCGAACCACACACATTTCCCAAGATGACCCGCATCCGGGGCTACAAGGGCGTGGGGACACGTGTACATCTAAAGAACTCAGAATCGACTGCCTGATGTCTGGCAAATAACAAAATAAATAAAGCATAGCTCCAGAGCGCGCGTGGCAAGTATGACAGGAAAGTAAAACTTACAGTGAAAGTACCCGCTTGAACAATACCCAAACTAGTAAAACCCAAATTACCTTTTTATACATTACATATATATATATATATAGAATTTTGAAAAAGTTGAAGCATCATTTTACCCTTACCAAAGGGCAAATGATCTTTCATTTGAAAAGAATTCTAAATTGTTTTTTATCGGCAAAATAAAAGATATAAAAATAATTATAGCTTTACATAATGAAATAAAGTAGTTTCACTATCAAATAGTATGCATAGTTTCTTTTATGAAAATTTTTATGAAATAAAATTATGAAAATAAAAAAAGTGTCACAAACAATAAAATGGAATATTTGAAAATTACAATTCAAAAATTATATTCTACACAATACTTGGCCAAACTTGATCTTCGAGAAAGACTTGGGGGAGTCATTATGAAAACGGTTGAAGAGCTGCCATTATGATTAGGACCTGGTACTTAATTTTCTTCAGCCAATGGATGGAAACATTTTACCCGGCAATGGTTGCCCGTTTTAAGTCATATCATATTACTGGATGACGCCGAGAAACATAACACACTTAGCAAGTGTAATTCCCATCTAAAAACGTACTCCATACAGTAAATCAAGCCATATTTCACTACATGATGGACTGTATACTTAAATAAATATAGGAAAGTTAGTGCTTAACTTATAACAAATGTTACGAAACCTATTTTTTCAAAGAATTATATTTAGACGCGTAATTCTGTAATTGCTTGATTGCCGCCATTGCTTCCTCTTCACTTGACACAACTAGTTTATGTGTTACCCTATAGCACAGATAGCGCTACCATATGTTATAAAACAAGTGTAGATTGTTTTACCCTCTAGGATCATTTTAGACCACCTTCCCCTAATGGAGGGTATACACTATGAGAAGAGAGGCACTAAAAGCCATATACAATATAGCCCTAGACCCTATATTGAAATTTCCCCTTCCGTCTGCTCTAAAAGGAGCTCCCTCAGACCATGTTCCTGTATATGAAAGATTTTTTTCCGAGATCAAAGAACTTCTTAAGTATAAATATGGACGGGCCCCTCATGCTTCGTATTCCACACGCAAATGTAGACGACAGCATCAGGAAGGCCGCTATGCCTACGCTTGTCTTGTAGCGCTAGTGTAATACAATACTTACCTTTTAAGCCTCTTTTGCTGGAGCCATCGGTGACAGCAGGTTGGCGTAAATCTCTACTTTTAGTAGAAGGCTTCTAGAACATGGTCTTTACAAGAGGCAACTAATCACTTACGTGCCGTTCACGTCACTGGAGGGAACGTTTGAGGTAGAAAGTCAACATGTCAACAAAATGGATGATCAATGGAGGCGCATTCTCTTCAGGTGAGTACACGCCATAGACTAAGCTGCTGCCTAAGACCATGATGCAGTTATAGGCCATTTTTTCTGCGAGATCAAAGGATTTCCTTAATACTTTTAGGAACGAATCTCTCATGCTTTGTACTCAACACGCAGGTACACCCACCTCTATTGTAAGAAAATGGAGCTGAATTTTTCTAGGTGATGGGTGCGTTACACACTTGAAGTTATAATTTCTTAAACATTCCAGGACACTGGCACAAATGTGTGACGGTCGAGGGTGAGTGCTCTGGCAGCCAGCGTCCCGCCCGGCAAATGGACACGTTTTTTGCTGGCACGTATGGCTGACAGTCGGCGCGAAAAGGTTAGTAATGTAGTCTGGACTATCGGTTAAATTCTCGAAGATATACTTCGAGTGAAACCTATCAATCGAGATAAAGAAGAAATCACCTTGCAAGAGAATTATGGCTTTATCCCAAATCCTTCAACAACCCCAAGGGGAAACCATCTTTTTTTGTGTGTGTGGGAAAGCTAAGGGAAGATAACTACTGGATCCTGTGGGTCTCTCGCTAAAAAATGCTCTTTCAGTTTAAAGTGTTCATTTTACATTTTTTTTTTTAAATAAAAGAAAAGCAGACGCATATCTTTCGTCGCGTTTGTTCAATATTAGTGACCCTTACTTTTTTAAAAATTTTAAAATGTACTGATACTTCATATTTAAAATAGGAAGTGAGTCTGTTTTTAACGAAGCGTTGGCGCATTCAGTGGGGGTTAAACTTCCCTTTCCACAACTCTAGCATTATTTTTCAGGTTTTATTAATAAATTTATTTAACTAAAAATTGTAAATAAAAGGATAATCATATTAAAAATATAATATAATTAAAAATAATTAACTTTTTATTTAATTTGTCTATTTATTAACTTGAGGATGAAAACGCGCCTGCCCCATTAATAAAAATAAATAAATAAATAAATTAGGTGTACCTTTGATCAGTGTATGCTGTCCCCTGAATAAGAAAACTAAATATTGATATTTAGAGGAATTTAATTACTTTAGGAAATAACAGAGAAAGCTGGCATTGAAGATGAGGAAGAGTACAGCTTTTTAGCACCTTAGAGAGAGCCCAATTTAGAAAATTCTTGACTGTAGGCTCAACTTAGGAAGGAGACCCCCCTAACACTGGTGTCCCTGAGAAGTTCCCAAAATTTTTGCACATACAGACCAAAAATAAAATAAAATATAAATCGCTGTGAAAGTACCATTTTACCAAGAATTGTGGTCTATTTCAAGCATAGAAGCCTGAAATATTATCAAAGTGTGTAAGTATAATCACAATATTACTACTTCTAATAATAATAATGTCATATTAAATTAATTCCTATTAAGAAATAATAAAATTTAAAATAAATTGGGAATTTTATTTCAAAATAAAGCTGCTAGGAAAGGCTCACAGGAACAATGGAAAATCAGGATCTGCCACTTAAAACGACCGTGCTGCGATGCTGTGGTACATTTTTAGTTTGTGTGTGTTATTTTACAAAACTCTTAATTTCACGATTTGTAGCTCCTCCATCCGTTCCCAACAGTACAACGGTTTTTTAAAAATCTAATTTTTATTTTTAATTACATATCAACCCAAAGCGAGAGACTCGGAACACTCCACTACGTGATAAATCCAAATATCGAGATGATGGAGAAGAGGCAAGATCTTTGGACCTTGCCCAGCCAATCAAACCTAAGTGGTGGAAATGACCCACCAATTGTGCGAACGGCCCGAGGAAGGGTTGGACTTTCTCTCTCAATTTCTAAGAGAATAAAAAAAAAAAAAAAAAAAACAAGCCTTGACCCCGTTTTTAAAACCTTCTTTTGTTTTGCACTGCGTGGGATTTCACTCATTCCTCCCCTCCCCCACTTTATCTCGGGTCGCAATTGTCTCTCCGCTGAGTGAAATTTATGTTAGCCGTTTATATAAAGGGAAAAGAAAGAAAGAAAGAAAAAAATCAAGATGGAATATTAATACGATATAAAAACAAGTGGACGCAGTCTAGAGCCCTACATAAAATGACTTATTATTCAAAGCGTGTTTCTGAAGTAACGGGATATATTTCGTGTGCAAGTAATTTTTGTCCGA
Organism: Cheiracanthium punctorium; assembly: GCA_038373885.1. Taxonomy (NCBI): domain Eukaryota; kingdom Metazoa; phylum Arthropoda; class Arachnida; order Araneae; family Cheiracanthiidae; genus Cheiracanthium; species Cheiracanthium punctorium. The sequence continues at coordinate 259,341 of JAWZYV010011814.1, read as the reverse complement.
TTCGATTTTTTGGAGCTATCTTACACAGCGAGCGTGCGTGCATATTTGTATTGTGTTTTGTATTGAATAAAATATTGCAGTAAAAACAAATAAGTTTTGCTCTTTTTTTTTTTCCTCCTGAATCGTGTTCTGGGTATCAAATGTTGGACATAATATAAATCCGTACATGCTTTTTCTTTCTTTTTTTTTTTTTTCCCAGTGAAATTTGAGCTCATTTTATTTTAAACATGGTCGGCCGTATTTTATTTGATGCTATCAGAAAATTATAATAAAGACCGTTTATAAGTCTCCAAAGGAACTTCATTCAATTTTATAACTAAACTGTACGTATAGCTAGATAATCTTTCTATATTGGGGGAAACTTCATTATTTCTCACTCCATCCCCACTCTTAATGATTTAATAAAAAATTTCTCTGGATGTTTAATGAAAGTCACATTTCAGTAAAGGAGTTTAACAAACATGAACGTTCGTAGTTCAATCCTATTATTTTTAATTTCGCTTCAGATATGAAACAATACTGAACTGATCCAAAATAAATTTATAAAAAACCACCACTCGCAAACCTGGTCTGTTTAAACATAGTGTTTTCATGAAACCGAATAAATTTTATTACACATGAGTTATGTAAATTGAAAATTATCTGTAAATAAGCAAAATCTATTTAAATAAACTTTTATCTGTTAATTAGCCACATTTTTATTCTTGGCATTCTATCTCTTAATAATACCCCCTATAAAATAACTAAAACTTTGTAAATTAACACACATAAAAGATATTTGTCAATTTAAGAGTTACTAGTCAAGCGCCAGTTCTTTTGAGTGCTTTTTGTAAAAAAATGAAAGAAAGAAAGAAAAGAAATCTGATATGTGGATGCATGGTTTCTTTGGCCATCCATTAACTTTTCATGATAAATTCAAAAGATTTTCATGATAAATTCAACACTTTCATGGTGGCAGATTTGAATGCACTTCATTTAAACATTTTATTTGAAAGTGAGATTTGATACTTCAACAACATTTTACCTCGCACAAGCGCAAGGCTGGAACCACTTTCCGAAGTAATTTATTTTCTTTTATTACGCACTTGGGCGCTATTAATCTCATGCTAAGATTTGAATGTTGAATCACTATCTTAATTTAACAGAAAGATAAATACGCACCGTCATTCATCGTACAGCAAAGTTATACCATTCGTTTGCAAATAGCGTATACTTTAATTTACTATTAGTTTAATTTGGATAAGGGGTCGTTTTCATATTTAATTCTGCATCAACTTTGTTTTTCTCAATAGCAACACTCTATATTAACATTATTGAACGAAAGAAAACCTTCAAATCACCTTAAATATAAATTATCACCAATTTTCTACGATAATTCCGGAGATATTGCGAATTCTTTTTTTTTTTTTTTGCGCGATTTTAAGGGACTTTCTGCAAAATTGAAAACCGCTATTTGTAAGTTCCGAACTTTTCGTATCTCATTAATTTCGCTCGCGACAGTTAAAAGAAATAAATATTATTTACAAGGAAAATACTATTTCTAGTCTTAAAGTTTTTTGTACTGAGATTATCAGGGGTAGAAATTATAATATTTAGGGAGTGGTCCAATGAATCTTTCTAACTTTGAAATTGTTATTGAGTATCCATGTAAAAAACGCAACTACTTTTTTGCCAACCCAATATTATCATTGTTATTTCACTTTCTTCATTTAATATTACTGTCTGCTGTGTGCAATATTTTTATAAGACTTTTGGCGGCATTTTAACCCTCCAAGCGGCTGAGACGTAAAATCCCGTCAACTGCGTTCCAGTTTTCACTGCAAAGCATCTATAACTTAAATTATTTATAACAGTCAGGTATCATAAAATATGTTTCGATATTGAAGCTTGTACGGAATATAGGAACTTGTTTTTTAATAATTACAAATCTTCCTATCAAAATTTTATTTTTTGTATTATTTTAAAGCTACATGAAAATTTTACCGTAAAAACAACTTTACATTATTTGCCCATTTCCATTACGCTCAGATAAAAATTTAGACAGAAAAATGTGATTTCGAATGTTTGATAAAATATGGAGAAGTCCGAAGAACTGATTCTTCAGATATTAAAACAGATGAAATTCATGCTGGAATGTTAAGGATGTTAGTGTTTTCAGAAATACGACGTTGTATTGGAAGATATATATCTACAGCAACTAATTCTATACATGGAAATCATTTTATTTGGGGGGAAATAGTAGCGGACACAACAATAGACGCTTTATAGAATCACCATCAAACTGTACAAACATCCAATTTATTTGCTTCAAAATTTTCAATTTTTTTAAACCGCTAACTTTTACTATTTTTGTGCAAAAGAAATATAATTTACGTTTATTTTATGCAATTTTCAAGAAAATTGTCACTTAATAAATTTATATATGGTCCCTTAACTCCTGAAGATAACACATTTTATTTAATATAAATTAAACTACCGAAAGTAAAAATTTGAAATTTTGCACAGCCGTGTAATATTACTTTCTGCATCTATTTCCATCGAAATTTATCTAATCTATAATTTTTTAATATTAATTTAATAATTCATAATTCATATTAATATTTCATAGAAAATTTATTTAAAGTTTTTTTTTTAATAGAAAATTATCTTTGGGTCGTTTAGTTCTAATAGTACGAATAAAAATAAGCTTCTTATTATCAATATTATATGAGATATGAATTAAAGTATGAAAAAATATTTTAACATAGAGGGAGGGGGATTTTGGAAGCCCATAACTCGTTCATTCGCAGTTCAAATTTATTGAAAATGGGTATCCGGGGTTAAAATGAGCTAAATTTTTGAAATATGAAGTGAAATCTAGGGATTGTTATTGAAAAAAAATGTCATGCGAATTTTAATATGAAGATGGCTCCCTTTGCAATTTTTATGTATAGAAAATTAAAGTGTACGCCAATCGTGAACAATTCATATATGTAGCTTTGCTGTACTACAAACCACGGCCGAATAAAGTACAAATGGGCGGGGTTTTTTCCGCAGCTGTACGTAGTTAATCTGACGGAATTTTAATTTTAATTTATTTTTTTTTCTTTTGGATTGCTGAAAGCTGCAAGAAACATGGATTTATTGTTTATAAGAGTGTAGTTGTTCAAACCTGAATTTTTTTTAGCTTTTCCCCCATTTTTCTTTCATGTTCAAGAATCATATAAACAAGTGTAGTTTTTCCTTTATTCTTTTCTCTCTCTCTAATAACAGCCAAATATCATATCGTATAAAATCCTCATTTTCCCTTACAAAAGTCCTCCGCCCAAGGCCTCCTCTAGGCAGATACCCGCAGGCCCCGATTATAACAAACCAGGCTCTGGGGCAGAAGTCTGAATGGGAGCCTTCTACATTTTGTTTCCTTATCGTCCCTGATAACTGTTTTTATGTATTTTGCCCTTTGTTCTCGTACAAATCTATGTAGTGATTAAATGCAATGTATCCCACACGAAATACTACTTGATAAATGACAATGTTTATCAACATTTTAAACATAATGGAATATTAACAATATGAAATAAGCCTTTATTACTTAAAAAGTGCAACTGAAACCTGACTTTTTCATAATGTTACCGTGTTCACTCGCGTAATAGTCCCACTTTTTGGGTCAATATTTCATGGTGAAAGTCTAGGTGCGACTACTATGCGGGAAAAATCTACATATTGTAATTCTAAAGCTATTTTTTCTGCTTCAAAGCGAGGGTACAACTATTATTCGAGGGCGACTATTACGCAAGTAAACACGGTAGTATAGAAGATAAATTTTTATTTGCTGGTTTCTCCATTATTTCTGGATAGCCACTTAAAAATACTCAGCCATTGGTATGTTTTTAGACTAAAAAAACTCTTGTGAGACCAGCAACTTACTGCGTAGTCACTCAAATTCTAGCAACTTTCCTAGTTACCGCTTCTTTTTTCAGAAATCGTTAATCTGCTGTGATGCTTTTTCTGGGGAGTGATAGTATTGGATAAAAGAAAGATTTTAATAAATTGAAACTTGTAAATTCATAACTTAAAAAGCATTAACTAACAAAAATTTAAACTAAATTCATATTTTGCAAAAATTTAGGGGCTCTTAAAAATTGGGATTTTCCGCCATATAACCCTCTTGCTCTTGCCCCTCCGATAATCAGAGCCTGGATACCCTTCGTACAGGTTTCCCTTAAAACACGTTACACAATACATTAAAAATCCTTAAGTCTTCCTTGATTTTAAGAACGAAGCAAGTAATCGCGATACTGTTCGCTGAGAATCGAAGAGTTTTTGCTGGAAAAAGAAGATAACTCCATCCTGCGCGAATTTGAAGTCACATGTACTTATCTTCCAGCAAAAGAAAAAAAAAATCGCGTTCGAATATTTCAAAAAGATGTAGCTCCAATAGTCAAATCTTGTATTACCCAAGAAAGGAAGCTGATTGTCTTGTTAATTTGTTGTGAAACCTCAAACGTTTTTGATAGTTTTCGCAAATGTCTCCTTTTCGCAGAAAACCATTAATTTTCACTCGCTCATGAACGAACTGTATGCTCCTCAATTTATTTTACTTTAATATTATACATCCGTTGTGTAATTCTTTTCATAAAAGAAGTGGGATACGCGTTCGACAGGTGAATGTGAAAGTTGAAATACTCGCTGTATCTGTCCTGATTTATGCGCTTAATGCCGCTTTAAATATTTTCCTCGCTTATCATTGAACAAAGATCCCATAGTCAATAAACCGTGTGTCTGCAAAGACACGGTTCACGATCTGTCCCAGAGAGCTTTGAATTGGATGTCGTCATTTGTCCGGTTTATTTTTTATTGTTTCTGCCCCCCCCCCCTCCTGTCTCCCTGTCTCGCTGCGTATAATACTCTCCTGTCTCCACACCCCTCTCTCTTTTGTTCCTTCTGTTGCCGCTCACAGGAAGTAATTGAAGGACTTGTTGAAGGATAAAGAGCTCGGGTCGTAGATGTCGCAACCCTCAAAACGCGCGTTTTGGAGGTGTACTCTACTCTCTGTCGTCTGACCATTAAAAAACTGTCTGTTTGTTTGTGTTATCTTTGATATGACAGTGCGTACCTTACCTGAAAATTAAGATTTCACGGGCTCAAAATTTAATCGGTTCACGCCGCAATTCGCCGACTGTGAATTCGCAGTATTTTTCCCTAAATAGAAAATTCCCCATAAAGAGAAAAAAATATTCTTGTCCCACAGGAAAAGGTGTCCCCTACAATTCGCCGACATGGTGTTGAAAAATAAAACAATATTAAGACAGTGAGAAATGTGAAAGCTCACTTGTTGTTCCAACTTAGGGGATGTCAAAGTAGGGAGATTTCATCGGAATTTATTAAAAACTGTAGGATCTTGTATTTCATTATTGATTATTGCAGTAGAGTGCTGTTAATTTTTCTCTTGTCTTCCGGATCAATTGTAGTTTTTCTATCCGTATCTCTAACTTTGGCATTAACTACGCTATCGATTTTACGCATAAGTTGCCAAAGAATGAAAATCGTCATGGACGGAGAATATCCAAGCTGTTCTAAGATATAATATGAAAGGAAACAGTTTATAAAAGAAATAAATGCGCAGCTTTAGTAGTAGCCACTCCTTGGAAACTTTTCAGATTTTGGCCACATCATCTCCGTTCTTCGTCTTTTTCCAAGATTCTGGAAAGACCATTTCATTTTTTTTCTGGGGCAATGTAGGCCTCACCACATACCTTGCTTCAAAGGCGGATCCAGGCGGAGGGCGCAGGGGGCGCGCGCCCCCTCCGAGAAAAGTATATTTACACTAGATAAATGGAGCTTTCACCAATATTGAGTGTTCTTTACACTAGATAAAATGAGTATTTACGATTTGCGCCTCCTCCGAAAAAAGTTTCTGCCTTGCCTTGCTGTATGCATCATCATTTCTGCTGTCTTGAAATTTGCAGCTTCATCTGAAGCATGCAGCAGCTTCATCTGAAGACGCATTTTGAGCTATTTCTTCACTAAATAATAATCCTAACTAATATTATAAATGCTAAAGTGAGTTTGTTCGTTTGTTTGTTTATGACACTTTCACGCCTAAACAGCTGAATCGATTAGGATGCATTTTGGTTTAGATATAGATGGGACCCTGGAGATCGTTATAGGCTACTTAGAATTTTAGATCTTTAATTATTAATTAGAAACCGCTTTTACGTTACCATGCTTGGCGAGTTTCGCCCGTATCAAATGATTCATGTTTTGAGCTAACAAGAACGCTATTACTTCAACAAAGAAGCGCGTGCATCTGAAAAGCATTAAATACCATGGAAATTAAGCCAGTTTTACGCCAAATCTATCTGTCTGTAATAATAAAAATGAATGTTCTCCAGACAAATCTACAGAAAGCAGAGCTTTGAAAATTTGAGCATGACTGAGCCCATAACTTCGGTAAAGTGCACCTGAGGCTCAGAATTTTGAAATTTTAACTGCTTTTCTAACTATTAATTAAAAGCCGTTTTATCGCCCGCACAAAATGATTTATGCTTTTAAAATAAAGCAGAAATTCTATTTGCAAAATCACATGCATTTGAAAAACATGGAAATTATGTTGATTTTACGCCAAATTAAAAAGCATGAGTAAAGAAAAGGGTACTTATGTATTATGCCGGCGGTCCGCCAAGACAAGCGATTTTTTGCCGAAATAAATGCCGGGCATATGAAATTATTAATGGTTTTGAATACGATTGGCAACAGTTTGGCAACTCATTTGACGAAAAATACAGTTTGGCGGGAATGACCGCCGGGATAATACATAAGTACCAAGAAAAGTCCAGATGTGTTTCTTAAAGTTTGTAAATTTCCAAATCCTACCAATAATATAAATGTGTACGTTTATGTGTTTGGATGTTTTTGACTGTATCACACAAAAATGGTTGAACGGATTTGGAAAAATTTGTAATCAAAATAGCTTATGCCCTGGATTAACATACAGGCAGCTTTTCAAGCATATAGCATAAATAATTCTTTTACAAAGACACTCAAATAATGCTAATGCATTGCGCTCTATGGAAATTTTGTAGCTACTAAACCGATTCTAAAACTTTTTTCACTGATTGAAAGTTACATTATTCCTGAGTATTATTGTTTGTTTGTTTTTGGATTAAGACCGATTGACTGCACTAGGGTCCTAGGCCTATAAGGCGAATTCCTCTGGGAGAGACTTTCTAAGGGATCCTAGCCCGTATTTACGCGAGGTTTTTTAGAAAACCACGGAAAACTGGGAGCGGCTAGGTCGACAGGCGCGATCGGGGTTTGAACCTGGCACCTCCCGCCTTCAGTTTTGAGAGCAGAACTTCTTAGACACTGGTGGCATCCTAAGTGTTATAGGCTACCTTTAATGCATATATCACAGATAGTTCTTTTACAGGGATGCTAATAAGAATTACATTACGCTCTATGTGCATCTTTAAATACTGAACGGATTCCTAAACTTTTTTTACTGATAGTAAGCTATACTATTCTTGAGTATTATAGGCTAAAATTCATGCATGTAGCGTAAATAGTTCCTTTACAGGAACACTCAAAATAATTCTAATACATTACCATCTCTGGGTATGTCTGTAACTACAGAACCGATTCTAAAACTTTTTCACTAATAGAAAGCTGCTCTATTCCTGATTAACATAGACTAAAATTCATGCATAGCATAAATATTTCTTTTACAAAACAGTTCGCAAATACTGTCATAACTGTCTCTATTCACCAAATGTCTGAAAAAAATCTAAATTTAGTAGCTCTGCATATTCTCTTATTTTAAATGAAGTATACTACCATGCATTATACTTCATTTGAAACAAGTGAAAAGCAAATAATATTTAAATGCAGTTTCTTTTGTCGTAACAATATTTGTTATTCACACATGCTACATTTCTCTCGGGACCTAATTCTAAAGCCGACGCGGACGAAGTCGCAGTTGCAGCTAGTTTAAATATATTTTAGAAAATGTATATTAGGCTTAAATAGTAATATGAGATAAGTACTGTTTGTGTATAGAAATCCACTTACTTATATGTTCTTGGAACTGTTGTGGAAATTTCTGTCACGGCTCTTTCTTTTAGTTTGACAGAGAAAACTTTCCGTTGTATTTCTCTCGTCACTGATTCATGTGAGTGAAATCCAAATGAATTCTTTAAAATTTCATTACATAAAACTAGCCGCGCTTTGCACTTCGTATTGGAGCAACATTTCCAATAGCTTATACTATTTTTTTTTTTTTCCCTCTCAATACAGTATAGAGAATTTCTATATTCAAGCAACTTTTTACCTCTTTCTGATTTAATAAATGATTTTTCATTCATCTTTCAAATGATATTTCATTTAAAACATTAAAAAATCAACTTAAATTTCAACGACAGCAAAAGAATTCAACTAGCACCTTTAGTACTAATTTCACCGGTTAACACACGGTGAAATTAGTACTAAAATTGTATTCCTAAAACATGTTCCTTTATTTCACCTACTCTAAGTAGGAGCTTATCTCTCGGAAGATCCCCACACCCGTCAATTTTTCGGAATACTCCCACCTTCGGCAATCACCTCACTGAGGATAATCCCGAAAAAAGTCCTGAAAAGGAAATTTGGAAATGTCGACGAATTTACAGTCGGCGAATTGTAGGGGACACCCTTTAAGCAAATGGGAATAATAAAGTATTCACTCCTTCTACAGGGAATATTTTTATCATTCTAGCAGACTGGACTGCTAACCGGAAGGTTTGCGAGTTTAATTCTGACGTATCACTGAACATCACAGTATACGCCTGGTGTACGTGCATGTTAAATTCGTGATTCCGGAAGTCCCCCCCCCTTCCTCAGCGTTTGCTAGCAGTTCCCAAGGGGTGCCAATACTCCGAAGTCCCGTTAACTTCTGATGAGGATCCGAACTGTGGCGGCAATCTCCAGAAAGGATGCATGTAGTCCTAAATGTAGGAACCCACTGCTGAAATCTGACCAAGCAAGCATAAAAGCGCTGAAGACTCCCATGCTTGAAAATTCAGCGTGACGAAGTCAAAACTCCTCTGAAATCTTCGTTTTAAGCACGTCCGCCCATAGGATTTACGGGCCCCTGGGCAGGCATTTACGACACCCCCCTCCATTAAAAAAAAAAAAAAAAAAAAAAAAAAAGGAAAGATAAAAAGAAAACCAACCAACCAACCAAGAGCTAATAAAATATTCAGCCTTCAGCTGAAATTAGTTTCCCCTCCGCTAAAGAGGTTTTTTGACAGAACCTTTTAATTTGTATTGGCAGCCATGTACAGGATGTATTTGCATGTAAATCAAACGGGGAGAAACCAACCGTTCTTCCAGTGGTGTCAAGTGTTTTAAACAATCCGGTATTTCGGGGAATTCGAAGCCATTGCTTATAGCTAATTGTGGTATTGTCAATTTAATCAAACAATCGTAACATGTTCTGCAAAATTTGCCAATATCACCGATATCTTTGTAAAAGACTAGTTTTATAAAGTCCGTTGTCGCTCCTTTGGACAGTAAAGTTGTTTTGGAAAGGGTTCTTATTGACTTTTTGAACCACAGTCGATCACAACAATAGCATTGGTGGGTATTACATTTTACTTTAAAAGTTTTTTAAACATTAAACGTTTTAGAATTAGTACAACTTTAAATTTACTGTAGGTAATGTACTATACAAAACCTTGTACATGATAAAACTTCCGTCAAATTGCAAGTATTTAATCAGAATTATTTTAAAGTAATGTATGTATAATTCTGAAATTCTTTCTTAATGTATACGGAGAACTACTTGATACAATTAAATCTAAGACTTTTTTTTTTTTTTTTTTTTTTTTTAAATACCAATGAGAGTTAATGCCGCAGACCGCTTTAGGTAAATATGACTTACCAAGCATCAGTGCGAGAATGCATTCTCGCATCGTGTTTGCAACCGCTGTATTTTCTGTGTTAAAGCAGAAATACCTTCTTTATCAAATTAGTTATTAGTTTACAAAACTCGTGGGATTTGTAATCTAGAAATTCGTAACATGCGTCTTCCAGGCCCCTCTTACGGGCCTTGGGGTAATTGTCCCTCTTACCGCCCCCCCCCCTCTCGGCGGGCCTGATTGAAGTATATTTCTGCATAAGGTGCTGCAAAAGACTCCGCTCTTAATAAGCCATTATACCAATAAAAAATAAGCTTAAGACCAATCAAAACGCCTCTTCCGCATTGTGTCATCTGCGAGATGTGGAAAATCCTCAAATATCAGAACTGGCCCACTGAGGTTTCAAAAAAAGGCGATGGGCGCCAACCTTTAGACATACCGTGTTTGCTCGAGTAATAGTCACCCTCGCATAATAGTCTCACCCCGTTTTGAAGCAAAAAACAAACGTCAAAATATTTTCCCCGCATAAAAGTCGCAGTCGCATATTTGACCTTTATGGTCGCACTTTTTTTGCCAGTTTTTCAGAGTGAAAGTCTAAGTACGACTATTATGCAGGGAAATCTACTTCATACTATAGGGATGGACGCGAGACCACGAGACGATACTTCGATATAAAAGGACGAGACGAGACGAGACTTGAGCCATTTCTCGTCTCGCATGGTCTCGCGTCCGTCCCTACTATTGTACACTGTAATGCTAAAACTTTACTGGTATTATAATTCAATTACTAACTTAGCAAATGTTTCCAGATTACGTGCCGTCTATTAAATAATCCTTTGGTCAGTTGCATACAAAAAAGAGGCACTTTTCTTTTTATAGTAATATTTTTACAGACATAAAGAAAGTCAAATACATGACTGCGACTTTCACACGGGAAAAATAATTTGACAATTTTTTGTGCTTCAAATCGGGGGTGCCTATATTATGCGAGAGCGACTATTACGCGAGTAAACACGGCATTTACGTTTGAGTTTCCTATGTTAAAAAATGGACGGTTCCCTGATCCCTCAACGTTTGTACTCCGCGCGCAAGTGTACACACGGACGACAGCGAACCATTGATGCACTGCTGGATATTAGCTCGCGCTGACGTCTACGTTTGCACGCGGAGCATGTGGGGAGTCCTCTCTATTTGAGTAGCTGCGTACACTGGCGGGGCAAAGAAACTAATGATCATGCAACAATATCTCCATTCCCTCATTTGAGATATCATGCTCTCCCTACGACACAAATGAGCTGCCTTGGTAATGATAGTGGTGTTGGTAGTCTTTTCTGCAAGATCAAAGGAATTCCTAGGTTCTAATTGAGATGGTTTCTCCATGTAAGTGCAGACAGATGTCAGCGCGAGCAAATATCGAGCAGTGCATCATTGCCTCACATTTATAACCTTTCAATACACTTATAACTACTATTATAGAAGAAAAATTAAATACACAAAATTCTTGGGTTGTTATTTAAAAAAATTCTATTTTTCTATCTAGGACACATAAGTATAACCAGCATATAAAAAGAATTATGTCAAATTATGTTAATAAAAATATTTCAAATGTCTATTTACCAGCTGTACTTTGAGCTATGTGATATTTTACTAAATGTATCGAACAGGAAATTTTAACTACAATCATGTAATTAAGAGCTATTATTTTGAAAGTCTGATTACTCGAATAGAATTGGTTTACCATATGCAGAGCAACTCGTAAAGGGAGAGTTATTATGATTTTTTTTTTTGTTGTTGTTGTTCGCTTTACACACGCCAAGGGCACTGCTGTAGATATTACGCCATCAAGGAACAGCTTAAATTTATCAAAAGGCAATGAAACTGTTGTTCCCTTTTGTATTCCAATACGGGAAAGGTTATATCTGATGGATCCTGGCCTTAATTGTAAACAAAATATTATTACAGAAAACCAGTAACATATCCTTCGTTTTCCTAAATAATAATACCATCTCCGCCCCTAATTTTTTAAGTCAGTGTATAAAAAAAGAAAACAATAATTATACTCCTTTCATCTACAGGTAGCAATTTACATCATATTCTTCCACGATGTGTTGTCATGCTTTGTCTAATTAATGAACGCTCTATCGGAAATTTCTCTTCTGCCCAGGAGGTAAAGCTCTGGACTTCACTCTCTCTTTCTCGTTAGCTGGAGCAAGAGAGAGCAGAACTCGAAATTTAGGTGGGGTAGGTGAGAAAAAAAAATATCATAAGAGTGAGTAAAAAAATAAATAAAGATTTCGACCACATCCTCTGGATAAACCGGTTTTTCGTACTCTCTCAATCCAAGATATTCACTCCACAAGAGAAACGCTTTTTTTTTTTTCCGCGGCAGACCTGGCTGGCTACGCAAGGAATATAACAAGTTACCAAAAACGAACTGTCTACGGGGCTAGGGTGGGGAGGCAGGGCAAAAACGTACCGCCCGCGGTATGAAAGGGACAGCTAGGGGTCATGCCCTCTCTCCATGAAGAGAAGAACCCGCCACGCCAGAACAGACGCGTCAAATACTCTAATTTCAGGGTTTCAGGTAAATTACGGGGTTGGGGCAAAGTGGGATCTGCTTTGGGATTTCTTTGCTCTTAACCAGGGACTGTTTCTTTTCTTCTCATTTTTTTTCGTCACGCATTGTTATGGCTCTCCTTTGAAGCAATTTGCAACTTTTGAGCAGTTTAAAATGAAATTCGAATGAGTCGAGCACTGAGAGAGGGACGCCAAAATTAGTTATAGTTCCATTCCAAAGAAGGTGTGCCTTGGTCGCATAATATATCTATGCGCATTGCTGAGGGTTAAAAATTAAGGTTCGCCCTGGGTGACGTCTCTAGCTGCGGCACTGGAAGTTAGTTGAATACGTTATGCGTGATCATGGCAACGCTACCCAAGGGCGATCTGCCATGGATGGGGGGTGTCTTGGTAGGATGACTGTCTAAGGGGTTTTAACACGTATTCACGTTACATCTGGAGAAAATCTACTGAAACATCAGACCGTTAGATCGACAGCCGCGCGATGGAACCCGAACCCGGGAGTTTCACATTTCGGCCGTCTACCATTTTCAGTGACATAACCACTGTGCCATGGTGACGGCAGGGTGCTGGTTCAAAACGAAGGGATTAAAAGTGCTCAGGGGTGCCGTGACGCAACATTAATCCTACGTCTGTAGGAGGTTAAACTATCAGCACATTTTATCAGAATTAGTACATACTGAAAATAGTATGGAGGATGAAGTTTTAAAAAATGTCAATATTTACACAAATAACCCATCCATATGGATTTTACTTTACATCTGAAAAATAAAAGTGTAATTTTGCCATTGATAGTATTCTAGTGCGATTTTGTTGTCGAATTTTTTCATGATTACAATACAGTAGTCACTGGTTATGATGCACTCTCGCGGGACCTAAAATAGTAGTAACGTTATAGCTGAAGTACGTCATAAGCAGTACCGCCGGTAAGATTCAATATTACACACACACACAAAAAAAAAGAAAGTGGGCTCATAATTTCATTGTAATATGTGTTTTAAACAGGTCTGATTTTTTAAATTTAAATTAAACAGAGAAAATTCTTTATTACTTACAATTTTTACTGAGATAAATAATTTGTAATTTTCTTTTGTTTTAAATGGGCAGATGCTACTTTAAAAATATCGTTTTGGATATCGATAATAAACTTTCGTAGAGTCTCTGCATCATCAATGCGACATTCAAAAAATCGTGATAATGTTTTTGCAGCATTTAATGCGTCGGGTATGCTAGCAGGCGAAAAAGATAAAAGATCGCTCCCTTCATTCATACACAATTCATCTCGCTAGAGAATCTGAAAACGGACAACGAATGTTTCTGAAGGTACTGAAATTTCCGAGAAAAAGGAAATAAAATTCTTAAGAAAAGCAAAATTTTATTTTTGGCTTTGGTATAAAAAGTACAAAAGTATGTTAAGTACGTTTTAACCTAAGTTAAATAACTTTATAAATGTAGGACTTCAATCAGGATCTGGCTACTAGGTACGTTATAACCGATAGTACGTTATATCCCAGGTCCCTTATAACCGGTAGGCACTGTACTTTATTCCTTACATGGCACATGTTCGGAAAGAAAAAAGCCATAAGTCATGTATGTTTACTCGCGTAATAGTTGCACTTTTTTTTGCCAATTTTTCATGGTGAAAGTCTAGGTGCGACTATTATGCGGGGAAAATCTACTACATAATATTGTAACTCTAAAGCTATTTTTCTGCTTTTAAAATGGGGGTGCGACTATTATGCGAGGGCGATTATTATGCGAGTAAACACAGTAATTTTTATAATTTGCAAAATGTAAGCGACCCTTGTATATTATCTGATTCCAATAAAACTGTTTTTATTAATGTTATAACAACTATTATGTCATTCAAATTTCACCTAGAAACCACCCGCCTGCATTAAATATCGTAAATTTTGATATTAAAAGTTTTAATTTTTTACAGTTGCCCTAAAAGGTTTCACACATTAAAAAATTGAATAATTTTTCATTTTTTAAGTAAATATTAAGGAAGAAAATATATATATATATATATATATATATATATATATATTTTCTTCCGGCTAATGCCTCTAATATACATAAAAATTACAAATGTAACTGAAAAATTCACGTTATTTCAAAATTTTCTCTATTTTTTACTGTTTTCGAAGTTTCTAAATCCATTATATAAAATTTTTAAGTTTATAAAACATGGATTTTCTTCGTGATAAAAGCAGTTAATTATACAATAATATCAATTGCAATTTTCTAAAATATAATAGAATGTTACTATTTGTGCTTACTATTTAGAAACATAATTCAAAATGAAATTGTTTCCATAGCTTTAACTCAAATTCAAAGTTACACTTTAAATTTTTGAAGAGCTAATAAGTAGTTTTCAGCAAAATACTGTACAACACTGTTTCACATGTTGACCAAATTAGTACAATTACTTTATTAGGTTTGTGAATTTCATCACCAACTCAAGACAATTAAAAATAAGAACGCACTTTTTAGCCTTTTACCTCACGTGCTGGTTCAACAGCTTTAATTAAAAAAGAAATACCATAACAAAATTTGGACTTTAACACACATGTAACTTTGTACCCGAGTCGAAATGTTCATACTCTACTATTTTTTATATATTTTTTAAAAAGTTCTTTGTTAATTTTAATCTTTGAAGCCAGATATTTTTATTTATTTTTTTTTTTGGGGGGGGGGGAGGAGGGTGTTATTTAATGAGAAATAACTGCGCAGGTTTTTTGATAGATTTTGTTTTTAACGGAAATCAAATTTATAATGCAAAATATATATATATATATATATTATTTTCCTTTTTTTCAATTGGCACGAAAATACAAGATTTTGTGTCGTTGGTATGAGAGCTCGCAGTTTCTTATAATTTTATTGTTGCTTTCAGGATATTCTTCATCAAACATCAAACAATTAAGTGGAACTCTACCAAATGCAACCCATAGAATAATGGCACATAAATGAAAGACGATACTCGTGATACCACCATATCCACCCTTTTATTGATTCCAGCCTACATACAAAGGAAAAAGGAAAAAAAAAAAAAAAAAACAAAAAAAAAAACTAGGGTGGTTTGAAACGATATAGACTGCAAGAGACGTATCGAATACAATCAACTCTTGATAATACGTAACCCTGTTATATGCAAGTATATACGTTAGTTTTTTTTGTATAAATGAGTTTTTAAGAACAAATTAACTTTTTACATACAAAATGTTTTGAACAGTTATTGGTACACTTTTCTAAAAAAATATTGAGTTTACCACCCTGAAATTTGGCATGGTTTCCGAAAACGTACTACCCGGAAATAATAAATGATTTTCATTTTGGCTAAAAGGAAATAAAACTAAAAGAGTATATTGCTAAAAAAATTTTAAAAATCCGAAGAATTGAGCAAACAAAAAAAATCATTATTTTCAAAATTTTTTCACTAAGATCTCCAATGTTGGGTATTTTATAAAAAAAACAAGTTAGTTAAGCAATTTTAGGAAGTTTTAACTGTTTACCTGAAACAGAGTTTTAGGAAAGTGTACCAAAGCATAAAAAAAACACATTTTGAGAAAAAGGCAAAAAACTAAAGTTTTATTGTAGCCAAACCACGTTTGTTTACATTTTTGAAACCATAGTTTGAGTGCTATATATTCTAAATGTAGGGAATCGTATCAGTCTGCTTTTTTTTTTTTTTTTTTTTTTTTAAGGCCGATAATTGAAAATTGGAAAATTTGAGCCATTTTGTGTTCCATATGCCTTTAATGGCTTTGAAAATTAACTCGCCTGGATAAATTTTCCTGTGCTAATATGTTTTCACTAATAAGAAAAAGCAGCAACAAATTCAGGATTTATTTTATTCTAATTTTTTTTGGGGGGGGAAGGGGGGCGGAAGAGAAGGAAATGCAGAGGTTAATTTCAATAGGAGCTCTGAAGAACTCAGCTTCTGCACTTATACTTTATTCTCAGTAAAGTTTTCATTAAATAAAACGTTTTAATAGCTTTCATTACAATTTCCAATTATGTTAATTTTATTAATTGTACTGCATACAATTACAATAATAAGCAAAAATTTACCTTATTTTTCAATAAATTATGGTAATGAATTTGTTTTTAACATTACAACAGCTTATAACTCCTGTTCTTCTTTTGTTAGAAATACAGCTCTGGGCAAAGAGTTGTAGAAACAGATGGAAAAGTACATAACAGGGGGAAGAGGGAACTCAGTAAAATGCACACTATTTTGTAACCCTACAATTATAATATGTGTATTATTCGTAACTGTAACTAAATTTGTGTGTGTGTGTTGGAGCTCAGCATCCCCCTCCCCCTCGGACTAGATCCCTCGCGCAGATGATCGGCCGTAATACCACATTTCATTTCATTTCATTTCCGAGAAGGCCAGAAGCACATAATAACATTTATTATTACAAAATTTAGTAATTTTTTTAGCTTTGTAGACAATTAGTTTAAGTTACTATAGTGCAGCTACGGAAAAAAAATAATAAAGCCCGCTTTCTCTTTATTTGGCCGTCGTTCGTTGTACAACAAAATTATATATACCATTCGTTTGCAAATAACGTATACTTTAATTTTCTAGTAATTTAATTTGCATAAGGGGCCGCCTTCATATTTAATTTTACATCAACTTCGTTTTTCTCAGCGGCAACACTCCATTTAGACTTAAGACCCATTTAGACTTACCATTTAGACTCCATTAAACAAAAGAAAACCTTCAAATTACCCTAAATATAAATTTTCACCAATTTTCTACGATAATTTCCGGAGATATTGCTAGTTATTTTTTGCGCGTATTTAAGGGACTCTCTGCAAATTGAAAAACGCTATTTGTCGGTTCCGAGCTTTTCGCCTTTCTTTTCATTAATTTTCGCTCGCGACAGTTAAAAGAAATAAATATTATTTACAGGGAAAATACTGCTTTAGTCTAAGATTTTTGTACTGAGATTATCAGGGGGTAGAAATTAAACTATTTAGTCAGTGGTCCAAATGAATCGTGACTCCAAAGCTTCCTTGGTCCGTATACATGATTTAAAGTAAAAATGCAAAACGACTTACGATTCTGAAAAATCTTTCTAATTTTGAAATTGTTATTGAGCATTTGAAGGTTCTCTTAGACAGGTGAAATATTGACAGGAGTGAGAATCTGTTCTCTGCTCTTCTGACTTCAAGCATTTATTTATTTGATTTTCACGGAAAATACGCAATTACTTTTTTGCCGACCCAATATTATCGCTGTGTTTATTATTTCACTTTCTTCATTTAATAATTATCGTCTGCAGTGTGCAAGATTTTTATAAGACTTTTGGCGGTATTTGAATTTATAATCAAATGAAAATCTAGACAGAAAAATGTGATTTTGAATGTTTGATAATGTATGGGAAAGTCCAAAGACTTGATGCTTCAGGTATTAAAAAAGGTCAAATTCATGCCTGGAATGTTGAGGATCTTAGTTTTTCAGAAATAAGATTTTGTATTGGAAGACATACATCTACTGCATCTAATTCTATAAATGAAAAATATTTTATTTGAGGGGAGGAGGGGGGGGGGATAATAGTGGACTCAACAATTGACATTTTATAATCACCATCAAACTGTTCAAACCTCCACTTTACTTGCTTCAAAATTTGCTATATTTTAATACCGATAGCTTTTACTATTCTTCACAAAAGGAATCTAATTGTGTTTATTTTACGCAATTGAAAAAAAAAAAATTCTCACGTATTAAATATATACATGGTCCCTTAACTCACGAAAATAACGCATTTTATTTAATATAAATTAAACTACTGAAAGTGAAAATTTGAAATTTTGCACAGCCATGTAAAATTACTTTCTGCATCCATTTCCATCGAAATTTGGCTAGGTCGCTATCCATAATTTTTTAAATATTAATTTAACAATCCATAATTCATTTTAATATTTTATAAAAAAAAATTATAATAATAGTAAATTATGTTTGGGTCGTTTAGTTCTAATAGTACGAATAAAAATCAGCTTCTTGTTATCAATATTATATGAGATATGAATTAAAGTATGAAAAAATATTTTAACATAGGAGGAGGGGGATTTTGTAAGCTCACTCATTTTCAGGTTCAAACTTATTGAAAATTGGTATCCGGGGTTAAAATGAGCTAAATTTTTGAATATGAAGTGAAATCAAGGAGTTGCTATTGAAAAAAAAAGTTAGTGCTAATTTTAATGGAGATGGTCTCTTATGCAATTTTTATATATAGCAAATTAAAGTGTATGTCAATCGTAAACGATTGGTATATGTAACTTTTCTTTACGACGAGCAACGGCCGAAAAAAATACAAGTGAGCGTTTTTTTTTTTTTCCGCACATACACAAATTAAGAAAAACATGTATCAAGATCGGAAGATATTTATCAGAACAAAAGATTGCCCGGTTTTTGAGCTTATGTAATGAAAATGGGGAGGGAGATTTAATCCAAGAGGTACAAGCTCCTCAGCGATATAGTTACGCCACTGCTTTAAGTGTGACACTTCAACTTTACGCTGGGCACTTTTCATATGTAACTTCTTATGTGAACTAACCTATCGTGCAGTGGCGCGAAGTATAATCTTTAAATTACTGCTGCACTTTTCCCAACACACTTTAGATTCCCACGAGAAGGCAACATTAAGTGTTATATATTTTGTTTGAATGAATTATTTACTAGATTACATTTGCTTTGCCAAATAAGATTGTGAAAATCTTGCTTCGATAATAAAACGATATTACACTCTGTGAGTGGTAAGAAAAACTGTACACAATTGTATGCTGCAATCAATATACTAGAACTCATGGACCTTTTGAATTCGCTAATTCAGCTTTGATAAAATAGTGATTTCTTAGAAAATTCCATAACAGAGTAAAAAAACAAACTTCACTGAGGTGACAAAAGTCATGGTATATGGGATACCTCCTTATCGTATCGGAACTCTTTTGCTCAGCGAAGTGATACAACTCGATATGCCATGGACTCAACAAGTCGCTAGAACTCCCATGCAGAAATATTGAGCAACGCTTTCTCTATAAACGTCCATAATTGCGAAAGCCTCGCCGTTGTAGGATTTTGTGCACGAACTGACCTCTCGATTATATCCCATAAATATTCGATGGGATTCATATCGGGCGATCTAGGAGGCCAAATCTAGGAGGCTGTAATTGTCGAGAATGTTCTTCAAACCAATTGTGAATAGTTGTGGTACGGTGACACTGTGCCTTGTCATACAAAAAATGCCACCGTTGTTTGGGCACATGAAGTCAATGAATGGCTGCAAGTGGTCTCTCAGTAGCTGAACATAACCCTTTGAAGCCAATGATCGGTGCAGTTGAACCAGAGGATCCAATCTATTCTACATAAAAATACCCCACACCATTATACGGAGCCACCACTAGCTTCCACAGTGCCTTGTTGACAATTTGAGTCCATGCCTTCGTGGGGTCTGTGCCACACTCGAGCCCTACCATTGGCTCGTAGCAACTGAAATCGTGACAAATCTGACCAAGCAATGGCTTTCCAATTGTTTAGGGTCCAACCGATATGGTCACAAGCCCAGGAGAAGCGCTGAAGGCGATGTCATGTTGTTACTAAAGGCACAAAGATAATTTTCGCCGCAATGTCCCAACGGACACCTCCGTTATACGCCCCACATTGATTCCTGCAGTTATTGCACACAGTGTTCCTTGCCTGTTAACACTGGCAATTCTACGTCTACGTCGTTGGTCCCAGTCATTAAGTGCAGACGGTCGGTCACTGCGTTGTCCATGGTGTGAAGTTATGCCTGAAATTAAGTATTCTCGGCTCACTCAAACACTGTGGATCTCGGAATGTTGAATGTCCAGCGTCTACTCTACTATTCCAGCTCTACGTCCAGCTCTACTATTTCGCATTCAAAGTCCGTTAATTCCGTCGTGCGACCATAATCACGTCAGAAACCTTTTCACATGAATCACTTGAATACAAATTAAAGGCTTGGCAATCCATTTTCCATTTATACGTTTTGTAGGCAATAATAGTACCATCTGTATATTTGCATATTGCTCTTCCATGACTTTTGTCACCTCAGTGTAATGTACATTCTTCTAACTTCATACTGGGTCTTCTTTACCATTAAGTGAACTACGGACCAAATGATTTTGTAGGACCACCACCGAATGAATCTTTTGGAAAATGCATCCAGATTTTTCGCATGTCGCAGAATCTTCTTTTTTCCTAATGTCAGTTACATTTTAATTGGCGATATTTTTATATCTCAAATCCGGTAGTAAAAAAGTTAGCGGCACACGGAAAGTTTAGCAATATAGGTGGGAAAGTTGAAGGGAAAGGAAAAGTGCAGTGAAACTCAAGATAAAAAATTCTTTTTAATGTTTAGTACCTCTGTTGGCAAGACAAGTGTGTGCATCTTCGCTCAGAGTCGACACACTCTTAAAGACGGGTCTTGTTGGCAGTACAGAAAATTTTAAACAGCATTTCGAAACTGCATCGCTTGTAATGAGAGTTCGTAGAAGCTTCTCCCAAAATTACAGAAATTTCACAATGAGAAAGAACTATCTTGGCTCGCAAACACCTTATTTGTGTGGGTGTGGATAACAACAAATGATCACAGCCTAAGTGGCGATTATCGTGCACAAAACGTGCCCGGCATGCAAGAAAGAGCGAGCACGTATTCTATAAAATCCGCCGTGTCAGAATAATCTCGAAGCGTCAAATACCCTCATTTCGTGAAAATTACGGGTTGGGGTGTGCAGAAGCTGCTTTTCGGAATCGTTATCTTGCTCCAGTTGTTAACCACTCTATGGGTATTCATTGTTGGGCCGGAAAAGATACCATGATAATGATGCCTGATTAAACTGGTTCGGCCGAAACAAAATGGATGTGATGATTGTCCAAGCTTCAACACCTGTCATGCTTTTCTTTTTTGTTCTACCAAGACTCTGGCTTGCTTGCTTGTTTTAGGCGCGTAATGGTGGAGGGAAAACTTGTTAACTTCATACAAAACGCTGAATTTTTTTTTTCTCTTTCGATCTTAAAAGAAAAGACGGAATATACTTTTTTTTTCCCCTTCTCCAAGATTATTGTTGATAAGATGAAGTAGTTGTATTTTCTTTTGTTAATAGTTTTTCATGAGCTGCAAAGTGCGATGATAGTTAAGGCTATATCTGAAAGCTTAACAACTACTTTTATGGTAGAGGAAAAAGATAATCGCGATGGAACTTTTTTTTTTTCTTAAGGGAGAAAGAAAGGGCTAGCTGTATATAGTGAAATGTAATATATATAATTTTGGAGACTGAGTGCTTGAAAGTGAAAGAATTTTAATTAGCGAAGCATTGGTAAAAGGATAGTTATACATTCACTGTGATCTCGATAACTCAGGGTCACTAATCTGTTACTTTTGAATGATGCGTAGTTTTATTAGGCCAGATACAAAATTAAATCATTACTCATAGACTTCTAAGAGTTTTATTGCCGCTGTCTTTGGCGAAGCAATATGTGCTACCTCACCAGAATAAAGATAAATAAGTTACTTCCGAGTTTCGAAAACGTTCTAATCATCTCTTGAAGAGTTGCGTATTTTTGCAAATGGTGTATGTGTGTGTTAGAAAAAAATGTTTTCCTAAAAATATTCTTTTAGTATAATAAAGCAGCATTCATTAATTTGATATTCCAGAAATCTATAGTAACAGTAACAGCTTGGATAAAGTCTAAATACTTTGTCTACTCAACTTTTCTGAGTTACCTTTTCTTGCAGTATCGTCATGCAGTGACGAATAGAAAATCGTTTTAAAAAGGGAAAATAAAAGAAAAAAGAAAACTTTTGCTGTTTGACCTAAACAAAATGTATAATAAAGCATGGTACCCTAGAGTAATGTAATTTTTTAGGATAGAGGGAATAATTTTTTTTAAAGTTTTTTTTTAAACTTTTCATACGTTGATTACTAAGCATAAGTACAGCTTGTGAAAAGACATTCTAAAATGTTCCTAGTCTTCAACATAATTTTTTATTAAGCTGTCAAAAAGTCTAATTATTTCTGAAATAAACGGTTTTAAAGGCCATGCAATAGAATTCCAATGTTCCAGTACGACTGGAATGCTTTTAGGATGGATAGTACTATTTCTTTTTCATTTGTAGAGTACGTATAGAGATTTTTTTGTGAGTTAGCAAATGCTTTTGATAGATGATAGATTACTTTTAGGTGATTTATCCATCAAATTTCTAAACTAGCATTGAAATAATATATTACTCGTTGCAATTGG
Organism: Cheiracanthium punctorium; assembly: GCA_038373885.1. Lineage (NCBI taxonomy): Eukaryota > Metazoa > Arthropoda > Arachnida > Araneae > Cheiracanthiidae > Cheiracanthium > Cheiracanthium punctorium. Next base: position 236,607 of record JAWZYV010011814.1, on the reverse strand, counting down.
AAATAACCATTAAAATATCTCTCAGCAATTGTGATAATTACAGGGATTTACGACATCTTTCTTAAAAGCTGAATAAACTTGTAATTTTCATGTTATGTTGCAGGAAGATGTGAATGCCGTAAAAAATAGCTTAACGAGTAGTTAAAAATCATATGCATTGTATACCTGTACAAAGAAAAGCAATGGAACTATCTAGAAATCAGTAAATCTTTTGTGTTCGGTTGTTATACTATCATAAAAAAGGCCGGATACGTTCTTTTTCTTTTACGATCCTTTACAATTTAATGTATGCAATTGGTCTTTGATCCGAATGTCTGTTTCCGCAACCCCCCAAGGAAATGCTGCTGTCATGAGAAGCACAGTCGCTTCTCACGGGTGGTCAGGAAATTTACAAAATTGTCTCTGCATCCACCGAAGAATTTGCCCGATCGTAAAGATTTTTATCTTCAGATGTTCACATTGCATGTTGAAAAAGACTTTTGGTAAAGGTGTTCCTTTAGGCAAAATCTTTTCTGCAGTGTAATCCATATTACATTGGGTGAAGACTCAAGATTAATTTTTTTTCGAGATTTTTACATTCATTTGTTTTTAAAGGTTTTTATTAAGCTTTGTCGATGATCACTCAATCATGAAATTTTGAACAGACTTTTGAAAAATCTTTTTTCAAATAAAGGCTCGAGAAAATTTGGAATGTCCCTCTACAAGCTGTACTACATATCGTGCCTGATTACCTGATTACATATCGTGATTACATGATTACATTACCTGATTACATATCGTGCATCTATAACAGTAAAGAAAAATTCAAGAAAAAAAAAATAAACATAGGGAATTTTGCAATAATTCCCGAAACGCGCGGGTAAAACTTCTGCTCGTTTTTGAAGGCGAATTCCATGATCGAGAATTTATTTTTCTTTCGAAAGTTACATTGAAGCATGTAAGTTTACTGTTGAGATAAGTGCATAGTGCATTGAGTCAAGAAGCTTTTATTAATTTTTTGGAGTCTTTAACTTCATTGGTTTATTCTTAAAGTTTGCTAAAACTCCTGCGACGGCTATTACTTTTTAAAAAGAACAGCCTTTAAAAAAATCTACAGGCGTCAAAGGACTTTTCGAACAGATTTAAAAGCAAATTTGTGGTGTTGAACTCTCGACTAAATTAATACTCCTTCTTCACTAACTTTACAGTGCACTTTTATCACAAGTAAACTAGTATGTCTCATTTAAGACTGTTCCTTTTGAAAAACGATCAAGAAGAGAGTGATTGAACAGGAGATTTTTTCATACGCAAATTAGTGATGAGGAAAGAGTCTATATATTACGTAATGCAGTGAATTTCCTTGCTACGCTGAATCACTGCTGAAGCGTTGAAAGACCTTTGTCAAGAAGCAACGACGGGTACGGAAGGGAAATCGCTATCTGCCTGCATATCTCTTTAACAACGTGTTGGAGGAAAACGTTAAGTATTTGTATATATGCAGATAAGATTGTGTTGGAAACGATTTTGTAATCAATGCGCCCGGGACATTTTTTTTTCCTTCAATCTAGAAGCAGTGAATAAACATTTTGTACAAAGAAAAGAAATGATTTGCAGAGTTTTTCAGTCCATGGATTGGCAACAGTAATTTTCTTCCATGCGATTGGAAACCATTTGGCACTCCATTGGTTACCCTTGTCACATGTCCTTTTCTTAAAAATATAATCTTTTGTTGATGTATATTGCACTATGTTCATTTTCACGGATGGTCATTACATGTCTTTTCTTTCGTAAAATAATCATTAAAAATAATCATTCTTTGGTAAAATAATCATTTGTTGATGCACATTGTATTATCTTTGCTCATTTACCGTGCTATTGTACCACTTTTTACTTGAAGGCCCTTCAAAACCCAAAATCCAACAACTTAAAGCTCTCCATATATGGGGCATAATATATATATAAATATATTACGCCCCATTCTATATAACAAAAAATTCTATTCAAAAAATTCAAAAATTCTATGTAACAAAAAAGTGTACTCAGAGATAAATACGTAAAGCTACTTTAAAAAAGTATATTATATGATTTAAAAAACTGTGTTTAAGTTTTTTATGTACTGGTCAGTTTACCCTACCTCACAAGGAGTTGGCCTGTGAGTTAGTTATCCTAGTTCTGATTGTTCACAAAATTATTCATTGAAGTCATCTCTTAAGAAAGGTAGCAGAATGGATGTGAATTTTGTGCTAGAAATACTTCCCACGGTCTTGGCAAGGGTTAAATGACGTACGTGCAAGCCGTAACACTCTCTAAGAAACGAGCCCGCGATAGCTCACAAATCACCATCACAGGAAACCTGTCACTATTTTACAAGTTTAGTTTACTTGGAAGCAATTTCCGACGAAATCATCCTTTCATATGACATCCATGCCACGGTATGTAACGCCACAAACATTAATCCATGTTCTTAAAATTCATAAACAGGACTTGGTGGCCACACGAGTGGAACAAATTTTGCAAGATGTCTGGTATAAAATTCACCGATGCGGAGCGCATTGCAGTCAATCTAATTTTTCAGGCCCTTCCAGGTGCAGATTTTAAATACATGGAATAATAGTTCGTCCCGGTCGCATAAAGTAAATTAGTTCATAAGCGAGCTGACCGCTAATGAGAAAACCACGGGCAGAAAGACACGAGCTATCCAGTAAGATATTCCCGCTGTCGACTTACTTTTCTTTGCGAGGTATCTTCTTTTATGATGGTGCATAAGAGAAGTAAATGGGAAATATATGGAAATGGATGATTTGCTGCTTTGGATGTTTTCAATAAATAGTCTTGTGAAGGTTTGGTTTTGTAAATTGAGGTTCTAATGGTTGTGTTTCTTTTTCATTTTCTTATGAAAGTCACGAGCTAATCTTCTACACATATTGCATAGAAAATAAATATTTGAAAGTAAGTGCAGTGAAAGTGTATTTCCATTATGTAGATTTTTGCCAATTTTGGCTGCTGCAACCCTGCGTTTAAGGATCTTTTTGGAAAGTGAGTAAATAATAAAAAATTCAACAATCCTTAAATGTCTCTTGAACAGTTTTAAGAACGGCAAATTCAAAAACAGTTTAAAAAAAAATTAAGTCGGTAATCCAAATAAAATAAAAAAAATAAATAATAATAATGTCCTCGTCACAAACTGCATTTTGTACTCTTATAAACAACAAAATTATGCAGGGTGTCCCAAAAAGGTGGTAACACACGAAGAAGACAAAAAAACAGAAATCCCTGTTGTAATTTTCAAAATGTTACACTTTTTAAATCTGTGTACGACTCCTGTCCAAATCATTTCCAGTTAGTAAAATGTGCCCTATACACTATTGAGATGATGTGCAAAATTTGAAAATTATATCCTAAAAAATGTCAGAGATATGAAGACTAGTATATGTTTACTTACTAGTTTTCAACGGCTCTAAAAGGGAAAAAATCACGTGAGAACATCGTGTTTTAGTGGTCGTACAGAAACTACGAAAGAATTTTTTTTGTTGATAAACGTTACATTCAAAATCATATGTAGCCCATCTATGTTTAAAGATATCTCCAATGCGTTAAATGAGGAAAGTTTGAAATTTTATGCGTCACCTCGTTAGTATATGAAGCACATTTTAATTTAGAATATTTTTTATACGGGGGCCATATACAAACTTAAAATGTGAAACTTTTAAAAAATGTTTATTTTTCTCAGCTTAATCTTTATCTTAAAAACATATTTTCAATTTATAATACTGCCCACTTATGTCTAACAGATAAAGAATTAAAGAGCGTTATCATCTTTTTAAGCCCCTCTGTATATAGAAAAAAAAGTTCATAAATCACACTTCTAAAATTTGGCTGATCGGGATCACGGCGCCATCAGTTTGCGAAAATGTTGCAAAATACTTCTGTGTCTAATATTTTTTTCTGTGAGGCCCCACCATGGCAGAGTGGATAAGACACTGAATATAGTAGACGACCGAAGTGTGGAGGTCTCTACATGCGGCTGTCGATCTATCGGTTTACAGTTTTGGGCGGTTTTCTCCAGATGTAACGTGAATACGCGTTAGAACCACCTTAAAAAGTCCTCAGCCAAGTCGGAGGGTGCCCTCTTGTCGGCCTAGATCTAACGTGTTGATAATTGGCCGTAATCCCACAACAACATATTTTTAAACACGTTCTAACGCAGTCTATTTTAGACATATTATATTTAAGGAATAGTTAATCTGTCCGATCTTTTCATTTGTAAAAATGTTTTTTCTTTCTTTCTAATGGCTGGGTCGCATATTACCAACCTTTACATTCATTCGGAACCATACAAGCCGCGTTGGCCTTCGTTTTCCTTCCGCCCGGATTTCGAGATCCCTGATTGGTTAGCTCACTGACGTCATGCATGCCCATCTAAGGCTAACCCACCGAATTTCAAAACTGGCAAGTCTGTACGGCAAATGATGAATTAAAATGATTACGGCAAATGGTGAATTATGAATTAAAATCATTAATTATCATGAGGTGAAAACCAGCGAAATAAACATATAGGCAGCTTGAAGTAGTTATTTTGGAATATACAAATTAGATTAGACAAATTAAAGAATATACAAATTAGATTACGAATCTTATTTTAAACCATATTTTCCACTGGTGCTGCCATCTGTTATTATATAAGTAGAATTATATGATACGTTAATTAAAAAAAAAAAAAAAAAAAAATCCCTAGGCTGTTTTCAATGTGTGTCTATAATTATAAGCTTTAATTTAATGAAATTTATTATAATCTGAAATGATTCGTATAATACAATTATTCAAGATTTATTTAGTACAATTTTTTCCCATAAAAGTAAAAGAAAATATTTTTTTAAAAATTATGAATATCATTTCTTGAATAATGGTATGTACTCTAAATATTACAAAATGACTTAAGTTAGAACAATTGTCTCCTATATCCAATATTGTCTCCTATAAGTGGTCTCTCCATTTTGAGTCAATTCCAGATGAGAGACCTAGCGCCTGAAATAGCAACCCCCAGAGATATCATTTGAACATGGAGGACATGAGAGCTAGGACATATTTTACGTGCACCAGCTCTCTTTTGTGTACACGTTCTACAGCAGTAAAGAGAGTTCAACATTCCCAAGACTAGCCAAGCCACTTTCGGTTTTCTAATGGGGACTGAGTTTGACCGACTGAGCTACTGCCGGGCCGTTGAATTGATAAAGGGTGATTGATATATAGGATTTTTCTAATCATCTTCATGAAAAATTTCGGGGTTGCGTTATATTCGAGCCAATACGGTAATGCATACAGTGGAATGTTGACTTACGCGAGAGATGCGTTCCAAGACCCCTCGCGCAGGGGCGTAGCCAGGGGGGGGATATCGGGATATATCCCCCCCCCCAAAATGTTTGGATTAGTGATGAAATTCCGTCTATTTATACACATATACGTTCATATCCCCCCCCCCGAAATATTTTCCAGGCGCATATCCCCCCCCCCGAAAAATTTTCCTGGCTACGCGCCTGCCCTCGCGTATATGAAAATTTCGCATTGTGAAGTAGGGTATATTAATGGCTTTTTGAAACATGACACACAATTACTTTAGACACTCATAAGTACCCCTCAGACTCGTTTAAGCCATTACCTTACTATATATTACTACAATTTGCCACATAATGAATAGACTATGCATTAAGAAAAGCAGTGTTATTCAACATCAGTATTGTGGATTATTGTAAATGCACAAAATTTGTGATCGGTAGAAGAGAGAGAGACATCAAGTGCTGCACCATACGTACAGTATGGAATAATAATGATAAAGTGCAGCAGTTTCATATAATACTGTATTGTATAGTAATAATTATTATTGCGTACTTTATTTCCATATAATAATTATTGTAAATTTTGACTCAGTACTTTAATAGTAATTATAACTGTTCTGTACTATACAGGATAATACTGTATATGTACCCCGCTCTTCTGCTGGCGTTTCTTACTATTTACAAAAAATCTCGCGTTAAGAGGAATTCGCGTTAGCTTTGAGATACGTTACTTGTGAAAAACACGCGTAATATGCAACTTGCATAGGACAAATCGCATTGCAGAGCGAGTTCACTGAATAATGCGATAATTAAAAAGAAATTATCAAATTAGAAAACAAAGCTGAAATGCTTATAGTAAAATTTTATCACTTCTTTATTCACTCAAGGTTTTTTTTTTTTTTTTTCCAGGGGTGAAAAAAAAAGTAGTTTGACAGTTCCAAGGTATTTCAGTACCCCTACAGCCTGCTTTTTATTAAAGCGCTAATAGAAAATCATTATTCGCTAATCCTTCCTAACTTCTTAAATTTACAAAATGTGACTTTTTTTCTGCTAAAATATGAGAGGAATTTCCTAAAATTTTGTACCTCTTCTTACGAGAATTTTTTTAAAACTCCGCATCATACAGCAGACAAAGCGTAATATAGAAATATTTCAGGGATCTTGCATCCTGCTGTTCGATATATATACGTCGTCTCTTATGGGAAATTTTCATTTTACTTTGGCCCTGTCCGTGTTAACGAGTAAAATATGCAAGGGCGTCGCAATTTTGCGCACGAGTGAATTTTTCGCTAGCAGCTGCAATTCTTGACGCTTCACTGCCTACAACTAATATTGACAGCAAAACGTTTCTCAAAATTCTAATGATGACAATTTGAAAGAACGAGGGGGTAGGGAAGGGTCGAATGGTAGATAAATTATTAATTTATATCTTGCGCGGAAATTGAGCTAAAAATTGAAACATGTTATTAGAGTTTAAGAGAATGGATGAGCTGCATCGGAACTATTTTATCTCTCTTCTCCATAGTTCTTTAACACGTTTTATAAGAGCAGATTCGAGAATGGGTGCAGATCACATATTTTTTTAGCATTTAAATCTTGTATTTCTACTCTCGGTCAAGATTAGTTAAGTTTTAAGGGGTCTCCAATCTTTTTCCCGAGGTTTCAACTTTTTATTCCCCCTACCTCTTTTGTTCGGATAAAATAATCGTTCAAATGGTGGTTAGAATAAGTTTTCTCACTCTTTTTTGCGGTTGTTTTTATGTACAAGGTGTCCATTATTACAAGATTGTATTTCAAAGTGACCTACAGCCAAAATTAGTCTTCAGAATTTCCTGAATCACAAAATGAAGTTACGGTAAATGATTTCTTCTGGAAAAATAAATAAATAAATAAATAACAAGGTCGAAATATTGCCACTGGAAGATATGTTGAAAAAACAAATATGCCTCACGGCATTGGTACATAATTAAATGAACTAATTGCACCAGCGATACGAAAAATTTTAGGATGGTTCTTTATAAGTTGAGCAACACAAAACGGTGTTTTTTTTTTATGAAGCTTTCAGACAAAATTCTTGAATATGAAACTTTGAATGGTACAACAACATTCTTGTAGTACCATTCCATTATTTAAGAAATTTTTCAAAAAGTTTTGTCACTGACACAAGTTTATCGTTTATTTCAGTATAATACAGATTGTAAAGAGATATTCTAAAAATTATGAAATGTTTGAAATAATTAGTTTTCCTATTTATGTATAGAAATCACATGATTTTTTTCGAAATGCATTTTTAATAAAATACGCATTTAACCACACTAGAGAAGCAAGCACAACGAAATAAAAATTCCGGGAACTTTCCCAGTTTTATAAAAGTTTCTATGTGGCACTGAAAAAAAAAAATTGCCCTTTTACAGATTTTTAAATTACTACGCCATCTTTTGGAAACATTTGGAACTATTATTTTCCCTACTGAAACAAATTTCCAAGTTCTCATTTTGTGATCCACAAAATTTTTCGATGACTGGTTCTTAGCTGTGGACAGCTTCGAAAACGGGTTTCTGCATTTGATCCTTGTATTTTTACAAGGTTAAATAAGGTAAAAATAAGTACTTAATGCTACAGCCTATCTGGATTAAATTTCTTTTCCTGCCGTCTCCATGCTTGATTTAATTTTGTAGGCACTATTTAATTCCAATTATGAGTTTCAACCGCCATCTCTCTATAAGCCAACCACTCAACCAGCATCTGGCTATATTATTTCCCGAGATGTCGCTTTTTCAACAACTTGATAACTTGTTTCGTCAAATCTTTATTGTTTACTTTTGATGTCTTATTGCTCATTTAGGGAGATGTTAAGTCTTATGAAATATTTTTACAATCTGACATGTTTCGGTTTAATTTTTTCCTCCCAATCACTACCAAAAGAGCATAATCGTGTTTGCTAATAAAATGGAAAGTACACTTAAATTTCATTTAGTTTTATGCAACACTCTTGCAACACTCACGCACGGAATTATGATGGAAAAAGTTTGAAAGAAAAAAAATCTTCCTTCAGTTCAGCTCAAATTAAGTGCCCTTCACTGTAAATTATGATATGGATACTCGAAAACGAATAATTAAGCAGACGGTAAGGCAATGATTTTGACTATAACATTTATTTGGTGCACATGTTTTGCTTCAACCATCTTTGCAATACAATTCAGCAAAGGCTTAGGCATGAGTTGGGCCACGGAGCCTGGAACCAGTGGCGTAGCCAAGTGGGGGGGATAGGGGATCAATCCCCCCATGAGGAATTTTTTGCATACAAAATGTATATTCTTCACTCCCTTATCATATACACGTGTGCATATATGTGAATTACAGTAGTCGTAACCCCGCCCTTGAAAAATTTCTGGCTACGCCACTGCTTGGGACTATCCCGAAATTTGGATATTTGTTAACGGGACGCATGTAATCAAAAGATTTTTTTGTGAAAAATTCCATTTTTTTCCCCTCGTAGTCCTTCTCAAAATCTTTTTCCTTGCATTTAGTATTTAGTATTTTATTTTTTCGCTGAAAATTTTAAGCATAAGTTTTTTGTTTATAAACTTTCATAATGCATATTAAGCAAAAACATTCCAAATATTTGTTGAGATGTCTGATTTCTAATTGTTTACTTTTTAAATTGTTTACTCTAATTGTTTACTCTTTAAACCGCTCAGTATTCAAGTGGCACGCATTAACTTTAAAATTCATAAATAGTGTTTGAAAAATCAATAGGTCATAAGGTTACTTAAAAATAATTTAAATGTTAATGCTATTTACTTTTGGAAAAAATAGTGTCAACACTTTTGTATTAATATGTTTGCTTGGCGATTATCTTCGGAACAAATTTTAGTTACTTGGTGGGATTGCGGCGGCGGATTAGCTACGCGTGGGTTCTAGGCGTTGTGTAGGTTGCCCTCCGTGGGGGGGGGGGGTCTTTCTAAAGGGTCCTAACCCGTATTTACGCTAAGTTTCGGAGGAAACCACGAAAAACTCCGAACGGTTAGGCCGGCGGACGTGACCTGGTTTCGAACCAGGCACCTTCCGTATCCCAGTTCAGAGCGCTATGCTCTATGCCACTGGTGGGACAGCAAATTTTATGAACTTCTCAACTTAGACTGAATAATTCTTTTAAAATCTAAGTAAAACCCTCCAAATTGCGTAGAAACTATTTACAAAAATTCAAACAAAAGCAATTTTGAAAACAAATATGTAAAGCTTTCTTTTCTCTTTACCTTTCTGTCATTGCCTATTTTCAGAAAAAAAAATTTTTTTCACCACTGGCGCACATTCGTTAACAGCCGCCACACAGAAATGGTGAGAAAAGTAAGCATGTTGCGAACATATAACAAGAAAAAGACATAAGCATTCGTGCCAAAATGAAGTGATTTATTTTTTCTTCGGAAGAAAAAAGAGTGATTGGAAGGAAAATAAAGTCTCAACTCGATTCATCAAAAATCCATTACAATCCTCCCAAGATTTCGCTATACAGTAAACAACTCTCTCATTCGACCTTAATTTTCGTGCTTGATTGCCGTTTTGTGCCACCAATTCTACGCACTTCTTGTGCTTGATTGGAGTCGATTTTGACGCTATTCGCAGAAACAGGAGGAAATACACGACGGATAAGTTAAGTAGGGGAGGGGGGGGAGACATGCATCACAGAACACTGTCAAGTAAGGTTATAGTCAAGGCCGTAGCCAAGGGGGGGTTTTGGGGGTTCAAACCCCCCCTGAAATTTTCAGTCACATAACTTACTGTTCGTAGAAAAAAAATTATCCCTTGTATCGCCAACTACAATTATTGCACTTCAGTTTATTCAAACCGCATGTAATTTTTTACTTGTGTTTCTCTGAGGATCGAAAAGTGATAAATTTCACTTAAATATGCTTCTCTTTTCTCTGTACGTTATATGCATACCTGTCTTCTGAGTATGGCCAAAAGGAAATGCAATTTCCGTGGCACTTGCAAGCAGAATTTCTCATTCTCATCAAATAATTCTTTAAATAAACAGTGTTTAATGTATCATAGTAGTAGGAATTTGTGAAGGTGGTAGCAAAAATGTGCCCTAAGTACACTATGTACGGCTGCTTTATTTACACAATTTTACACAGTATTTACATTTCCCATAATTAGAATGCAGTATGATCGGAGCAAAAGCTCACATTCGTCTCAATGCTTCTCCACATTGCTTCTCTCTCTTCTTCTTTCACCCCCCCCCCACTTACACGTAGAGAGAGACGAAAAAGAAATATCGTAAATAAAAAAATTTCTCTTTCCACAAAAAATAGTGAGTCATCTCTCGATTCCATCGGAGATCGAAACACGAAACAGTTTCACAGTATCGTGTTTATGACCTCTATAAATAAAAAAGTCAGAGTGATAAGTTTGTGATTTTTGGAGTTTGGGACATGTAGGCTCCAGTCTCGACCCATGTGGACCGGGAGGGAGATCCTACGTTGCATTATTCACGTAACCAGTCCGCTACTCCTTAGAATAAAAAGAGAGTGGCACTGCGGACAGCAGGAGTAAAAAAAAAAAACATCCGCTGCCTGGCTAGTGTCGCCCCTCTCGAGTCAGCGCCCTAGGCAGTCGCCTAGTTTTCCTATATGGTCCAGCCGGCCCTGCTCTGTCACACAGTGCTTGTCATTCTTTAAAGGCTGCACTGACACAGAGGTTCGCTACGCCCGATAGGATATTGCTTACATAGCACTGTTTCAATTTGGATGCATTATTTTCGCGTTTTAAATAAAAATGAAAAAACACAAAGCTGGAGATCATACTTTGTTTAATTTTAATTTCAGTGTGCTGAAAAAAGTACCATATTAAAACATAAAACTTAAACTCCCCCCCGAAAAATTTTCCTGGCTACGGCCTTGGTTATAGTGAATCTCTCGGTACCGAAATATTTCGTTCCCTATTCCTAATGCTCTCTAAAACCGCAATGAAAAGAAATAGTGAGTAAGGAAAATAAATGAGTATCTAAAAATAGTATTTTATATTCATATTGAATATTTATTAAATAAATAAAGCATAATCGTACCTATATATGCAATTAGTGTACATTCGCTAAAGAAATATAATCATGAATTTTTCAATTACTTTAATTATGCATGAAAATATTCCACTATTCATTGTTGCCTATTATAGACAGCAGTGGCGTAGCCAGAAATTTTTCATGGCGGGGGTTACGACTACTGCAACTCACACACACACATATATATATATATACATATATATATATATATATATATATCAATTCAACAACTTAATTAACAGGTGAATTAACCAGCTTAAACCGAAAAAAGTGTATAAATAGAGCCTTCAAAGCCAATGAAAGTTTGGAAAATTTGGATATAATGCGCCAAATGAGACCAGGTGGGCTTTAAGCCTAACCACATGTATCCACAAGATTCGGATATGGAATGGAAAATTGAAATGGTGTGCTCTATCGTCAGGCGCCACCGCACACACATTTGAATTTAATCGAAAAAACAATAATAATAGCTAGGCTTCTATATACACGTGTGCGTGATAAGGAAGTGAAGAATATGCATTTTGTATGGAAAAATTTTCTCATAGGGGGGGTGACCCCCCTATCTCCCCCCTTGGCTACGCCCCTGGTAGACAGTTTTGAATGAATCAAGTAGCCTTTCCCCTTTCCTTAAAAATATTTCTATGCTTTTGTTAAGTAGTTTTACAGACTACTATATTGTTGCGGAACTACTCTTCTTGTCTCCGGAGTTCGTCGTTCTAAAGTCCAGTTGGCGTAGAACGTGCTGGTAAAAAGTCCACTGGTCAGGATGGAATATAACTTTATTGCTTCTAGAACTTCGTGGAACAATCAGCTGTACAAAATTCACAAGCACAATTAAACAGTAATGTGCTTTTAACAGTTCTCTTAGATCAGAAGTTCTCACAAATGCTGTATTTCTCACACAAAATAAGTCTCTTTCACAGGCAAAAATTCAGTGAAAATATTTCTTCTCGGACATTATCAAGGTGGTCCATGTAGGTTAGATGACACAGCCTATCTATGTCCGAAGCAAGCTCTTGAAGGGTCTCGCCAGATCTCTGCATCCTTGACTTAAGTTGGATTCTACTATATTCTTTCTGGCACTTCTCTCCGAATTTCATCTCCAAGGCACTTGCGAGGGCGTCAAAATCTATCTTCGTTGCTCCAATAGTTTGCAATACGTTAATTGCATCTCCGCTAAGGGAAGCGGCCAGTTGGTTCGCTTTCTCGGACTCGCTCCAATCATTGGCTTTAGCGACGATTAAAAATTGGGTCTTGTATGCTTCCCAGGGAGTCTTTCCGTCATAAGGCGTTAATTTCACTGCTGGGAGGCGTGACAACGACCTCATGTTTTCAGGTACCTTTCCCAGCTTTACTAAACTGTCCAGTCTTTCTTCTAACTTATTCTCAATCGTTTCCTCAATTTTATTATTAAATTCTTCTCGTAATTCTTTCATGTTTTTCTCTTGACTTTCTTCTAGGAGCTACATTCTTCTCTCCATCATCTCTTGATTTTCCTGCACACTCTTTTCGAATTTCTCTAATTTTCCCAAAGCAGTCTCCATTTTCTCCAATCCCGATTTCATTTCTTCTTGACCGGCTTCAATTTTCTTTTCTAAATCGGCTTGACCGGTTTTCATTTCGTCTTGTCCGGCTTCAATTTTCTTCATCATCTCCATGAGTTTTTGAAGTTGTTCTTTCATTTTTCGTCTAGTCAAAACCATGCACTGGAGAATTAAATTCTTTCTTTAGAATCCCGATTCTGACACCAAATGTTGCGGAACTACTCTTCTTGTCTCCGGAGTTCGTCGTTCTAAAGTCCAGTTGGTGTAGAGCGTGCTGGTAAAAAGTCCACTGGTCAGGATGGAATATAACTTTATTGCTTCTAGAACTTTGTGGAACAATCAGCTGTACAAAATTCACAAGCACAATTAAACAGTAATGTGCTTTTAACAGTTCTCTTATAGTCTAAGAGCCAGCGACCGCCAGACCTTCGTCATAGTATAAAAGCTGAAACTTTCTCTGCGCATATTCCCCAATACAGGTAGGAACAATCGGCCACTATAAAGTTTGGATGATCGTGGCTTTGGCAGGTAACAGGTGGCAAAGGTGTATAAAATTGCAGAAAATTTTCGTCATTTTATAAAGCTTAATTTTTTTTATATGTTCTTCTACGCAGTACTAGAAATCATTTTATCCCTTAGCAGACACTTTTCCATCGGGGCAAACCCCCGCCACACAATCTCAAAGTCATGGAAAACGTGATTCTATTTTCGTCATTTGATAAAGCGTGATTTTTTTATATGTTCTTCGGCCCAATACTAGAAGTCACTTTAACCCTTGCCAGACACTTTTGCATCGTGGCAAACCCCCGCCAGACAATCTCAAAGTCATGGAAAATGTAATTTTTTTTTCGTCATTTCATAAAGCGAGATTTTTTTATATGTTCTTCTTCGCAGTACTAGAAATCAATTTATCCCTTGCCAGACACTTTTCCATCGTGGCAAACCCCCTCCAGACAATTTCAAAGTCATGGAAAACTTGATTCTATTTTCGTCATTTCATAAAGCATGATTTTTTTAATATGTTCTTCGGCCCAGTACTAGAAGTTACTTTATCCCTTGCCAGACACTTTTGAATCGTGGCAAACCCCTACCAGACAACCTCAAGGCCATGGAAAACGGGATTCTATTTTCGTCATTTCATAAAGCATAACTTTTTATATGTCCTTCTTCGCAGTACTAGAAGTCACTTTATCCCTTGCCAGACACTTTTCCATCGTGGCAAACCCCCGCCAGACAACCTCAAAGTCATGGAGTTGGATTTATCGGATAATTTCTTTAAATAGAAATATTTATGAGTTTAAAAGTAAATCAAAAATTATTCACTATAATTTCCATCTTAATACATTAATCAGAAATCTGATGTGGACACCACATGACTTTCTTGTACGTCTGTTAATATCATAAATATTTTCGGTGCATTTCATCTAAACTTATTTTGTCTGTAACGAGATAAAATACTGCAGTAATAATAAGGTTTATCGATTTCTAGCCAAATATTTCCGATATCTCCATCCTGGATTCAATTTGAAAGATTTGTTTTTGACACTTTATTGGTTCATACTACCACCAAAAGCCGAAGTCTTGAGATAGTTAGCTACATTTTGGTCATATCCGAAATGGTGATTCATCACGATGAATTACTATTTCGGCTATGACTAGTGTCGTCAGTCTCATTATAATGAACTTGAAGTGTCCATAGACCTTAATGTATTTAATGTCTTGGGTAACCCTGTAAAGAAATTACTCGGTTGATTGAAATCAAAAAAGAGATAAGCAGTTAGCTGTTATAATAGTTCGAAATACAAAATTTCAACATTCTACGGTAAACAGTTTTACAGTTCTGCGAAATACGTAGCTGTTTTTGGCGTTAAATTTTGCGATATTTCTGCAAAACACGTCAAGGTCGATGAAAAATGATAAGATCTTTAGCATAGACCAAACAGTGACTCACTACAGACATTATACTGTAAAACCTCGCTATAACGATACTCGATACCACAATAAATCTCTCTACAATGATAAAATTTTGTGGTCCCACGGAATTACAATGCAATATGTTCTTCCCTCGGTATAACGATACATCCCTCTAGAACGATAATTTTATTGGGTATATTAAGTATCTTTGTATCGAGGTTTTACTGTATATTGAAGATGTCCATAGACATTAATGTATTGAAATTCTTTTGAGTTGTTCTGTAAATAAACTTAGAAGTACATTAGAACAAAAAATACAGGTGCACAACTAGATGTTACAACAATCTTAGATATGAAATTTCAACAGTCTACGTCTAATTGTTTATGAGATATGCAAGTTACATACATACAAAGTCGTCAAACTTCGCGACTTTTGGTGCAGTTTTTGAGGGGGCAAACGACCGTCTTCGGCAAACGACCGAAGTCCCCAAAAGTGAAGAGATCGAAACCCTAGGACCAATATTTCTCGAGATTTCTAGAAACCCGTAGGAAAACAATGGGGAAACCGAAACCTCCGTATCCCCGGTTCTAGTTGGCCGATTTTGATTCAACAAAAAGCAAAATTTAACTATTTGAAGCGTAGAATACGGATTTTAAACCATTTTAAGCCCCAGAACAGCGGGTTGCCCCGAAAATTCGCACCAGTATTCTGCTTGAAATGGATGAATGTCCCTAAAACTTCCATTTAGTGTATTGTGTTGAAATTCTTTGGAGTGTTCCTGTAGCAGAACTATAAATTATATAGACACTATTTTCGATGGATAAATTCATTTTGTAACCCTTAATAACGTATATCACTTTTGATTCGTTTGAAATAACCTAATACCTCTTAGTTATACTTTAATGAATTTCTAGAACTGAATAATTGATTTCTAGTACTGCGAAGAAGAGCATATAAAAAATAATCACGCTTTATGAAATGACGAAAATAGAATCACGTTTTCCATGACTTTGAGATTGTCTGGCGGGGGTTTGCCACGATGGAAAAGTGTCTGGCAAGGAATTAAGTGACTTCTAGTACTGGGCCGAAGAACATATGAAAAAATCACGCTTTATCAAATGACGAAAATAGAATCACGTTTTCCATGACTTTGAGGTTGTCTGGCGGGGGTTTGCCACGATGCAAAAGTGTCTGGCAAGGAATAAAGTGACTTCTAGTATTGGGCCGAAGAACATATAAAATAATCACGCTTTATGAAATGACGAAAATAGAGGAACGTTTTCCATGACTTTGAGATTGTCTGGCGGGGGTTTGCCACGATGGAAAAGTGTCTGGCAAGAGATAAAATGATTTCTAGTACTGCGTGGAAGAACATATAAAAAAATTAAGCTTTATAAAATGACGAAAATTTTCTGCAATTTTATACACCTTTGCCACCTGTTACCTGCCAAAGCCACGATCATCCAAACTTAATAGTGGCCGATTGTTCCTACCTGTATTGGGGAATAAGGGCAGAGAAAGTTTCAGCTTTTATACTATGACGAAGGTCTGGCGGTCGCTGGCTCTTGCTCTATTAGATCAGAAGTTTTCACAAATGCTGTATTTCTCACACAAAATAAGTCACTTTCACAGGCAAAAATTCAGTGAAAGTATTCAAGAGATATCGTACACAATCCCTTAAGACACAGCAATGAAGAATTTACACACAGCACTTTGAAAACAGCTTCGTAAAGCAAGCTAAAACACGGCTTCGATAGCACTATCAATTCACAAAGCAAGCGTACTCTCACTGACAGCTCTTCACACATTGAGCGTTCAACTCGCACTGAACTGTCGGGGCAGCGCGCTGGTGGAATTTATAGAGGAAGCAGAAGCTGCGAGCAGTTTCTAGAAAAGTATATTCCTCGAAGATTCCAGATAAAGCGGGACTTCTGATTACGTCATAGAAGAGAAATGTTAGGTTATTATGCGTTTTTAATGCAGGAAAAACAACTTCCAGGCCCCATTGGGAAAATCGCGCCAAATGACCAAAAAGTCGCTAAGCTTGGCGACTTTTGGCGAAATATCGCCAAATTTGGCGCCAAAAATAAGTCCCTAAATGTGAAGACATGGAAGCCCTAGGACTAATACTTCTCGAGTTTCTAGAAACCCCATAGAAAAACATATGGGAAAGCGAAACCTCCGTATCTCCGGTTCTAATTGGCCAATTTTGATGCAACAAAAAGTAAAATTTATGTATTTGAAGCGTAGAATACGAATGTTAAACCATTTTAAGCCCCAGAGCAGCGAGTTGCCCCGAAAATTCGTAACAATATGCATAACTGAGATGAGCTTTTTAAAACTTTTAAAATCCATCTTACTTTAACAAAAGATATATTAAAAATGTAATTTTTATGCTCATTGTAACTTAAGTTCGTAGTTAATTGAAACCGATAGTTTTTATACACAGTATTAATCTGAAGTAATGATTTCCTTTCACTATAGACCATTGTTCACTGTATCCAAATCCCCTACGTCCGGAGCTGACTCTAATAAAATTTGTTGTAAACCTCAGTAATAATCAGCATAGCTTCCATGTGCAAATAGCTTTAATGTCCGTCCTAGAAGGCCTATGTTATAGGAGCTCAGTGGCGTAGCCAAAAATTTTTCATTGGGCGGAAGGGGAGGAGTTACGGCTACTGCAACTCACATATATGTATACTGGTGTGCGATAAGGGAATGAGGAATATACAGTTTGTATGGCAAAGAATTCCTTATTGGGGGGTTGTGACTCTGCTATCCCCCCCACTTGGCTACGCCACAGTAGGAGCTTTATCTTCCTGTTCCTACTGTAAGCAAAACATACAATACTATAATATAAATCACGGAAAATAAAATAATTAAATATAAAACGAATCTGAAAGTCAAACCATTCTGTGAAGTAATACCATTTTTAATTTTAAAAGAATCATATTACTTCGGAAACTCGAAAGACATTCTAGTCACAAGCTATATTTTACTATAGTACGAACGATCAACCTTTGAAAATCAGATATATACAGAAGAGAGGAAAAACCTCAAAGAATTTGCAGCTTTTTATTAAATAAATGACTCAGTCCATCTACTATTTTTTCAAATCAATATCAACAGACAGACATTTTTCCCCCTAAAAATTGCACAAGACTTAAGAGTTTTAGTAATCTTAATAATTTATAACAGTAACGAAACATCTATTTGAGGGAGTACTCTGATATTTTAAAGCCCGACAGGTAGCCGAGCGTATGGTGCTCTCTACTGCAGTGGTTCCCAACCTTTTTTCAATCGCGAACCCTTTTAGATTTTTCAAAACTTTAGTGACTCCCCACCCCGTCTGCCATGTTTGACCAATAAAAAAAATTAATAAGGAAAAAAATACATCTTGAGATTTAAAATTTATATCTTTTTAATACGTACTAATTTTTATTAGGGTGACTGAGGCTGAATTTGACTGACAAGTTTAGCTATTCTTGGCTGAATATTGGTCAAAGTCAACCGCATGTCATTTAGACATCTAATTTATTACTGGCTTTTGTCTTCTGCAAAAGAGTTGAAAATCCAACTTCACGCAGATAAGTGTGAATGCAAATCGCGTTAACATTTGACACGAAAAATTACCGGATATGAGCAACGCACAGCACACCAAAATTGAGTTAACGGTTTTTCTCGGTATAAACTTGCGGAGGAGTCATTTCGAAAATTCAAAAATTCACCCTGCACTTTATCAGGAATATCCGCGACATCTAAAGATGTGTGAAATGGATTTCGCACGATTCAGATTGAAGTGCTTCAAAGTGGCTACTAATTACCCCCTTTAAATTAATTGCAATTCCTATATCCGATTCTTCTGTCTTAATGCATGGATTCTTTAAGCATTAGTTAACACTCTCATATTCACCGACGTCAGTTTTTGTAGCTTTGATACTAAAGCCCTGACGAGAATATGGATTTTTTCTTTACAAAGGAAAATGGAGAAAATGGTGTCTCATGGCAAAGAAACGTAAAAATAGTTTACTATTAATTTCCTACAAAAGCGGTCTGCGGCGACCCCCGAAAAAAGGCATGGCGACCCACTAGGGGGTCGCGACCCCCCGGTTGGGAACCACTGCGTCTACTGGGAGACGGGAAGTGTCTGGCTCTAACACAGGTCGCGTCCGGTCGCCGAGCTAGCCGTTCGGAATTCTCCGTGGTTTTCTTCGAAACTTCGCGTAAATAAGGGTTAGGACCCCTTAGAAAAACTCCCTACGGAGGGCATACCCTCCCGTTTACTCGGCCTAGATCCCTCGTATAGAAAATTGACTATTCCGAAATCAAATTAAATAACTGGCGTAATTTGTTAATTATCCAGAAAACTTGTGGTGACCGTATATGGGCTACCGCTTGGCCCCGGCTACATACAGATGCATACACAAAGAGGGTGCTGAGGGTACACCATAGCTGATTTATACCATAGCTGGTATAGCATTATACCATAGATTTATACCATAGCTGGTGCTGAGGGTACACCATAGCCACCCGGGACACATGTCCCGTTTGGCCCCCCCTCTAGTTGGCCACAGGGTTAGAGACTTCTCTGCTCAGGCGATTCCAAAGCCTATATGGCTGCCTTATAAAGTGCTTACTGGGAGATTTGATTTTCGAATTTTGAAAAAGAAGGGGGGGGGAAGGGCTCATTTTGTTTGCTAAATGGAAAAGGAAAGGCCACGTCATTGAAAAAGAAGGGGACTCACACGCATTCCGCTCTCGAGGATCCAGAATTAAATTTTGGTGCAAGAAGTGGCGCTTATCACTTCCCACAGACTCTCCAACCTTCCCATTATACCTCCTGTATAATTGTGGAATTTTATTTTTCGGCCTTCAACCTACTTTCGCTTTCCACCCCCCCCCCCCTCTCTCTCACCCCTCTTTCTGCGAAAAGGGGAAGCAGCATCACGTGAGGGGAGAGAATCGGCATGTTTACTTCGAGGAATCGCAAACATTCCATTCTGGGAGTGCACTCCCCTCTCCACCCTCTCCGAACCGACAGGAGTAGAATATCGAGGGGAAGTATACAAATTACAAAGATGGGAACGTGCCTCACTGTACCACCACTACACAACAGGTTATACTAGTATTTTTCCCACCGTTGTATTGCCTTTATGTAAGTTAAAAAATGAAAAAAATGTAATCTAATAAAGTTTGAACCCATTTGTCGAATGTACAGTAAAATATCGTTATATTGAAATTTCACTTTAACGAATTTTCAGAATATAGACTGAAATATTTCAATTATGAGAAAATAACGCAGAACAAATTCAATCATAACACAATTTCACGAATTATTCAGAATCACGACTTAGATCTTCAGCCTCTTCAGTTACACATATTCCAAGACTTAACTAGAAATAAAAACTGAAAGGTGTGAGACAAGCTTAATCCACAAGCTTAATCTATATGCCAAATGCATTTCTAACAAAGGATAAACATACCTTAATAAAGTTTTATACTTTCATTTTAAATGAATTAAAACGAGTTCAATTATTACGAAAGTGTAAAACGGAAAAAAAAAAGATGAAGACAAACAACATAAAAAATGACAGACCAAAAATAAAAAGAGAATATATATATATATATATATATATATATATATATATATATATATATATATATATATATAATATATATAGATAGATAGATAGATAGATATGTGTGTGTATCGATCCATTTGAGCTTTTCTTTCTTTTTTCTGTATTGTGTGTGTAGTAAATCGCGCCTTTTTAGGTTTCAGTCCCAGCTATGCCAATTGAAAGAATACCATTTACTTTTTTTTTTTTTCAACAGCAATTCAAATTTCGTTTTGATATAATTTTTTTAAAAAACCTGCTATTATTATTTCCACACATTTATTCTGAATACAAAATCGGTACATTTTAAGACTTAGACTGAAAGAGGAAGGGGAATAGCACTAAAGGGGATGATTGATGCACAGTTGCGGTCAAGAAAAGGAGCATGGGCGCTTTAGCCCTCCCCAAAAATCAGCGCTCAAGGGTAACATTTTGTTTCATTGTACACTAATTTGTCTATATTAAATGAGCATTTTTTTTAAAACATAAATTAGCATTTCCCCCCAAATTACGATGCTTTATAGTACTTTTGTCAATAAAGCTTTTTTTTTTTTTCTTTTAATTAGCCCTTGCCAACAACATTTCTGTATCCCCTAAAGGGAATTTATTTCTTGAAATACAATGAAATTTAAAAATAAAACGGCAGTTCTGTTATTTCAACCAAAATAGTTAAACTATTAAATGTTGTTACCTTTTTTTCAAATATTAAATTAGAAAGTATCTGAAAAGTATGGGTACAGTTAATATCTTAACCCTTTGAGGCGCAACTCTTTCACAATGCTGAAAAAAGGGCAGCCGTTGCCATCTCTCGCCTTAACTACCAGCAAGAGGGCGGACGATCGAAACGTTCATCGCGTGCCAGAGATCTAGAGACCCTTTCTTGACGCAGCTGGCTGTGTGGCACTGCCAGATGCGTCAAAAAAGGGTCTCTAGATCTGTGGCAACGTTTCGATCGTCCGCCCTCTTGCTGGTAGTTAAGGCGAGAGATGGCAACGACTGCCCTTTTTTCAGCATTGGGCAATCTATCCAGCTGTTCTCACATTCTTCCATTTTTCAGCAGATGTCAGTGCTGTTAAAAGTAATCGTGGCAAATTTTTGACGGGAAGTGACGTGCTAAAAAGTAAAGGATTCTCGTGGAGCTATGTCACCCGCAACTATTTTTATAGAAATCAGATCTATTCTTCGTGACTGGCAACAGTCAAAACGTCAGAGTATGGTGTTCCCAGAGCGGGAACACTGCGCGTTAAAAGGTTAAACAACAATTCAAATTCCAACTAAACATATCGCTTACATTCTGGTCTCGGTCTCCCCATCCCACCGGCGGCGTGGGAGACTCACAAAGCGATATAAAACTGTCGCAAAATGATAAAGGCTCGAATTCATTTGTATTTTAGCATTCAGCGCTTAGTTACCGCAAAAGCAATTTAAGCCCGTGCATTTCTTAAAAAAAAACTCCATTTTATTTAATTTTAAAATCGAAGCATTTTATATGCAGCTTCCTGTAATCTGCAAAAGAAAAAAAAAAACATATAAGGATTAATAAGGCCCTTGCTAATAAAATAAATAAAACCCAAGGAGCTTTTAAATTCAGTTTTTCCTACTGGAGTTCGAACCTTGCTAGAGATCACTAACCTCAACCCCAAGAATTTCAGTCTATAGAAAGAGTTCGGGCGGGAAGGTGGGAGAAGGAGCTTTGAGGTTCTGAACCACTCGAAAATCCCCCCCCCCTCCTCTTTCCCCAACCCCGAGAAAGGGAAACTAAAAAAAGGGTTGGTTGGTCCTGCAAAGATTTGCTTTGAGGCCGTGTTCTGTACGTACCTCCAAGGTACGTACATGTACTTTACCGCTCACCTTATGTTAAATGCAGTGCCAAGCAGGAAACACACACAAAAAAAAAAAACAAAAAAAAAAAAAAAAATTGAAGGTTTAAAAATTACGTCCTTTAATATTGCTTTATAAGACACTTTTCAGAACTTCGAATACAATTATAAACATTTTTAAAAAATCAGTACTGTGTTTTTGCAAAATGAGGATTTTATGTAACTTATTATTATATTTCTGGAGGGGAGGGGGGGGATAACCACGAAATTCCATAAAGAAATTTTTTGGAAATGTAACATATTTAGATTTACCATTTTGTGAATGCTTCATACCTGTTATTTACTTCTTAACTTATGCGATGCACAGCGTGGAAAGAAACATCCTGAATATTTTCGACTTTTAGGGGTAATTTGCTTTATTTTTTAGATTGTTTAAAATTCCATAACTTTATTCAAAAGACCGTTTTTTTTTAATTACTTACTTGTACAAAGTAAGGGTATTGTAACTGAAAAAGAAAAAAAAAAATGATTTCTGATACAATTTACATTTGGCAAGGAATTGCCAAACCTTAATATTATTGAAGTATTGCCTCTCAATTTCAAATTTCAAATGAGTTAAGTTTAAATGAATGAAATTTGCAGACGTACCAAAAAAAAAAAAAAAAAAAAAAAAAAAATCATGGGGGTGTCCCCACCAGATTTTTGTCTGTCTATGAGAAATCATATATTATTTGGTTCCTTACGAAAGAATTGTAAAGCTTCAAGTCACTCACGTAATTATTTTAACTTATGCTCATATGGATTTTTCGAAAGCTGCGTTAACCCTATAACACTGGACTTGCTTTGAAATTTGAATTTCCTTTTTCTCTAATTCAGTCAAAGATGTATTGATGATGAAAAAGCGCTAAAATTAATTTTTCTAGAGAGTAATGTTCGTTCTTTAGCGGGTATTTGTTGTGTTTAAGTGACTGAAAAGTAACGAAAACGTCCCTGATAACCAGTGGCGGGTTCAGAAAAAGAATCTTGACACGTACACAATTTTTTGGCTGCTTTTTCTTGCAAATACATTTGAGCTTACAAAATAAACCAATCTTTTGTGGTCTAAACCTAGCCCCTGTGGAACTGCCAAAATTTATAATCCGTAGGAGTTCGGTCTTAAAGGGTTAAAATCATTCACGGAGGCACTCTTACGAAATTCCATACGTAATATTTACTTCACACACACACATACCACACGTCTCAACCCAGTGTAATAAAATATACAGTCCCAAATGCTTTAAACAAACACTTGACCCACATGGCTCCCAAAACAAACCGTAAGGACCTCAAACAACACTTTGCAAACAATGGCCTCCATTGTCTGTGCATGTATGCATTGCATATCCTCTAGTAACCGAGATATTACGTTCGTCTTGCTATATAAGAAAGGGAGACACACACACACACAAATAAAATAAAAAAGAATAAATAAATAAATAAATAAACAAACACAAAAGAGAAGAGTTAGAGACAATAGGAATGGAGACATATACCACTGAATCAACAGCATTAACAATTACCGCGTGCATGGATGATGCAGGAATCGTGGACAGTGTATGGGGGTTGAGGGGGGGGGAGAGAAGACATATCGATCGATATGGGGGAAGAACTACAGTCTAGATAAAATTCGAAGAGTGATTTTGCTTTCTTCTTCTTTTTTTTTTTTTTGTATAAAGAAAAAAGTTCCGTATTGTTTGAGTAGAGAGAGAATAAATTCGTGATAAAAATGTGGTGGGGGAGATAGAAATTTTGAGGGTTGAATATTTATTCAGTTTATTTGGTTAGGTGCATTCTAGCTGGTTATAAATTTTAAATTTAAACTGAATATCATAGTAAAGTTTAAAAATTTACGAAGAACTTATAAGCACATTTTCAATCCCGATATTCGTCAAATAATTCAAATAATTTTGCTCCTTTATATACCACATTATTTTATGAAAAGATGTGTGAAACTTTAACTATATGCTTTAATGTATTACAAACAGTTCATATTGTCTATAGATTTTTAATGTATGAGGAACACCTTGTATTGAATATTTTTATGTATTAGAAACACCTCATATTAAATCAAATATAAAACTTAAGAGATTTAAAGATCACATTGGGTTCTCATTGCAAAATTATGTACTATCACCTCCGGATTTTATTAGCATGGATTGAGCGATTATACTGCTGGCAAATTAAAGTCCCATAGTTTCAAAAAGGACTTTTTTTAATGCGTCACAGCATTTTGGGAAAGCTTTAAAAACCAACAAATGATGAACTCTTGAAAAATAAAATTCTTGTTTCTTCACAAGCTGTACTATAACCTTTTATCAACAGTACACCTATGCGTATCATGCAACTACTAGAAAAAGTTCTGAAACACAAACTGCCTTTAAATTTAGGTCGAGGTTCCATTCATGAAGAAAAATATTGCAAAAAATCATACGTTTATGTGTTCCTCATATATGTTGTCTCATATATGTCAACATAACTCATATATGTTGTCCTTTGGTAAAATTGCATAGTATAATCTGAGAAGTGACAATTCAGTCTTTTGAAGTCTCTCGCGTAACTCGATTCTTTGAAAAACTGTTCAAAACTTGCAATTTTTTAAACCAAAAAAGAAAAAAAAATGGCACATACTGTACTATGCATTCTCTTATAACATCATAAACAACGAACCTAAGAATTCCTAGTGCAAATTTTGTGTAACATTCTTAAGCGCAGATATCAAATTGCAAAATGGTCCGAAATGACAGACAATTTAGAAACTATTGAAAATACTCCATGTTAAAGAATTTGTTCTGTTTGAATATTTTTAAATTCAGCTAGTTTACTATTTGGTAAAAGTGCATGATATAATTTTATAAGAATCAGTCTGAATTTTTAGAATTCTCAATATTGTTTGTTGCTAATGCTGTTCAAGAGCCTTGAGACAAATGTAATTTTAGTTTACTCGGGTGGATAGGATGCTATTGTAGTTATGTGAACAATGACAATCAAGTTTAAATAATTTTTAAAAAAATTCTGCTTATGAACAACGAAAACAGTAATTTTTTACTTACTACATTGCTATTTGCGTTGTTTAAAGTAAATTATTTAACATTTTATTCGAGCATTACATTGGAATTAATTTATTTGTATACAATAGAAGTTAATTGATTTTAAACTTTTGAGTGATTTAAAACTTAATACGTATAGGTTGCTTGATTTCCTTCCATGTAATGAACATTAATAAAACAGGGTCTAAGCTTTACTACCATTATTATTATTATTATTATTATTACTGGCTGATGTATCCTTCGTTGATGGGTTAGTATGTTATGCAAATTTCTAAAAAGCCCGAATTTTCGCCAACATTATAGGAGTATAAAGATTGGAAGTAGCATATTGGCAAAAGTATAGAAAGCAATGTTATAACTTCTATGTTTTTTTAAAAGAGAGTAGGTTAGAGAGTAACTAAGTGCTGAGTGAAATTTTCAATAAAGAAAGCATTTTATTTCCGAAATTAAGGTTTTTGTTATAGTTGAAAGAATAAGATTTTTAAAAACAAAAGGTCATTTCTCGACTTTTAGATAAATTTTGTTTGATTCAGTGTAGATATTTTAATATCATTTCTCCTGAAAATTTTGCACACGTTTCAACAAGTTCAATAACCAACTAATATGTTACCTTAAAACACCTTAAATCGATTCCCCTTAAAAAAAATAAAAATTCCAACATTTTTTGTTTTAGTCGCTGCTGTGATCATGTTGCTGAATTACCTTGCATTCTTTTAAGCCATGCGAGAACAAATATTTACACGATTTTCACAAAATCTCGAAATCTATGAAATATTTAAAACAATTTTGGCATCTATTGTTTAAACTACACCAAATAGGTGCCAAATTTTTCATATTGACTATTCTGTACATCTTAAAACAGAAATTCACATTTGTCTAGTTCAAAAAGTTCTGACGATATTTAAAGTTTTCATGCACTCAGCCTGGTGGTCAATTTACTAAACTTTCCCCGTAAACTGATTAGCTTTCTCCTCCGTTCGAAGCTGACTGCGTTAGATGCTTATAAAACTGTGAATACTTAAAATAATGGTTAAATTTCAGTCAGTGCGAATAAAACCGGATTTCTCCAACTTCACGCAATTGAAAAAAAAGGTGGAAGAAAAAGTTTTCAAACGTAACAGAGAATTTTAAACGAAATTAGGGAAGCTTTTCTTGAGTACATACACGATAAAAGAAAGCTTTGGTTTGTTGGAAAATTCATTTATCTAACTGGCGTTTTAAACAATACCACTGAATCGATCCGATGCAACTGGGGAAAAAAAAGAACGTTAAAACTAGAATAGAAATCATTGATTAAACCAGAATTAATTACTTTAACAAATATAGGGTAATTTTGTTCACAGAATACTTAAAAATGCTTCGAAAAAGACTAATTAAAGCAGAACTAATTATTTCAACAAACACTGGAATACTTTTGTTTTGAATTTCAAAACTATTTAGGCTGATAAAAATGCAGTTGTTGTAAGCATTGGCTGAAATAAAAGTTTCAGATAAAGGAGAAAAAAAAAAAGAGGCTTGGATTTTTCTGTTTAATTACTATCTTTTTTCTTTCTCGGGACGAACAGAGATAAATATAAAATTATTTTTGATTATAAAGCTTTGTCTGCATTAAAACTGTGAATAAGTATTTACATAACAGTATTGTTAATAATATTCCATTATTTGTTTATAAGTTTTTGTTTGTAGCCAGATGTAAATAAAAATACTTTTGATTTCCCCTAATATCAATAAGAGGTATCATAAAGAGGTATAGAGGGTAAAGAAGAAGCCCCTATGCTGTTTGATTTTACATGCGTTTAAATTGTAAAAGTTATTGTTTGCATGCGTTTAACCCTTTAACGCGCAGTGTTCCCGCTCTGGGAACACCAAACTCTGACGTTTTGACTGTTGCCAGACACGAAAATAGATTTGATTTCTGTAATAATAGTTGCGGGTGACATAGCTCCACGAGAATCCTTTACTTTTTAGCACGTCCTTTCCCGTAAAAAAATGGTCACGATTATTTTTAACAGCACTGGCATTTGCTGAAAAATGGAAGAATGCGAGAACAGCTAGATAGATTGCCCAATGCTGAAAAAAGGGCCCTTTCAATGCTGCCCTTTTTTCAGCATTGGGAAAGGGTTGCGCCTCAAAGGGTTAAACAGTCCAACGCATTTTCTCCTGTGTCTTCTCTGAAATTTCTTAACTATTTCATCAGAAATAATTTCACCTTTAATTCACTCGGTTTCCTAGGCGAAAGAAATTTTCATTTTAATCCACCAATTGGACAATAGGTTACCTATAGCGAGCAAATCGACTTACTTAATTAACCGGATACCTGCAAGCACCACCCTCGGTTCGGGGACAGGACCACTTCCCCCGAGCCCAAATACAGTTATGGCCCTGCATAAGGGGCTTAGCTGTCAAAGAAAGTTTAAAAAAAGGGCCATTTCGAAACTTACTAATAATAGCACCAAAAATTTCTGTTACGTCATTGCCCTCCCATCCTCCCCCCCCCCCTAATTTTTTTTTTTTTTTCTGACTATCACACTGCTCCAGAGCAAGCCTGGGTTTCTAGCGGAACAGTCAAAGACTCATTCTGGGAAGCAGTACTGGCCATACCTTTACCGCTAGAAATTTTCATTGATGAGAGTGAATAGGTTAAGCTTGAGTTCAAAATGCGTACAAAAAATTGTACTAATAATAATGACCCATACAGTGGAGTACCCAGGATTTTAGTTAAGGCTGGGCTACAAATTCTGCTGAATTCGGTTATAGTGACCTCGATTATAGTTGTAACTCTCTTATAACATCAAAATATTCTGTGTTACTTGACTTGCTCATAGAAACAACATGCGCACTCGTTAGAGTCAAATAATTATTTTATCTTTTCAGTATCGATGAAACCGAGTTTAATGGTGTTTCGTATACCAACTGTAAGTATTTATTTAAAAACTAACATTTCTTTCTTTCTTTCTTTTTTTTTTTTTTTTTTTTTGTAAAAAATACTTTAGAAATAATCTAAGACTAAGACAATTTTAAAAGAGAAAAAATTTAATTCACTATGGACAATTTTCAATGCTTTCCACCTTTAGGGAGGAGCGGGGGGGGGGGGCTTGAGCCCATAGCCCCATCCGTGGGTGCGCCTATGGACCCCTATCTGATAAACTGCTTTCCACCACTTACCTCTCGCTCTCCCCTACATTTTCAATCTTATCTGAATCCACTGCTGGAAATGGGCATCCCGTCCATAAGAAGCACGAGTAAAAAGTATATACAGAGTGATCAGCGAATAAGCCCTGATCTCAAATTTAAATATCTCTACAACAAAGATCGGTAGAATCTTATGCGGTAAACTGTACGTTTATTAGCAAAACTGTAAAAAAGGTCCACAAAAGTTTAGAAAATTTAGTTACGAAAATTGTTAACAGATGGCGCTCTGCGCTGAAAACTCTCTCTCTGAAAGGAGTAAAAAAAAAAAAATAAATAAATAAATAAAGTGAAGCAGTCTTTGCAATCAGAATACAATTTTTTCAAAGTGTTCACCGTTCGAAACAATGAGGTGGCGTAAACGAACAATGAGATTTGACATCACGTCTTGCCTTGTCTCAACGGAAATGGAATCACATGCAACACAAATCAACGATTCAAGCTCATCTAGAGTAGCGGGATTGTTTCGATAGACGGCGTCTTTCAATGCGCCCCCACAGGAAGAAGTCACAAGGAGTAAGATCGGGAGAATATGGAGGCCAAGCTATTCCAGTGTTAGTAAATTGCGGATAATCTAACGCAATTACTCTATTCCCAAAATATTTATGAAGAAAGCGAAAAACTTTACCTGTTCGATGTAGTCGAGCCCCATCTTGCATGAACCAGTCGTACCTGGTTGATCCTCCAACGATAGTTGAGTGCTGACAAATTGTTCAAAAATTTTAACGTAACGTTCAGTAGTTACCGTTTCTCGCACGAAAAAGGGCCCGATAATGCCTCTGGCGCATACCGCAGCCCATACAGTAACTTTAGGCGAATACAGTGCTTTCTCTTCACAAAAATGAGGATTTTCGGAACCCCATAATCTCGTTTTGTTTATTAACGATTCCATTCAAATGAAAATGTGCCTCATCTGTGAAACATATGCAGCCCACATCAAATCCGTCGGTGTCGATCATTGTTAGAATCTGATTCGCAAAGGCCTCACCATGGCACAGTGGTTATATCACTGGAAATGGTAGACGGGCGAAGTGTGAAGGTCCCGAGTTCGGGTCCCATCGCGCGTCCGTCGACCTAACCGTTTGGAGTTTTCCGTGGTTTTCTCCGAAACTTAGCGTAAATACGGGTTAGGACCCCTTAGAAAGACCCCCACGGAGGGCACCCCACCCTTCGACCTAGAGCCCACTCGGAGCTAATCGGTCGTAATCCCACACACACACACACTGATTCGCAAAGTCAACCCTTTGTTGCACAGCTTTCATGGGTATGGCCTGATGAATTTGGATTTTGTATGGAAACAGCCGTAGGCTATTTTTTAAAAGTTTTTTCGTGCTCATGTACTTCAAACCTGCCTCTGATGCAATCCGTCGGGTCGGGTGCTTTTCCCAGGATTTTGCTGAACAATTCCAAAAACTTTGGCTGCATTTTCAGGAGTGACTACAGTTTGCCTAGGCCCAACATTTCCCTTTCGATCATCATCCACGCTGCTAGTCCGTTCAAATTTCGCGAAGAGCGTGCGAATGGTTTTCGCATCGGGTCCAACTGGAACATTGAATCGGTTTTGAAAACTGCGACGTGTTGCCGTAGGACTGTGTTGTAATCGGTGAAATCCCAGTACCAAAAACACACGTTCTTCAATGGAATACATTATCAAAGCCTGATTATGACTAACAGGGGCCCCAGGCATGATGAATTTGGGAGCCCTCATCTATGAAATGTGTTTTATTTTTCATAAAAGTTTGATATAAAAAAAATATTTCGGGGCAACATTGATATTGGGGGGCCCTGGGCAAAGTCCCGATTTGCCCTTTCCATAATAAGGATCTGACATTATTTCACCTTTTACGCTAGCCTCTTTTCATTATCCAACAGTCGTACTGATCGCTTTAGACTTCGAAGCACATTTTAAAGGCTATTGATAGATTATTGCGACTAGAGCGCCATCTATTGACGATTTTCGTAACTAAATTTTCTAAACTTTTGTGTACTATTTTTACAGTTTTGCTAATAAACGTACAGTTTACCGCATAATTCTATCGATCTTTGTTGTAGACATATTTAATTTCGAAATCAGGGCTTATTCGCTGATCACCCTGTATTATAATCCTGATCAGTAAGATTACTCGAGAAACATTACGGAGAAGAAGCAAACAGAACAGAGAGCCGAGCAAGTACAATAAAAAATACAGGAAGGTCATAACGAAGAGAACAGTTAGGGAGAGTGTCCTCTTCGTGAGGACACAAAACTCTGACGTTTTGACTGTTGACTTTATTCAATATATATATATATATATATATATGTAATGTATAAAAAGGTAATTTGGGTTTTACTAGTTTGGGTATTGTTCAAGCGGGTACTTTCACTGTAAGTTTTACTTTCCAGTCATACTTGCCACGCGCGCTCTGGAGCTATGTTTTATTTATTTTGTTATTTGTCAAACATCAGGCCGTCGATTCTGAGTTCTTTAGATGTACACGTGTCCCCACGCCCTTGTAGCCCCGGATGCGGGTCATGTTGGTAAATGTGTGTGGTTCGATCAGAGATAAGAGAGAGGAGGAGTTGTGTCTTCGCAGTCCACGTGGTGTGGTAAGCGTAAATACTCCCGCACATCGAAAATCGGGGGACTTCTGCCACTAGAACTGCTTAATGAGTCCACGCTGATTCTTGTACCCGTCTCCCCTCCCCTCTTCTCATTCTAAATTGTAACTTAAATGTAATGTTCAATAAACCATATTACCTGCCTTAACTCTGAAACTTTACTTGAAATATCTGACGTCTCAAATAGTCGACAGGATGACTGCCTGTGTGCCAATTAAAAATTTTAAATTGTAAAAAAATTAACGCTCAAAAGTCCGGGAGACGGGTTCATCGCCCATCGTTCGCAGGAGATGCAGCGCGCCTCTTCACCGACCAGCCGATGGCCTACTCCTTGAGTCCGCTCTCCACCGGCTAACTTCGTCGAGCCCTGCTCTGGGAGATTTCAACACCGACTGATGAGTCAGGTTATCTTCTGAAGTACTTCACAGAACGTCCTGTACGTTCTACGCCGTTAATGCCGAAATGGAAGAACGTCTGCATTGATGAACAGCCTATGCGGTATTTCTGCAGCGCTCATCAAACCGAAATCTGCGCCTCCTAATTCATCTTTTTTTTTCTTTTTCGCACGTTCGCCACAAACCAAGAGAAACTCCTGTCATCATTACGGCGCGGCGGTGCGTCAAAATTTACTGCCTTCGTTGCCCCAAAACAGGGCCCCTTTTCTCCGTGCCGAATATTTTTGTTTTTGCGGTTGACCGAAACTCCTCCTGCCTGCATTGAACTTGTGAGAGAAGATATTTTTTTTTTTTGTGTGTGTTTTGTTTATTGTTGAAGAATGACGATTTCAACTTGTGGATATTGATTAAGTGAAGTAAGCAAATTATATTTTCAGAGTTGAAGTGAACATTACAGTATTATATTTAAATGGTTATTAATTGTGTGTGTGTTATTTTAAAGGGCTATTTTAGTGTTGATGAAAAAAAAAAATTTGATATATCTGCATTTTTCCCATTAGTATAGTATTTTCATTAAGGTAAGATTTTGTAAATTTATTGCAGTATTATTATTAATGCTGCTAAATAAAAATTCTGAATGCAATTATTAAATGCTTCTCCGTTCAGGTAAAAATTTAGAAAAAAATTTCAGCATGTCGTTAGATGGTAAAGAAAATACACAAACTATTGCCACTGTGTCCCTGCAAAAAAGTGATGAGTTTATTGCCCGCTTTAATTTTGAAGATAATATGAGTTTTGAAAGTTGGATAGCATATTACGAACAGTGTTGCTTACAACAAAATAAAGATGAAGACTGGAAATTTCAAAATATAGGAAAATTTCTTAAGGGGTCTGCCTTAACAACATACATAAATAATATTGCAAATTGTAATAATTGGCAAGAATTGATTGAAATACTGAGAGAAAAATATATTTCATGTACCGTGTTTACTTTCATGGATTTTACAAATTTAAAACTAGAAAAAATTTCGAATCTTATAACTTATTTTCATGAAAAATTAGAAATAGGTAGAAAATTGGGGCTACCTAATAATATAATATTAGAAGGATTGACCAATGGTCTTCCTAGTAATGTGAGAGCACTTTTAACCCTGCAACCACCCAGTAGTGCCACCGAGTGGCTTAAGGTAGCGTCAAAATTAATCAAAATTCACGAACCGCCCCAACAGGCAAGCTTTACCTCCTCGCCCAATAATGCACAAAATCCTAGCTACTTTACACCCAAGCTTCGGAATTATAGACCCTACCATGCTCCTGTTTATAACCGACCAAATTGGCGTCAACCAATTCATAATTCAACCCAAGGGCGAACCCAAATAAATAATTGGCCCCGTTTTCTACCCCTATCTCAAAGTCCTCAAAGTTTACACCATCAAAATAATGTCAATTATCAAGAAAGCTCACTACCTAGAACTCCATGTAGAAAATGTGAGGGGCTAGGGATAAGTAATGCTTTCCATTGGACGCATACTTGTCCCTTTAAAAGTAACAACCAAATTGCGACAAACCCATATGCAACACCAATTATGACTCACCCGAATATGACTTCGAACACCACTATTTTAAATTCACAAAATAATGGTACTGAGACCTCGCGAGAAGAGAACTTATGACTATTTACTGTACCCGGGTACCTAAGGAAAAAATTAACTCAACCCAAAATTGACAATTTTGAATTTTTAAGTGTTCCCTGTGTCAGACACTGGTTCTACACTCTCTGTCTTGCCGCAAAGTTTTGTTGGACGATATAATTTAGAAGTACAGAGAGTCTCGCCTTTAAATGTTACTCAAGCAGATGGACTGCTGATACTTGATACAGTGTGTTATGTTAATTTAGAAATTGGAAACATTACTCAGTGTGTAAAATTTTTTATAGTATATTCAAGCCTGCCATATGCCATATTGGGTTTACCAGAGTGTAAAAAGTTTTGTTTATATATTGATTGTGTGAATTTATGTGTTTTTCAAAATAATGTTAGATTACCTTTATACAATTATGATGCCTTACCTATGTCTCTACATTTAAATCAACCCAGTTCTTCAACCGATAGCAAAGCCTCTGAGGAAAGCGTTCCCCTCAGACTGTTTATAAAGCTATCAATCCAAAATTAGAGGAATTATTAAATAAATATGAGAAAATCTTTGCAAAAAATAAATATGATATTGGTCGTATTAATGTAGAACCTCAACGTATAAATTTAACTTCTGACTTACCTGTTTGCCTCAGGCCTTATCGAACCTCTTCTAAAGAGGAAGACGAAATTAATTCTCAGATTGAACAATTATTAAAAGCTGGTTTAATTAAGGAAAGCAATAGCCCCTATGCTGCACCCGTCACTTTAGCGTATAAACGCGACGAGGGTACCAAAACTAGACTGTGTGTGGATTATCGTAAATTAAATAATATAGTAAAAAATGATGCAGAGCCTTTGCCACGTATTGACAGCTTATTAGATAAACTAAGTGGGGCGAAAATATTCTCAACTCTTGATTTGGCGTCTGGATTTTGGCATGTGCCCATCCACCCTCAAGATACTGAAAAACTAGCCTTTGTAACTAATACAGGTCTCTATACGTTCCAGGTCTTGCCATTTGGCATTAAGACAGGGCCTGCTATATTTAACAGAGTCATGAGAAGAATATTAAATAAATATAAAATTAAATTTGCCTATAATTATTTTGATGACATAATGGTTTTTTCTTCTTCTATGGAAGAACATATGCAGCATTTAGAAACTATTTTCCAAATTTGTTTGCAGGAAAATATTAAATTGAAATTATCTAAATGTAACTTTCCTAAGGACACTATAAAATTTTTGGGGTATGAGGTTAAACAAGGTCAAATTACTCCAGATAATGCTAATATTGAAATTATCAAAAATTTGAAGCCACCCACTAACGTAAAGGATCTACAGAGGTTTCTTGGTTCTGTAAATGTTTATAACAGATTTATTGATCGGTATCCAAAATTAAGACGTCCTTTAAATGATTTGTTAAAGAAAAACGCTAAATGGGATTGGTCAACAAACTGTCAGAAAAGTTTTGAAACCTTAAAAAATATTTTGATATCTAAACCTGTGTTACAATTATACGACGTTGAATTACCTATCCATGTATTTATTGATGCATCAAATTGTTCAGTTGGAGCTGTGTTGAAGCAGCCGGATGCCTCAGGTATCTTGCACCCGATTGCATATCATTCGAGATCGCTTCGATCATATGAAAAGAATTACACCATAACTGAATTAGAATGTTTGGCTATCGTTGATGCCCTTGATAAATTTTATCATTACCTTCACGGTCAAAAATTCGTCATTCATACTGACCACGCGGCATTGGTTTGGTTAAA
The DNA here is from genome assembly GCA_038373885.1 of Cheiracanthium punctorium. Taxonomy (NCBI): domain Eukaryota; kingdom Metazoa; phylum Arthropoda; class Arachnida; order Araneae; family Cheiracanthiidae; genus Cheiracanthium; species Cheiracanthium punctorium. The sequence goes on along the minus strand of JAWZYV010011814.1, from coordinate 201,659 downwards.
AAATGTAAAAAATTTAAGAGGAAGATTATTCCGCTGGTCCCTTAAATTAAGTATGTTTGACTGTGAAATAAAGTACCTAAAGGGCTCAACAAATGTCGAAGCTGATATGTTATCAAGGACTCCTCCTTCTCAACATCTCCAACTAATTCAACCTTCGGTTTTATTGTTAAATGCTGAAGAAATTAAAAATCATCAATTAGCAGAAAATATGCATGGTCCTAAATATAAAGTCATTAATGATTTAATTACCATAAATAAGAAAGGATTCAAAAGAATAGTGGTGCCTATGAGCTTAAGAAAAACTTTAATGAAAAATGCACATGAAAATTTTGGCCATCCTGGTGTTCAAAAAATGTTAAGTATAATTTCACCTTCCTATTATTGGCCTCATATGACTCAAGATATTTCCAATTATGTTAAGCATTGTTCGACTTGCCAATTTAACAAAAAACCTAAACAGAAGAAATTTGGTTTGTTACAGGCTGTACCTGCTACTGATAAACCCTTTGAATGTCTTTCTATTGATACTGTAGGAGGTTTCAACTATTACAATTCAACAAAAAAATATCTACATCTAATAATTTACCATGCTACAAGATATGTTTGGGCCTTTCCTTCGAAAAGTGTCACTACTGAAACCTATGTAAACTGTCTAAAACAAATATTCAACATTCAAGTTCCACAAAAGATACTTAGTGATAGAAATGCAGCTTTTACTGCTTCGCCTTTTAAAAAATTCCTCAAGAACTACAATACTAAACAACTATTAACTTCAGCTCATCATCCACAGACAAATGGAAAAGTAGAGAGGGTAAATCAATCCATAGTTACTAGATTAAAATGTAAAGTTAACTCTTCACCTTCTAAAATAACTTGGACTAAGTTACTAGAGCAGGTTATTAGTGAATATAATAACACACCTCATTCAGTAACGAAGTTTACACCCATGTATTTAATGTTTGGAAAATTGCCATATGACTCACCTATTTCGGAAAATACCTATCCTCCTGTTGATGAAGCTCGAAAATTAGCAAAAGAAAGGACAATAGAATTTCATAATAAAAATAAAATTAGATATGACAATAAATTCATAGAAGCTAATTTTGAACCAGGAGATCTTGTAATTTATGAAGAATTTAACTACCCAAATACACGTAAATTATCTCCTACTTTTTCAGGTCCTTATTCAATTGTAAACAAATGTTCTTCAGTTACATTCGAAATTGATAAACCTGATTACCATACTAAGAAACCTACGGAAATAGTTCACTCTTCTAAATTAAGACCTTATTTCCCTCCTGACAAATTAAAGCTATCCCACGAAGGTGATTAAATTTAATTAAAAATAATTGATCCTTAAAAAAAAAATAGAAAAAGAAAAAAAAATGTATTCAAAATTTCTAAGTGTTGAGTTTGGAACCCTGAATACTCGACATAAAGTCTATCGTCTATCCTTTTTTCTTTTATGCTTCTACCAACCTTTCTCTGTCACCCGCTTCTCTTAGTCATTGAAGAAGCCCCCAAGTCCGAGTGTGTGTGGTGTAAGTAAAACTGCACCTTTTTTCTTTGTATATTTTATAGATATTATGCAAACAATAAATGAAGCTAGACTTAGACTAGGCTGGGACTTCCTCTCAATAATCCCCCAGTTTTTCCCAACTGTCTATTGAGTCATTTCTTCCCCGTTTTTTGGAAGCTATGAGGCAATGGCCAAGTTTTCTCTTTCGTAGTTGACAATTGTCTTCCTTTTTCGGGATCATTTGAACCCATTTTTGTTGTCATACTATGGAGAGTTTAAAGTTTGGGCAAACTTAAAATGCCTACAAGTCGTATTTACTATACCCCATACTTGTGTGACGGTACTGCTGTTTCACAGCTATGGTTTTCGAAATTTTCTACACACTACGCATATTTTTACATTTTTTTTACATTGCCTTTACATTAAATAAATTTACTCCATTTTGCCAACTGCATTTTGCCAACTATTTTGCCAACCATTTTGCCAAGTTATTTTCATTCCATTCACTTTATGCCATGCAAGCCAAAGCCATAAGTATTTGACAAAGAAAATGAATGTCAGCCATGTTTATTCCATTTTGTTTAATTATATTACTATATTGTTGTACAGTATTATTGTATCCCACCTAGGTTGTAAATATTACTTGTGATAATTTGAAAAAAATTGTGCGCAATCATTGTTTTATTTTTATTGTAAGATTTTCGTACTATTGCATCATTATGTTTTGTCAAATTTTAGAAACTGCATCCTGCCTCTCAAGTATTGTACAACATAACTCCAGAATTCTAGCCAGAAAAATTTAAGGTGTCTAAACTTGAAAATTAGATTAGTTCGCAGTTTTAAGATTAGGTTGCAAGGACGTCTGACTCGCAAGTGAGAGACTGGCCACCTCAATGATATTGCTCGTCAGACTTCTTTTGCCGGGGGGGATATTGTAATGTATAAAAAGGTAATTTGGGTTTTACTAGTTTGGGTATTGTTCAAGCGGGTACTTTTCACTGTAAGTTTTACTTTCCTGTCATACTTGCCACGCGCGCTCTGGAGCTATGTTTTATTTATTTTGTTATTTGTCAAACATCAGGCCGTCGATTTTGAGTTCTTTAGATGTACACGTGTCCCCACGCCCTTGTAGCCCCGGATGCGGGTCATGTTGGTAAATGTGTGTGGTTCGATCAGAGATAAGAGAGAGGAGGAGTTGTGTCTTCGCAGACCACGTGGTGTGGTAAGCGTAAATACTCCCGCACATCGAAAATCGGGGGACTTCTGCCACTAGAACCGCTTAATGAGTCCACGCTGATTCTTGTACCCGTCTCCCCTCCCCTCTTCTCATTCTAAATTGTAACTTAAATGTAATGTTAAATAAACCATATTACCTGCCTTAACTCTGAAACTTTACTTGAAATATCTGACGTCTCATATATATATATATTTCGGATGAGAGTGGGGCGGGAGTACTTCCAGGTGTTTTCTTTGAATGGTGATCAGCTGAAAATCATAACTCTTTGGGGTTTACAGGTTCCTCCTTGGATTTTACAGGTTCCTCTGGAAAAATCACATCAGCAACTCGTCAGCAAATGAAGTTCTAGGTCTGCCCCTGGTTCTCATTATTCCAGGACGATGACTAATGAGTTTCGGCAGTTTTTCAGAGAAACAGTCCATAAATATATGTTTTACTCTCCTTATAAAATGTCGGGACACCACTTCAGTGGGATCTTAGAGGCCCTCTGTCCAGATATTGTGTCTTTCAACGCGATTAAAAAGACGTTGTTAGGGACACTTTAAGGACTTTTTAATGACCGCCGGGGTCCACTGACAAAAGATTAATGTGCTGAACCTCAAATCCCGCTCCCCCCACACAATGGAGCATAGAGATATGAAGTAAACACATATAGAAATCATCCCTTTCTTTTGCCTGTTACCGGGAGTCAGGTGTGAAGTTACAAGCTGCCACGGCGACCCGAAGATCGAACTCTCTATTGTTTACTTCGTATCTCTAAGCCATAGGTTCCCAACGTGGGCGTTTGAGGCTTTCAGGGGGGCGGTAAAAGACCCAGAGAAAATTAGGAGGCGTTGATATGGCACGGAGGGGCGTGGGAAGTTTAACCAAACATAGTCTAAAAAAGACTTAAAAATCACTCTGATAATTCATTTCTATCACGTGTGCGAAAATTCCCATATTTCGATATGAGACTTCTAGCTGTTGAGAGAAAGAGATACCTCTCTAAAACGTTTATTCCTCTTTTTTAACTGAAGAAGAAATTCAGTAGAGTTTCAATTCCAACAATATTTTATCTATTAGTATTTTTTTTTTTATTTAGTTCTTGTTTTCACCATGCATTATGTACGCTCTTATTTCTATGGAGTGGAAGGGGGGGCGGTATTGAAATATTCACTAGAAAAGGGGGCGCCAGTTCAAAGAAGGTTGGGAATCTATGCTCTAGGGCCTAGGCAATGGAGAGAGAGCGGAGGGCTTTCTTCTTCTAGGTGTTTTCGCCTCCCATTTAATATAGCATTGATTGCGCGTGAACTGTGCATCAGACTTTATAGGTAACTTCCCCACATTTGCGTAACGAATAAAAGAAAACCTGTAAAACTCCAACAAGGACCATAAGGTAACTGGAAAAGCCAACAGAAGTCGCGATTGCAACCACAACTCGTATAGTTGTGGTCGCTTTCGTATTACTTTCTAAAAGATTGCAACACACACCCGGCGAGCATTTAATATAGGTTGATCATCGCATATACCATTGTTGCTGCCGCTGAAACATGAGTTGGTTTTATATGTGAATATTCGCTTGAACAATTCTATTGTAGAAACTGCCTCTGACCAATAAAAAGGGCGTTTAAAAGACTATGAATGTTGTAACAAACGAAACATTTTTTATTTAAATCGATAGGACTAAATTAAAACTAAGATAAGACGACATATAAGTGTATAAACGATAGTTTTGTACTATAATTGTGCTGTGTTTTCCAAGTAATTATTATTTTTTTCTATTAATAACGAAAGGAGGTGATTAAAACCATTTTTCCATTCCCAATTTCTCTTAGTTAAAAAAATATTAATTAAGTATATACGTACTTATTTTAAAAAAGAAAAAAATCATAATTTTTTAAAAATACATTAACAATACTGTTTACTTTTGCTCCATTAATTATTAGTCCCTTTATTTTATTCAAAGAAACAAAAAAAAAATGTCTTCAAAATTACAAACCCTATAGTTTTTAAAATCTTTACTCCACGTCTTTCATTATGAAGAACTTTCTAAAGAGAGAAGAAGAAAAAAAAATCTTACTAAAAATTCATATTTTCATTTAGATGGAGAGAAAAAAAAATGCAATAGAAACAATGAACAAGAACAAAGGGTTAGGAGAGAATTCACTGACAGCAATTAGGTTCAGGAACTGAAAGGGGGGTTGGTGGTGAGGGGATGGGGATAAGGGGGGAGGAGAGAGGCAAACTTAGAGCGGGGGTGGTGGAGGAAGAGAGGGGAGGTCTATGTCGATCGATATGAGAAACTGCAGATGCAGGAATGGATATCTCTCTGTGTTTCTCATACAGAAACGTCCTTTATCATGGAAAGCTTGATGAATGAACGTGCATAGCCAGTGGTCAGTCTGGAGTTTTAATAAATCCTATACTTCGAGAAGTATGAGGAACTCCACAGAGCTGCTGATTCAGCGTTTGTTTGGTGGCTATAAAGTTTTCCCGATGGAAATGAAAAACGATCATGATGTTAAAGCGGCTGTTCAGCTTTTGTTTCAGAACAACAGGTTGCTATTAGTTATCTTAGATTACGCTGCAATTCCATATCTATCTCTCGATTTTTGTTTCTATAAAAAAGGGGGCTTTATTTATTTGTTTGTTTATTTATTTATTTTGGGGGGAAGGAGGGGGGGAGGGGAGGTGGTGTTTGCCCCTAAAACATTTTGTGAATGTAACAGAGAAAATCTTGGATTCGAATTTTCCTTAGTTAAACTGAAAATACCTCTAAATATGTTTTGGAAAAATATATATATATATATGTGCGTGTGTTTTTTGCTCCAGTTTCTATTTTTAAAAGTCCATTCTTAACGTTTCCTTATTTTCCACAAGTATAAACAAACTTGCATCATCAACATTGGCCAACAATCTTGTGGTCTCTGGCCTTCTGAAGACCCTACCAAGCAGCAAGCCAACAAGAAATTTATCTCCAGTTTTTTACTTAGAATGAATGGTAAAATCGTCCGTCATTCAGATAATCTTTCCATCTTTCCCTTAGTCTTTCTCTTGATCTTCTATAAAGCATAGAGCTGCGTTGAAGATCTTCAGTGCAGCCCGTTCTGGGTCCATTCTTAGTAGATATCCTGCGTCTCTATGTATTCAATTTTATAGACTTAATAATGCCTTTACTTCTATAAATAATATATAATTCAAAATTATATCTTTTACACCATGTATTACTCTTTACAACAGACCCAAAAATAGTTCTCAAAATTTTCCTTTTAAAGACTGCTGCCTTTTCTTGCTTCATCATCAATGTACACCACGCTTCTGAAACATAAGGCAAGACAGATTTTATTAGAATCTTGTACAAAAGAATTTTCTCCCTTCTTTTGGTGAAATAAGATTTCAACAAAAAAGCAGGAATTGACTGCTGTAGTTCTTATCCTGATTAATATTATTCTGACAATTGATGTCAGAACCCAAATAGGTAATTTTTTTTAGTTTCAAATTTAAAGAATCCAACTTCAAACATATCAGAGATGCACTCTTTTTTTTTCCACAGTACATTTTTTTTTCCCATATTTACTTCATTTTTTCTTGCAGATTTCTACAGTGCAATAAAACCTAAAGAACCTACACCATGGGGAAAAATGTTATGAAAAGTTACATGTAATGTAAGGTTGTAGAGAAAGTTCTGTTTTTCAGAGTAACTTTACTGTTGCTATTGCGGTTGTTATTGCTATTATAATTAGTACTAGGAAGACCTCCTTCACCTTAGGCCTCCCTTTCAGTAATGTATTCACTTTGTTCTAATCATAAAATATTTCGCATTATGACTTAAGTAAATTCGAAATTATACTTACCTTAATTGTCTGAGTGCAATCTGCGGCCTGTCTTCTTCTTCTTCTTTTTTTTTTTTTTTTGTGTGTGTGTGTGTCTAGTTGCAGGCATATATACAGTGCAACCCTAAAGTACGTTGCAGTACCCAGTAACTTCTGAACGGCAAGAGCTAAAGTCATAAAAGTATTGTCTAGGTATACTAAAATTGCCATGTGCTACACAAGGAAACCGCTTACAGCTCCACCTGGCCTCTAAGTTTGGAGTTAGCGTCCTTATCTCAAAAAGAAGAGATACGGAGGGAAAATTCCATTACAAGGTTATTCAGCATCTTCGATATAGAAAAGACACAATTTGCACATGACGCTCATTAATTCGCAAAGTAAGGCAACGCATATTTCTTTGGTCGAATTTATCGTAAATGAACTTATGACATTAAGCTCATTTATCCTTCACGCTAGTGTTTTCCGCCAGGAACAATACATATCTGCACGCTGGTCCCGTAGGGAAGTTTTACAATATGGCTGGTGACACGCTAGTAAAAGTATCACTAATAAGTTTTAACGTCTTCAATTTTTAACGTTAATGTACTTAATGTTTTCTCAGTAAATCCGTGATTCAACAACTCTGTATAATTGACTTTTCTTACCTATCGCGTACCGTTTTTGAGATAAGAACTCTTTAACTCCAAATTTAGCCGAAAGGTGTCGATGTAAGCGGTTTTCTTGTGTAGCGTAGGGCAACTTTACTATACCAAGACACCACTTTTATGACTCTTGTTCTTGCCGTTCAGAAATTATTGGGGTGACGACGAACTTTAGTGGGCACACTGTACATACTCTATTTCTTTTTTTTCTTTTTTTTTTTTTTTTTCCTGAACAATTTTACTGTTATTAAAATTTGATTCAGGACTGCTTTTTTACTGAACTCATTTTCACCCATAAAATAATTAAAACCTTGTAAAATGGCACACATAAAAGTTACTTGTCACGCTATACGTACGTTTCGATCTTCGTCAATAGCGGTCGTCCATCCAGACCGGGACGCTGACTTCTGGCTTTCAGTCTGTGGGTGGACGACCGCTACCGACAAAGAACAAAACTTTTTCGATCGAAACGTGCGTCTAGCGTGGCAATTAAGTTTTATATGTGTTATTTTACAAAGTTTTAATTATTTTATTTTTTAATTATTTTATTTTTAAACTCCAGTTTCTTTTGTTGTTTCTTTTTGTTATTTTCATCCATTTATACTTCACCTTCTCGAAAAAATATTGGAATGTTAGTCAAATTTACTAAGCCACTTAAATGTGCAAAATATTGCTCATCATAAAAAACAAATCATGTAGTATATATTAAACAACTTCTGACACTTTTTTTAAAAATGAAACCAATAGTTATTCACAAGTATTAAATAGGAAGTTCCGTTTTATACTTTTTTACACTTTTACTTTCAGACCTTTATACTTTTTAAATAAGCATACAATGATCGTGAAGAAACATTATGATTTTTATTTCTGGTTCCTGACATAATTCAATTTCATTTTCTTCTTCCTTTTTTAAGAACACAAATACCTTAAAAAATTGTTGAAACGCACACTCCATTACTCTGTCTTAAAAAAAAATCAAGCTTAATGCAATTGAAAAAACTGTATATATATAAAAGTTACAAAAGATAACAAAAGAGAAATTTCGAAGTCAGCAATTAGGAGGGATGGGGAGGATTAAAGGGGGAATGCAGCCGTGGGGAAATGAATTTCGGACAGCGGGGAGGAGGGGAAGCTGTAGCGGAATGGCATGCGATGTTGTAGATCGATATAAAGTGGGGGAAAAGGGATATTCAAATATCGGACCACGGGACAAAATATTGGTGACCTGGTTAAATAACCACATAATGGAGTGGATTATGTTAGGAACTTCCAATGTTTGGACTAGATGTGGAGATTTATGAATGCATCTTGTGTTAGAGGCGTCTAATGGATGGAAAGGCCCATCGAATACTTTAAACCATTCCAAATTCATTCTGAAGTTGGAACAGGAGTTTCTTCTAGTTTAATCCATAATGCATGAATTCGTTGCATTTTCATTGGATGAGTACAGAATACATTTTGAGCATGAATGCCGTTTCTCAGACCTTTAAAGCTGTCCCAGTGAGAAATAACTGCGACTTTAGAAGGATTTGTTAAAGAATCATGTTAAAGGAATATATGCCCGTTGAAATGAAGTTGCGGAATACCATATCATCCTATGTAAAAATCATTTTTATCATAGTATCCACGGTTATCGATATTTTGCATCGGGTTTTTCTCTACCGTTTAACTACTATGTTACTGATTCTTTTCTCTACTGTCTAGCTACTGCATCATGTTGTCTTTCCTAAATTTTTTTTTTCATATATTTAATGGAATTTTCAAAACGGTTTTTTCAAATCTCAACAGAAAAAAAAAAGAAAAATTTATATGCATCGTGCCACTAATTAAAAGGTGCCGGCGAAAAACAAAACTGGGCAAAATATCTTTAATTGTACTTGCTTTGAGTGCAAGTTTTCCCCAAAAGATAACACTGGACCTCCGCAATGCTTTTGTGTGGAGAAAATTGCCTCTACAAATTTCACATTTCAGAACGAACTGTTGAATAGTTGTTAATGGTAATAACCCATTAGTGGTTACTCCCCAATAGTAACCACTAATGGGTTATTGGTTAACCATTTTAACCACTAACCCATTATTCCAAACATTAAAGAACATATATCTTTAATATACAAAATTTTGAAATATTTTCATAAATGAAGAATGACTTAATTAATTTTTCAAACTGTTTGGAAATTTTTCTCAGTGTTACCTAAAACCAATAGGTTTATTATTTATAAGAATGTAAAATACGGTTATTGGAAAGAAAAATCTTTTTTGAGAATTTTTAATAAGTTTTCTACACTTTTTTTTTTTAAAACTGTTTAAGGATGATGTGGCAACCCTATTTCTTTTCCCTACGAAACGAGCCTAAATAGTATATATTTTTTTAAATAATTGTTTGAAAATTTAATTTAAAAAATATTGATTACCTTCTCTGGATAAATATAAACTGCAAGAACATGATGAATCATTAACAATAACATTTAGAAAATTCGTTGAGTCCCTAAAAATAAAAAATCTCACTAAATCTAATAATTTTCTTCTTCATTTTATTACAAAGTCTCAGGACCTGAACAAGTGCGCACTTTGTTCAGGTAGCAATTTCATTTTGTCATACGTACTTGCTACACAATAATAATATATAATCATTAGCTTACAAACCCAAACTTTTGATTTAAATTAAAACTACCTCCTTGCAAAACGATTCGAAACTGACTCACATACAGCAGCTCATTCAAAAACTAAAGCTCCTTTTTAATCAGAGCTTCAGAATATTTAATTACTTTATGACTGTCGTTTGTTTAGTTACTTCAAACAGTGAGATGATAATCATGCACCAGAAACTGAACTCTGAATAAATATTTGCTCATACATATTCAACCGAGACTCGCAGCGCCCTTGCAGCATTGAAGGTGTATAACAAATAAAAACAATGCCACGGGAAAATGAGTGTTTTAGTGTTTACTGCAATAGTGCGAGATTTTATGTGTTTTACTGTTATGTGCTCTTTGTTTCTATTGCCCCTACCCTCCTTTTTACTTCCTTGTACGAAGTAAAAGGAAGTATAGAAATGGCGAAAATTTTGGGTATGCAGATTTTGATAAAAGATTCGATTCTGACTATCTTTAAATTTACTTTTTTGAAGAGAACCTGTGAGAGATGTCTGAACATACGTATGTATTGTTCGTATAAATGCATGGACAGTCATCTTGACCAATCGGAAGTAAATTTTGACTAGTTTTTTTCCTGACGTCTGCATATACCTACGTAACTCGCATATCTCAAAAACTGTTAGCCGTAGAATGTTGAAATTTTATATTTAAGGTTCTTGTAACATCTAGTTGTGCAAATCGCTTTTTGTTTCCTTTCTACTGGATAGTTTATTTACGCGGCCACTCAAAGGATTTCCAAGGTCTATGGCCGTCTTTATTATATTATGTCTACAGTCAGTCATTGTTTACACCATGCCCCAAACCTCGCCAACTGTCATCGACTAGGCGAGTTTTTCCGAAATATCACCAAGTTCGGCGCTAAAAATAAATATGTATTTGCATGACTCTAAAACTTTTAACCGTAGAATACTGAGATTTTATTTTTGCAACTATTGTAGCATATATTTGTGCATTGTTCTTTATTTTTATTACAATCGACTGTGTAATTTATTTACAGGATCACCCCAAAACTTCTAATACATTAAGGTCTATATGGGTACTTTTAAATCATTAAAAGTCAGTGATCAATCACTATTTCAGATGCACCAAAAATCTCGCAAACTATCGCAAGCTTGGTGGTGTGGCTTTTGGAGAAACATCGCCGAATTAAGTTTTAAAAACTTGCTTCACTTTTAAAAAGTTGCCAAAAGACAGTTTTTAAAGCATATGATCTGAACCGAGTTGGCAATATCTCAAATATTTGGCTAGAAATCGCTAAACCTTGGTATTATTGCAGTATTTTATCTCTAGCAAACGAAATAACTTGAGATGACGTGGACCGAAAATATTTATGATTCAATTGGCGAACAAGGAAGTCATGCGGTGTCCACATAAGATTTTTCCTTTTAGAAAATAAATTCGAGAACAAGAGAGAGATTGCTTCCAAGATCCTAACAAGGAAGGCAACAAATTTGGAACGAAATGATCATCATCATCCTATGTTTGACATTCCTGTGGGTACTGTTTAAAAATTCATCCCATTAATAATTCATAATCCCTGGACACAGTGGCGTATCTAGGTAAAGTAGCACGCGTGGCAAATAACGAAACCGAGTTCTCTTTCTTAGTAAGAATGACACCGATCACTTCGTTTGTATGGTAATGCTTAATTTTTTTTTATAATGCCTATTTTTATGTGTTTTTGTGAGAATTTATTATGCAAATTAAAAAGCTCTCATAAATTTCGGCTCTAAGGTTAGCGATTCAAAATAAATATTTTACTGTCTTATTGACTTTAACCTGTAAGTTCCCATCGTTGCAAGGACACAACGACAGCTATTCTCTCTTCTGAACCATTCGCTGCTCTCTCGGCATGGGTCTTTGAATGACCCCGATGCAGCCAACTGCATGCGCTAAACGGCCATCGTAATGTATTAGGAATTCTTTTGTGCGCTTTTGCAAAGAAAATGCTACAGGCACTCTCTTTGATGGAGAGCATCATTTTATAAACTTCAGTGACATGCATTATAACTTTACTTGTTTGAAATACATTTATATCATTAAAACACACCTTTAACGCACTCTATCATTGCCCATACATCACAATGACTTGGAATTCTTTTGAGTTTTCCAATAAAATAACTATGAGCACGTTAAAGAATAACCATTTTCAAATCGATATAGAAAAACAACTGAATATACTGTCATTGCTGAAAAATTTCTGCCGTTTCCATCTCTCAATTTAACTAACAGTAATATGGCGGTCAATCAAATCACCCATCTCTTATCACAGTGCTAAAGAACTTTTTTAGCTGTGTCAAAAGAGCTATCTAAGTCTTCTTTTTTCTGTACATAAAAATGCACGTCTCAGAGCACTTTATGTTTAAAAAATATATGGCTTACAATATATGGCACTTGAAGGGGAAATCTGCGCCCCCTTCCAAGTGTCCCCATGGCACGTGCCCTCCCAGATACACAACTAAGATTTCAACAAGAAAGGAGATAATTTTTCAACAGAGTTATGATCCTGTGTTTGATTTTACTGTGTGTCTTGTTTGAAAATTCAACACATTAATAATTCATATTTTCGCCGGACAATATCCTTTTCCTGAAAATGTTCTAGAAAATTCTTGTCAGATGTGACAGTCTCGCGTACTTAGCAGAAGCTTAATTCTGCGTTGATACTCGTTGATGTCTCCCGTATTATAATTAAAGCAGTTTTGATGGCACGGGATATTATTTGTCAAATTTAATCCCTTTCTACTCCGTCGAGACATTTTTTATTCTCTCAAATATATTAATAGATCGTAATTATTTAAAAGTCCAGTGGGCAATAGGAAGTCTTTTCGGATTAATATTTTTGTCCAGTATCAAGATTTCGTGAACTCTTTTCATAAGAATTCTAAGGTGTAGCCATGTTGTTCCTTTGTTTCCAAAAAGAAAAAAGGAAAAGAAAAATTCTACAAACATGTCATAATTTCCATTGTAAAACCCTTGTAAAATTAAAAATACTGGAAAGAAAGTAAGCAAACGAAATTGAATATGCATCAACATGCTTGCTATGCGTGCTTTGAAATGAAATTTAAATATGGATAAAATACACAAAAAATAACAAAATTTGTGTAGTTTCTGATTTAAAAAATACGATGTTATGTTATACGAAATTTTTTTTGGGAGGGGGGAGGGCTATAATATGTGATTTTTTGTGAAAACACTAGCATAACTAGTTGTGTAGTCGTATTCAATCTATGAGTTACGAGATAAATTAACATTTTTGTAACTGCTCCTGATCGAATATATACATATGCCTGGTTTTCTTACCAAACAAGTAAGAAACCATGCACCTGCCTGCGATGTAGATTCCGATGGGAATTGTTTCACACTCGAGAAAGTCGCATTTCTATTTTATTCTGTCGTATACAGGGAATGCAATCCCGCACTGTTTTTCTCTTCGCGGGATTGCGTAATTGAGATTTGATGATCCCGCGGGATTAATATTTCATTCAACTAAATATTGATTTCGATAGAGACAAGTAGGAAAAAGTTAAAATTGCAAACTGTATGAGGTTTCACTTAACAATAATACTTTATCTTATTTGATAATTAATACAATACCTTACATAAATATGAAAATTCTGTCATGATATTCATAATAATATTCTGTTATTTCGTAGTTAATAAAAAGAGAAGAATGTAAAAAGACAGCGTAAAGAGCCACTCGTTTTTCTAGTCTTGTCTAATTTTGATAGAGAATACAAAAGTGCTTAAGAAGACTTTTTTTCTTTGTATGAAACTTAACAATATAAAACTCTGAGGGAACCATACATTTTTTAGTGGTTAACTGAAGTTCACCTTTTAAAGATATCCCTGGCATGGGCGGCCGTTTGGTTGTTTATAGAGGGGGGAGAACAAGTCAAGGGTTTTGTCCCAGAAAGATACAATATTTAGTGTTAAAGCCTTCTGCGTTTTACCAGTACGTATTTATAACAATATGGGAGCTGAGGGGGACTAAGGTGTCTACCTGACAATAGGTATGAGCGTTCAAGATCACTGGTTCTTATTGTTCATGTTATGCAAAAATTTTTGGCCAATTGAAGATCGGGAAAGAGGCGTGCAATTATAAAAAAAATAATTTATTTTTCAGTTTCAATCTCGCGGGATTACGGTCTTAATCCCGCTGGACTAGTCCCGCAAATATTTGTGCGGGATCCCGCAGGATCCCGTTCCCGCGGGATTGGGATTGCATTCCCTAGTCGTATAGTGTGGAAGAAAGCAATACCCAGGAGCTCTATGCCGATAGATAGTTGCACAACAATATTTTATTGACATTATCAATAACCAAAATTACACACAGTTAGAGCGGTGGCTGACAAAAAAGCGACAGGAAAAGGGAACTTATTGGGCAGAGACCAAAGGGATAAGTGTGTGTGAAAAGGGTCTGAGAACCGAAAGCCAACCTGGCGATATAGTCCAGTCATTTGGTTCAAAAAAAGGGGGTTACCTGGAAAGTTTTCCGGGTAAAATGGGCAATTTTATAGATTTCGATGTGCTCTTTCTGAATTTCAACTTTGCCCGCTCGTATCTTTGCCGCTCTCGCCGACATATTCGAAAAATGGCGCCTAAAAGCAGTTTTTTGACAATATCTCCTTTTCGACTCATTTTACGAAAAAAACAATTACAAAAAAAGAAACTAGAGAAAATTTCCTACAATTATGTAATTACTTTTTATTCGTAAAGTGAATAGTTTTCGCGTATGAGCGCCGTAAACCATTATCCATATAAGCCAACCTGTTGGAAACAGCCGTGACATGACCCTGACGTGAAGACAATGATGAGTTACTGTATCACGCGCTGTATAAGTAATTATTAAATATTTATTTGAACTATCGTGTTGCTGTAACTATTGTAACTACTAAATATACCCGGAACTGGGTTTTTTGTAACCATTTTCGTTTTTCCGCATTTTTGATAGATTTTTATGTGTTCGATTGTTTCGCTATTGCGATGTCCATATTAAAATTTCGTTATAATTAATCCGTTTATCATTATTTATATATAACCTGCATAGTTGTGTGTGCCTCCGTGTGTTCAACACCAACCCGTGACATTTAAATTTAACTAATTGTATTTGTGAATGCGTCGCGTTTCGTTTTTTGCAACAAATATATTCAACAAAAAGTACATAGATAAATCAGCCGCAGACCATATTTTATTCTTGCATGCCTTTAGCGGCTGTTATAAAACATCATCATTATTTAATCAAGGAAAAATGAAATTTATTAATGTACTCAAAAAATCCAGATTTAAACAAGGTTATCCAGATATTCAAAAATCAGAATGCTGATCCAGAGATCATTGCTAAGGCTGGAGAATGCTTCCTTCTTGAATTATACAGTTACAATAACGTGAAAAGTAAGAAAAGTATGTCTTTAAACAACTATAGATATGTATGCCTCACAACATCAGCATATAAAAGTAAATTTAATATTGCGTCGCTACCACCAGCAGAAGGAGCAGCAAGACAACATTCGTTCGGAACTTATCATCAGGTTCAGCAGTGGTGTGGGAATGAACAAAATCCAGAGCAATGAGGGTGGACAAGAAACAAGGACGGGCTAATTCCTGTCACTATACTCGAGGCCCCAGCTCCGGAAAGCTTGTTAAAACTTATTTCTTGCAAATTCAGAAAGAGATATCAGAAAGCCTGTTGATGCAGAAAGGCTGGGTTAAAGTGCACCGTTGTATGCACGAATTGCAATGGTATCTGTGATAACTCGCAAGTTCCATTACAAGATAGCGATGAAGAGGAAGAATCGGAGGCTATTTTCGAGCAAACGTATGATGAAATCGAGAACGAAGAGGATTGTGATGAAATTGATAATCCCATCGTGCTGATGTGGAAGAAATTTCGGGCTGTGACATTTCGAAAGATACTAGGGACAATGAATTCCCAACACCTGGTCCATCAAGAACAGCGAAGCGAAGGAGAATGCGCTAAATTTTGGATTAGTTAAATGCACGTGGATTAGGCCTACTGGGGATATCACGATAAAAAAAAAAAAAACACGCGCCGCTCACTCTACCTCACAAAGTGGTGTGGAAATGAGGAAATGAGTGTTTTGGCCAAAACATTCGGAACTACACTTTGCGGCGCTCGTACGCGAAAGCTATTGATTTTACGAAAAAAAAAGTAATTACATAAATTGTAGGAAATTTTATCTAGTTTCTTTTTTTCTAATCGTTTTTTTCGTGAAATGAGTCGGAAAGGAGAAATTGTCAAAAAACTGATTTTAGGCGCCATTTTTCGAATGTGGCGGCGCGAGCGGCAAAGATACGAGGAGGCAAAGTTGAAATTCGGAAAAAGCACATCGAAATCTATAAAATTGCCGATTTTCAAAACTCCCGGAAGACTTTCCAGGTAAAACTACCAAATGACTGGACTAATAGAGATGAGCGGTAAAAGGGACTGTCGCCAAATAAATTGCCAGATTGTAAAAATGAAAAGAAGCGCTGGGCTTTATATGTGTATGCTAAAATTTAAATGTGACACGCCACAAGGGGGGATCAATCGAGATAAAATGTAGCCTAGGCAAAATTATTAAAACCCCGTGCGAACGAAGAAAATTAAATGAATTCTCAGACTGAAGGCACCAACTAAATGTATTGTAAAGTCTAAAACCAAAGTAATTTAAGAAACAGTTAAATAGCATTATGTGTAAATGGGAGATTTAAAAATGGCAAAGAGTATTAAATTTAAAACAAGTAAAGGGAAACCATAAGTAATTATAAGTGTGTGATTAACGATACGAAAATTAATTATAAATATGTGATTAACTGTATCACACTGCTCCCTATGGTTGGTTATAAGGGAGCAGACACTTTGACTAATATTTTTGTACTTTGTTTGGTACAAAAATGTTTTGTTATAATTATAATTGCATGCTTTGCAACTTTAAGGATGTGTTTAGTTATTAATGAATTCGTTTGTAAGAGAAAAGAAAACCTACTTTCATGGTGAAAAACATGATTTTTGTTATTTTGTTATTTAAATATTTTATCTTCTCAAGATAAACAGAAATCCACCTCTAATTCTATCAGCAAATCATATTGACATACATGCATACACTCACTCATACACACTCATATATAAAACAAAACAAAACATGTGTATATTGAGTATATCTTGTAATTTTATGACTCTAAATAGCTTGATTTTCAAAAAATTTAAAAGAATGACACAGTTTAAAGGAGTCGAATGTAAAAGATCTTATTAAAAAACCTTTTTACTATATTTATACAGGTCAAATCGCTTCAAAATTTTGATTAGTCATACTATAGTCAAACTACATTTTCAGAAACAAATTGAAAAAGGTATATCTGCCAGTTTTGGTTTTTGAAAAGTGTCAAGTCCCTTTATAATGTAAAAATTTACGAAATACCTAAATTTAATACATTACACACTATAAAAGCAATTAGAATTAAGAGCATTGATATTTTTAGCTTCAGGGTCCGCGTGTTATCCCAAATTTCCAAATGGGGCTGCACTGCCAAGGAGTTTGAATATACCGCCAATAAAAGCTGAAAATATCGTATTTAATTTGTTTATCTGTGAACAACAATGTTATATCGATGGAAACATTGGTACCTTCTCCGTTAATAGACGTTTAGAGAACCCGTGTGTGTTTGCTGGGTTAGTTTGCCAAAAGTTTGGTTAATGATTTGTTAAAGTTTTTGAAAGCTCAGTAAATTGCTGAATAGTTCAAACAGACCTATGCCTAATGCTTATTTTTAATAAACTTGAATATAAAGACTTACAACAATTACGAAGCATGGAAAACTGTGATAAGTCACCAGCGCACCCTGTGTCATTTTAGGATGATTTTGTTTAGAAATCTGCTTACAAAACTCGGTAACAACCCTTTTGTTTCATCTCTTTTATTACCTAAAGCACATATGAGCGACCCAGCTGACCGTATGTGGCCTGCCACGGCTTTTGAACCGGCCCGTGTTTAGAACATTTCAAATTCCTATAGGAAACCCATAAAAACTGTTCAAAATCCCATATAAATCCATTTATACGGCCCGAAACTTTGCTAACATCCTAAAGTTTGGCCCACAACTTTCCAAAGGTTGCCCATACCCGGTCTAAAGTATGCGTCTAGTGTTTATAGTATTTTTATAAGTAACAGAGGACTTTGGGTTAAAAAATAACTTACGCTTAAGATCGTTCAGAATATATGTATATTCTAATTTTTATAAAAATAAATAAGGTAAAATCACATTGAGCATCCCCTCCCCGATTCGGGTTTACTTTTCTTTTTTTTTAATAAAATAACTTAACTCCTGCCACTGCAGAACATCTAAAATCCATAATTCGAGGCTCTTAGTAGTAGAAGCAAGTTCGGCCACCCCTCTCGTATGGGCTTCAACGCGATCTGAGAAGTTTGTTTCCCTGCTGGATGACAACACGCACCATAAAACAACCTTGCCGGTAAGGGAAACTGGAGGTGAAGCCAGAGGAGGGCAGATTTTTCTAACGCTATTCCATCTTCATCATCGGACGACTGAAGTTGTGTTGTTGAAAAGAATCTTAATTAAACTCTTAGATACTGAAGTTAAATAAGCATCATCTGCTTATTAATTTCTTTAAAATGGGTTGCATGTTTTTAAATCCCCAATAACAGGTAGTTCTGTTTTATTA
Source organism: Cheiracanthium punctorium (assembly GCA_038373885.1). Classification (NCBI taxonomy): domain Eukaryota; kingdom Metazoa; phylum Arthropoda; class Arachnida; order Araneae; family Cheiracanthiidae; genus Cheiracanthium; species Cheiracanthium punctorium. The sequence goes on along the minus strand of JAWZYV010011814.1, from coordinate 183,116 downwards.
TATCTTAGGATTTTTTATATCTCTTTGGATTTTGTATGAAATAATGAAATACGACAAGATGAAGCACATCTTGCAACCATAGGCGCAAAGTGGGGTTGAATGGGACGCAGGATGAATGAATGGGACAGCGGCAGAATTGTTATGTTTTCCAATCCGTGGGTACTCGATATTTTGTCTGATAAATGGCAGTACATGTATAGGGCTCGTTTATCACACGTAATTTAAAAATTAAATCTACTACCATAAAAGGAAAGAAAAACTTCAAACTCTGTTTTTCAGCAACCCTAGTAAGTTTTTAGTTCTTAAATTTAGTAATCGAGAAATTACCAAGTATTAAGAAATTAAGTATTTGTGTATAGTTTAATACACTCTTATACAGTGAAAATACATAAGCTCTTATTTGACAATTGTGTACTATTTTTTGTTTTACGTAACCAAGTGGTAGTTAAGATGAATGCGGCATTTGTAATAGGGATTAATAGAGATGTTCTATTCATTCTTATTGTTTACCAATTTAAAACTTTGCATAAGAATAATATGATAATAATAATATTATTATTAAGACAAATCTTATACATTTTCAATATTTTATACTCAGAAGCTTAGAAGTCTGTCACATGCAGTCATGAAAATAACATGCAAAAGTATGTAATGAACAGTGAAATGTAAAAAACACCTTTTTCTCGCACCATTGCGAGCACTTTCATCCCCCCACCCCCTATCCCGTACATGGCATTCTACTTGATACTAGCTGCTCTCAGCTCGTTCCGAAGTTATCTTGGACAACCCCTCATCAATTTTCAAATATGTGACGTTGTTCCCCGTCAATTCGTCAATTAAAAGTTTTATTGCTCTATTCGAAACCCGTAATGCCTATTTTGGTATTTTGCCAATTTTCTGATATTTTTAAAGTCGGTTTCCATGAAGTTATTTTGGGGCAACTGGTCTTTTCAAAGTCTGGCCCAAAAGAGATACAATCGAAATTTTAACTGAGGAAGGTGAAAAACATCACACATGACCAAACTGACGAGGGGTGGCCAAAGGTACTTCGGTACGAGCGGAGAGCAGCCATTGCCACGAAGAAGGATATGGAAGAATCGTAATGAAGTTATAATTAAATCCAGGTCATTAAGAACTGAAAGATTCAAAAACTAATTAATTTGCGCCAATACATCAGTCAATGTCAATTTGTGTTAATTCAATTGTGAAACAACTCAGTTGAAAAAAATTTTGCATTTTCCTCATTCATACCCAATCATGTCCCATCCATCCCTAGGGGTGGGGAACGTTAATGGTTAAAACATGAAAATTGTCCCAAGCATCAATGTCTCTTTCTTGATTAAACAGAAATTGTTAATTTACATCGATAAATTATTTATAAAACAAAAAAATATTTTCGTTTGTTTATTTTTGTCATATACTGATCAGCTCCGTCGAATGGACTATCTTGAAATCTTACACAAATATTCAAAAAGATGTAGGTATGAAATATTCTGCTTTTTCAAATAATTAAATTCCATCCACTTCTTCGTTTTTGGCAATTTATAACATTGAAAGCGTATCCGGCGCAGCTTAACAGTTTGGTGTAAAATTTTGCATAGAAAGATTTTATTTGTAAATAAAACATGAATGCATAGTGGCTCTTTTAACATATAGTTTAGAGAAACTTTTTTAAATAATTAATATGGTTTTGAATAGAACGCTTTGAAACATTTTCTAATTAAATATGATACTTTCATACACGATTTATGGAAGATTTATCTGAAAAATAAAACCTTTAAATTTACGAAAACTCCGTTACACTTTCTCGAGTAAAATACAATTTTTACTAAGTATTAAAAAATATTGTATTTCTAAATGCTAATCAAACACCAAACGTTAAGTTACATTTTACGTTTTTGTTCTACTTATATGACACCGATTTATGGTTACATGTTATGTATAAAAATGTATGTATTGTAAAAAACATATTATAGAAGCACTAAAATTTTCGTTCTCATATATTTATTTTCGTATTGAAAATACAGTTAAATACCTCAGGATTGAAATTATACTGACGTAGTTATTATATTCTCTCTTAATAAATTAGCTACTGTTGATAGTTTTTTTATTTTAAAAATTTCTATAGAATAATACATTATAAAAATTTTCATACCTAAATCTCATACTTTTCAATTATCTGGGAATCAAATATTTTAAAAATATTAGCATTTACTCAGTGTCTTATTTAAGAAAGCTTACATTTTTAAATATACGTTTAAAAACATAATAGACTTTACTTGTCGAGATTTTATTTACGATAAAACGTGTTTTGTGTCGAAAGTAAATTGATATTTTTTGTCACTACATTACGTTTATGGCGCATTATCTTTTTAATAATCTTAAAACTTAGTATTAAAAAATACACATCAGGCACTTAATCACACTTAATCCGACATCATGTTGCTCGATTATTACATTAAGAAGCATCAAATCAAGCTAGAATTTTCTAAAGTGAAAATTCTTTTTACGGAGAGGGGAGCTTAAGTTTTCTCAAAAATTTGCAGTAGAAAATTGTGTATACTACCCGCCTGTCTTATTTTTCATTTTGAAAACTTCATCTTCTTCTAAAAATACATTTTCCACTGCTTATTTTAAAAATCTATTATAAGAAAAGTGCATGAAATCCCATCCAGAAAGAAGCGTTTACAAATTCTTTTAACTTTTAAAGTTTTAAAAGAGAGCTGTTTTTTATTTAAAATTTAAGAACCTATTCAAAAATCTGTGAACATTTTTCATTTCAGCATGTCTTGGGTAACTTAATTATTTTTATAAATCACTCAGTGGGGTGAGTATACCTAGAAACAGCAAAAAAGAACTATTCGATGCAATTATTATGAAGGCTCTTCAAAGGACAGAATTAATGAAGTTTAGATGCCTTAAAGCTGGATTTTTTAAGAAACCGTTTAACTTATGAACACTTTTTGAATAATCAATTTATGTTAAGACGCAATACCGGATATATTTTTAGAAGCTGCACTACACACTCTTTTGGAAGGAAAACCGTATATTCACAAAACCTATCAGGAAGAAAAGAAAATAAGGATACATGTTTTTCAAAATATTTCCGAATGAATGGCATATTTCTGTGAGAATTTTATCTTAAAATTTCATAAGGTTTACAAATTTGTTATTTATAATGAGGGCATAGCACATTTTACAAAGAAGAGTCCGGACTCTTTCGAGTTGTAGCATAGTTTATTTGCTTTTGAAATTTCTTAAAATCTGAAAGAGGAGAGAGTAAAACTGCAGTTTTTACTTCTAAGAATAGCTTTGACAGTCTATTAAAAGATCAATCAACAGACTTGTGTACATAAATACAAAAGAATAAAAATTAATCACGTAAAGCAGTTAAAATCAGAGAGAGTCTCTATACTTAAATAAACGATAAATGTGTATGAATTACGAAATATTCAGAAAAAAAAAATTAAAATAAATTGCTGTGTGTCTCACTCTTCGGAATATTTTGCTGCGCAATTCCATGTTTAAGAATCTTTTCTGAAATTTTCATAAAGGGCACCATTTTCTCATTTATTTTAGCGTGTAGAGCTGTTACAAAGGATCATCATGATTTTTCTCGCGTCCTTGGTGAAATTAGTTTATTTTATAACCTATGACCAAGTCCGTGAGGCAAATTTTATTTCTTCAACGTGCGTCCGAAAGTAGGAAAGATAGGTTTTGGTCAAGCCTCTGTAGCCATCGGTAGAGTGAAAATTTTTACTTAATCTCTTTTGTATTATTAAAGACTTTAAAAACTCGATATGAGCCTTAATAAATGATGCAACCTTTTATCCTAAAAGTATTCATGAAGGATTCCAAGTTATCACTTCTAAAATTCTGGAGCATTTGATCGAATCCTTAGTTCATCTCTTGCAGCCAATTACCTTGCTTTTCACTTTTGAAGCGTCCGAACAGAAAGAGGAAAAATAAACAAAAACAAACACATGTTCAGTTTTAGATATTTATATTTAAGCTCCCTACAGTATTTCATAAACAAATTTATAAGTCGCAGTTGGGTGGTTAAATAACAGATATTTTTCAGCTTTAGTCTTTCTTCTCATTAATAGGTGATAATTTCAATTTCATACACGATAGCTTATATTCATTTTTCTGTATTCGATGACTATTTAGATTAGACTGTCCCAGGTTTTATTTTTAGATGGTATCTTCGTATATTTTTCTCTTTTACTTCCTTCAAATATGTGTTGATTATGGTGGTTAATTTATTATTTTATGTATATAAACAACTCTCACGATGTATAAATACATACATATATAAAGTAATTTACTGTGTATTAAGGCAAAGCTACTCGAGGAATATCTGCCTAAGGAGAGGTACCTTGGTTGAAGAACTTTTACGGGATTCTAAAGAGTATTCTCATTGCAACAGGATAAAACCGCACTAAACTCCTTTAACTAAAATAAATAGAAAAATTTACGAAATAAAGAATCCAAGCAGCAAATCTAGATTCAAAATTTGAGAACAATAATTAATATATCTAATACATATATACGTATGTATTGTATATTTCCTCTGGCTGTGTCCCTGAGTGGGAATACTGATATTTGAACAAGAACTCAAAATTGCATGAACATTTTTTTAAGACTCTGAAGATCGCTTTTACTTTCCAAAGAAGCAACAGAAATTAATCTAAGATCCAAAATAACTGTTCTTTTAAAGTAGAAAGATGAGACAATATTTGCATCAAACAAGGAAAAAAAAAGACTTAAAAAAAGACAGACAGAGAGAGAGAGAGAGAGAGAGAGAGAGAGAGATCGTACAAGATCTTCGACATCAATCAGGTGGATACTCATAAAAACCAAAAAGTCAGGTTTATTTAACGGGGGAAAGAAAACTGGCGAGGGGAGTACGGAGATGAAACGAATATATGAAAAGAAGAAAAAAAAAAGGAATGAAAACAGAAGATAAGAGACAAAAGGAAACTTTAGGAAGAGGGGGGGGGAGATGGCAGTCCGTATAAAGAGGGGGGGAGGGAGATGGGAGTCCCGTAAAAAGAGGGGGGGGGAGAAGGAGAGAGGTGATTTCAGAAAGGAAAATCGTCGGACTCCAGGCAAGAGATATATATTGATCCATATAAGGAAATATAGAAGACGGAAATATACATACGATCTTAAGCCGTAATTTGGGAAGGGCGCCAAGTAAACGTCACTGCACTTAATTATCCGTGTTCGAAGATCAGCCAGCGAGGATGTTTTGCATATTTGAATAACATGAATAAAATTAAAAATTTCGGCTCACATACATTTTGAGTTATATGCAAATGGGAGGGAGTTGGGGGAACACATGCCCGTGTTCCACGAGTGTTAGGTGAAGCTGACCCTGTTTTCGTGCTGGTAACTGGCGCAAAATGAATTCTGTCAAGTTTTCTTCACTGGCTGATGTTTTGTAATGCTGTATTGGTTGTAAGAATGCTTAATTAAAATAGCGTTTTGAAGTACTCACGTGTATTAAAAAGATTTTGGCCATAATAAATTCTTCCATGTTTTGTTCGTGGACCAGAAAGTAATATTTTACAATTTATTTTTGCAGAGACATAATATATGCAGGTTCCAATGTTCACCTTCATTTGGGGAAAAAACAAAACAAAAAAACAGGGTGCTTCAAAAATATCTGCATAAATAACATTAGACGTAATATTGTTTCTGAATATTGAGAAAAAATTGAAGTTTTAATAATTTCGGTATACCCAAAATTAGTAACAAATCAGAAATTTTTGCGATGCGAATCCATAACTAACTAATGTACTAGATGTAAAAATATTTTTATAAGCATTAAATGAAATCTCGATACAAATACAGGAAACGATACCACTTTTTTTTTTAATTATGGAGTTCATTTCTGAATACTAGAAAACAAAATAGAAATTAATTTAAGATATAAATAACTACACTTAAAGAATACGTTCTAATAAATCACATTAACGTCGGAAGGGCAAAAAATAGAACACATAAAAATTTTCCTAATTTAAAAAAATAATAATGTGCGCATTTCTAATTTTATTAATTTTATTCAAGAATCTCTTTTGAATATTTCACTTTATAATTACATTTATGCATAAAGTTTTGTATACATATATTAATATTCTTATTGCCCTCTCCCCTCCACCTAAAAAAGAAAGAATCCTTTTGTGGTCCGTTGGTAAATTGGAAGTGGAAAAGTGGTCAGTTGTTTATGTTGAGTTTGGAACCACCGCTGTAAGACAACTGAAAATGCTATGTCCATGGACATGTTATTTGTGCTTCCATAGGAGTGATGTCTCCCATTGTAGTAATGCATTAAAAGGATTTATGCGCATACAAGAGCGCATAAATCCTTTTATGCGCTCTTGTAAAGAATTCTGCAGGAACTCTTTCTTCCGGAGAGCATTAATTTATAAACTTAAATGTATACGTATTGCAACTTTACCTTGCTAAAATTTGGTTTACATTATGAAGACTGTTTCTTTTACAAGCGATAGGTAAGGTGTCAAAGGACTCTTGAACATAAGCACAAACCAATGATGTTAAATGTTCGAGAAAATTAATAATGCTTCTTCACCCATGCACACTTGCACTATGCACTTACATTAGGAGTAAATCTGTAAGTCCCGCCTTGAAGGAAAAAAAATCCGCAGTGTTAACCATTTAGAGAAATACTTTAAAATTCAATATTCAAGATTTTTTTCTGAATGATTCGCAACCCTTGCAGATTAACTATTAGCAATCGCACATAATACAGATTGTAAAGACACATTCAAAAATTTTCCGGATCTCTTGCACAAATGAATTATTTAATAAAGGTTCAAAAGTTGCATAATTTCTTAAAAGAACATTCTTAAGCACGAATATCGATTCAAAATACTGGCTGAAGTACGATTTATTCAAGAAAAGATTGCAAAATACTGCATGATTAAGATTTAAAAATAAAATTTTTTCTTGGCAATTTCATACCTTTTATGTTTCACTTTTGTGAGAGGATCATCTGACTGATCAATAGATATTCTCAGTTTTTCCGAGTCTGATGTAATTTGATCTTTTAAAGAACTGCGCTGTTGCGTAAAAGAGCAATTTTAGAATGAGTTTTTTTTTTTTTTTTCGAACACACAAAAAAAGGAAAATTTTATCTGGTATTCTATAAAGTCCGAAGCGCCACGCGATAGTATATCACTACAAAAAACTGATTCCCCCCCCCTCCCCCCCCCAATGACCCTCATATCTCCTAACTTTCTTCCAAAGATGATGTCTAATATCGAATCTTGATTTGGTGATTCATCCACAAAGCCGGCCCAATAGGCGACATTGGCTTTAGCCGAACACAATAATTGAAAAAAATAAAATCAGGAGGGTGAGAACAGATAAACCTCGGGACTTTTCGACCATCCATGCATTCGATACTTTATCTACTGATGGCAGAGCCAAACAAAGGCCGTGTTCTTGCCTTGTATACAATTGAGCACTGAATGCTCCGACTGCATTCGATTGCCGATATGGGCTGTCCTGCATATACGGGCAAAAATATCGATATAGCAGGAACATCCCCGGTTTTACGAAAAAAAAAAAAATAATAATGCTTGTGAAATGAAATTTCGATATTTTCTGTTACTATTGTTGCACATTTTCAGTTCTATGAAGCTGATATTTAGTGTGCAGCCTAAGCTGAGAGAAAAAATGAAAAAAATTTGCCATGGGCATTAAAAATGTGCGAAACATTTTTTCTAGTTGTGTATGGAATGCACTCGTACAGAAATAAATCGATCTAAAAATAGTTCAATCAAATGTACATTTTATGCGTTTTTGATCACAAATAGCATGTAATCGAATTTTCAGCTTAACCCTTTGAGGCACAACCCTTTCCCAATGCTGAAAAAAGGGCAGCCGTTGCTATCGCTCGACTTAACTACCAGCAAGATGGCGGATGATCGAAACGTTCATCTCGTGCCACAGATCTAGAGACCCTTTTTTGACGACAGCTGGCTGTGCCGTAGAGCGATGGCAACGGCTGCCCCTTTTTCAGCATTGGGCAATATGTCTAGCTGTTCTCGCATTCTTCCATTTTTCAGCAGATGTCAGCTAAGAGAGATGCTGTTAAAAATAATCTTGACAATTTTTTTACGGGAAATGACGAGCTAAAAATTAAAGGATTCTCGTTGAGCTATGTCACCCGCAACTATTTTTATAGAAATCAAATCTATTTTTCGTGACTGGCAACAGTTTAAACGTCAGAGTTTGGTGTTCCGAGAGTGGGAACACTGCTCGTTAAAGGGTTAAAACTACATTTTCAGCAAACATGGAGAAATCACTCATGTGGATTGCAGTTGCTCAAATTTTTCTGAAATCTCTTCATTCATAGATGTGCTACTTAAAAGTCCTAATATTATAAATGCCTGTTAGCTTAATCTTAAAATCTACAGAAACATTGGATAACTGTTGCGATAATAGCTCTTTGTCGGTTTAATATATTGATAGTTATTGTAACAGGGTGCCTCCTGATTGATGGTCCAAGGAAAAATACATATAAAAAAGCAAAACAGATAATAGTGTCACAGTTCGGGGTTCGAAATGAATAGTGCTATGACGTTTCAGCGCGGTGCTGCTCTACAATTTCCGAAATAATGTGCTCAATTACCTCAGCATTTCCATTTTTTTGTCAGTATTTTTCGATGAAGGGTCGGAAATTAAGAATGAAGGCGGAAAGTAGGAATACTGGGAAAAGTATGCACACTACTGCCAAAATTGGCGGAGCCCTATCGTGCTGAAACCACAAGGTATTTTTCATTTCTGACCCTATATTGCAGTGCAAAAAAAGCTTCTTTAGAGTATTTTACTTATCCTTAAATTTTGGCCCATGAATCGGGACACATCGTGGCACATTTAGGTAAAGTAGGATCAATGCAACTTTTGCACTCACACATAATTTGTATGCTTTGAATTAATGAACACAACAACTGCACGTACTTTAAACAGACTGACAAAATCATAAACATATCGTCAAAAGAAATTTTTTTTAAAACTTTTCTTTAAGCAATTTTGTTAGCACAACACTCTTTCAATACGTTTTAATAATTTTTTAATCTTGAATCAATAACTCTAAATAAAATGCTCGCCCTGGCAGGGGAAGTTTAAAATATCCTAATAAATTATTTCCACCCGGTTAATTTGATAACTCAATTAAAACGGACAAAATTAATTTCCACCCAAAATTAAAGAAGCGGCTGCACGATGCCCAAACAACAGCACCTCTGACTTCTACACCCTGAACAACTCTCTATCGTAAAGCCTACAGACCTTAACACCATCACCTTCCAGCTCAGATATATATAAAAGTATATATGAAAGACACCATTCTTCCCCCCCCCCTCCAACATGGAAGAGGCAACAACGGAAATTAATGTTTCGGTCACTCCCCACCCCTCCCGCCATTTTCTTTCTCTCCCATTGTTTGCTAGAGCATAAATCATGCTCAGAGCTTTACTCTGACGCGCAGCAAAAATTAACGCCAAATATTTCTCTAAATCAACATCATTATTTTGATTAGTGGGCCCCGGGACAATTTTGCATCCTTTACCTTACAAAACTCCCTCCTTGCCGCACTGCATTTTTATTGTTGAGGCGATGATGATGACGACGATAATGAAAATTGAAATAACTTTTTCCCTATATACGCAACACCTCAAGTAATACGTAATAAGAGAGACAGAACGTCTTGGAGGAAGCACGACTTTTGGGTGGTGGAATATATTTCGGTTTTTCCCGTTTGACGAAAAGATTCGATAAACTTATTTATTTACTAGCTGCTACCCGCGACTTAGTCCGCGTCGGCTTTAGAATTAGGTCCAGAGAGAAATGAAGTATGAGTGAATAATAAATATGTTTGTACTGTAGACAAAAAAAAAAAAAAAAAAAAAAGTGACTGTATTAATTTAAATATTTTATTTATTTTTTACTTATTTTTAATGAAGTATAATATAGGGTAGTATACTTAATTTAAAATAAGAGAGTATGCAGAGTTACTAAATTTAGTTTTTTTTTTTTACGCATTTGGCGAATAGAGGCAGTTACAACAATATTTGCGTAGTATTTTGAGTGTTCTCGTAAAAGAAATATTTATGCTATTTGCATGAATTTTAGCCTATGTTAATCAGGAACAGTGCTGCTTTCTATAAGTGAAAAAGTTTTAGAATCGATTTTGTAGTTACAGGGATACCCATCGAGCGTACTGTATAAGAATTATTTTGAGTGTTGCTGTAAAAGAACTATTAATGCAACATGCATGAATTTTAGCATACAGTACTCAGGAATAACGTAGCTTTCTATCAGTGAAAAAAAGTTTTGGAATACGTTCCGTAGTTATAGAAATACACATACAGCGTAATGTAATTCTTATGAGTATCCCTATAAAAGAACTATTTGTGACATATGCATAAAAAGTAGCCTATAATACTCTGTGTAGCATGCAGATGTGTAACACCGAGTATGCTATGCAAAGTACAGGAAGAGATTTCTACACGGGTGCATTGCAGCCGAATGAAGCTATACTTGAGCAAATGTTACGCTAACAGGATTTGTAATATTATTTTAAGTTTCTAAAATGCATATATACGTACTTTAAAATGTTTAATTATCTAATTTAATGTTTAATGAAGTGTTTTATTCGCTTGTTTTTGTATTTTAAGTTATTTAACACCCGTTCATTTAAAAAATTCTGTTTTCTGTATAAGCTATATTTTTTTGTTAATTTATTGGATACATATAGTTAAACGCTAATCTTTTTTATTGCAATCTACAACCATAAAATAGTTGATAAAATTGCTAATTTTATAAATAAAAATGAAATTCTGTTTGTTTGTTTGTGGATTTGAGTTGTATACAAATCCACAAAAATGGACCTATCAGCCTGAAATTTTGCACAGATATGTAAAATAATATAGAATAAATCATAGTCCACTTTAAAACTTTGAAAGTCCACCCGTTCCCGGAATTTAAGAGATTTTTTATGTTCTCCATGCAAAAACCTTTCCGTAATTGTAACCCCTGTAGTGAAAAAAGTGTGAAATAAGGATCGTGGTTGCCATGTGTGGCGATTTTGCCGAATAAAATGTTTTAAATTATCGATGTTTTAAATGTTTTAAATTAAAGTAAAAATAAAAGAATAATAATGATTTTTTTTTGTTAGTTTATATTTGTAAGATTATTAATTTTTTATTATAATATCGTGTGCATGGGAAATCGGAGCAGGAATGAAATGTTTTATACGCAAAGCAATAAGAATTGAAGATTTCCGAGGCTAATATGTATTTTTTTTTTTAGTTTGGCGAAAAAATAAAATGGCTCGAATGCTGATTTTGAGAAAGTGAGTTCTAGCGGTTTGCACAGTTTTCGGCTTGGCGCAATTTATTGAGAGCTTAAGGAAATAGATTTTTGAAAGAAAGTGCAAAGGTTTTATTAGAATACAGCGTTAAATTTTAATGATCCGTAAAGAAATAATGCAGTTATTAAGGGATTTCAAGCGATCTATCTTCAGAATTCTCGCCAATTGAGTACATTGATTTAAGTTGGGGGAATTCCGCCAAATTTCAGAAAATTGAAATCTTCTCATTTAGTACATCGGAGTAACGATGAATAAAACACGTTATAGTTGATAATTTAAAAAAAATTCGGTTGTATTAAGGGATTCCCCTTTTCAAATAAATGTGTGCTTTACTTTTTGGCGGCCGAACCATTTCCCATATTGATTGCTGCTAAGTCAATGCTTCGAATGATTTCCTGAAAAAACTCTTGCAAAATGGCATTGTTGGCACTTTGGCGAGGCTTAGATTTGAAACTGGATTTTATTTGAGACTGGGATATATAATGATACTGGTTATAGATAAAAATGAATGTTGGTATGTGTGTAAGAGGTTGAAAAACTCCAGCACTGTTGCACCATGAAATTTGGTTCACCTAAGTCTTTTATCATTGAGAAGCTTTTTATGCTATCCGTTTTCCTCTAACTTGCCACTAGGTGGCGCAGCAGAACGTCGAATTCTATTCCGTTTAGCCGTTTACTGTGCGAATATCGTCCAACCGATTTCGATGAAATTTGGTACACGCGGATATTAGAACACGGAGAATATTTTTCAGTATCCATTTTGCTGTAACTTGCCGCTAAATGGCGCTGCAACACATCAACTTCTATACCGTTCGACCGATCGGCATAAAATTTCTTATACTTACACATTTCAGCACGAAGAATATATTCTAACTGCGTTACTTTTGATGTTACTCACCACTAGATGGCACTGCAATGCATTATTATTTTAACTCGCCACTAGATGACGATGCAGCAGGCCAAATTCTTGACCATTCAAACGGTCGCTATGAAAATCAGTATACATAGCTAATTGAACAATGAGAATATTTTGGCGTTATCCATTTTGCTATAACTCGCCACTTGACGGCACTGTAGCAAATCATTACTTTAATTAACCACTAGATCGCGCTGCAGTGTATCACTTCTTGACTGTGTAACTGATCGCTATGAAAATAGGTATACATAGATATTTGAACACGGGGAAGAGTTTGGCGCTATCCATTTTCCTATATAATTTGCCACTAGATGTCGCGTCGTCAGGGCTGTCCAGCCGATCGTCCTGAAATTTCGTATTCATCGATATCTGAATGCGAAGAATATTTCCGCCGTATCCGTTTTGCTAAAACTCTCCACTAGATTGCGCTACGCCGCAGGGCCTTCTGCACCGTACAAACGATTGCCTTGAAATTCGGTATGCATGGTTATTGAACACAATATAAAGCGATATCCATTTTGCTATATCTCTTTATTACAATAAATAGTAACCCCACAAATCGTAATATCAAAAAGTCCATTCATTCCCGTGCGAAGAACGGGTACTTCAGCTAGTAAATATTATAAATCTCAAGACATGTACAGCTGCGGTTAAAAAAAAAAAAAAAAAAAAAAAAAAAAAACACCGTCCACTTGTACTTTTTTTCGGCCGTCGTTCGTCATACAGAAAAGTTACAGATACCAATCGCTTACATTTGACCTATATTTTAATTTGCTATACATAAAAATTGCATAAGCGGCCATCTCCATATTAAAATTCGCACCAATTTTTTTCCCCAATAGCAACCCCTAGATTTCACTTCATGTTTCAAAAATTTAGCTCATTTTAACCCCGGATACCGATTTTCAATACATTTGAACGGAAAATGAGTGAGTTATGAGCTTCCAAAATCCCCCTCCCCCTTATGTTAACATTTTTTTTCATACTTTAATTCATATCTCATATAATGTGTCTAGTAAGAAGCTGATTTTTATTCGTACTATTGTAACCAAACGATCCAAATATAGTTTACTCTTATTATAATTTTTATTAAAATTATTAACATGAGTTATGGATTATAAAATTAATATTCAAAAAAATTATGAATAGCGACCTAGCCAAATTTTGATGGAAACAGATGCAGAAATTAATATTACATGCCTGTGCAAAATTTCAAATTTTTACGTTCAATTGTTTAATTTATCTATCTATATACATAAAATTAGACTTTCGTCTGTACATTTGTTGGAATTCAAAACTTTTGCGATTTCTATCGGTTTCAAGCACCTGGGAATCCGGTGCGACCCTCAAAAAAAAGTTTGTCTCTGTCGTTCTGTCATTCTGTCCGTGATGCTTTTTTTTTTGTTCCAGCATCACGTAAAAACGACTGAAGCGAATAATATGAAATTGGGTGTAATGATAGGTGGTCACTCAACTTAGAACATAGGTGTCGAATTTTTAAAAAATCTGGATTGGATTTTGAGATTTTGCGAAAATCCTTTCAAACTGCGTAAATTTGTGTTCGAGCATCACGTATAAACGACTGAAGCAATTGAAATGAAATTTGGTATCATGATTGGTGGTCACTCAACTTAAAACATAGGTGCCGATTTAAAAAAAAATCTTGATTAGAATTTAGATTTTGCGAAAATCGTTTCAAACTACGTAAGTTTGTGTTCGCACGTCACGTAAAAACGACTGAAGCGAATGAAACGAAATTTCGTATCATGATAGAGGGTCATTCAAATTAAAACATAAGTGTCGAATTTAAAAAAAATATTTATTAGATTTTGAGATTTTGCGAAAATCGTTTCAAACTGCGTAAATTTGTGTTCGCACATCACGTAATATTTGCAAAGGCGAAAAAATGATATTTGGTGAAATGATACGTGGTCACTCAACTTAATCTATAAGCATCTCATTAAAAAAAATGGATCAGATTTCGAGATTTTGCGAAAATCGTTTAAAAACTGAGTGAATATTTGTTCACGCATTACGTAATAACGACTAAAGCGAATGATATAGAATTTGGTCACATGATAGATGGTTTCTCAACATAAACTATAGGTGCCCAAGTATTTAAACATTTTTATTAGATTTTGAGATTTTGTGAAAATTCTTTCAAAATACGTTTATATTTCTTCAAGCATCACGTAATAACGACTAATACGAATGATACGAAATTTGGTGATATGATAGGTAGTTGCTAATCTTAATTTATAGGCGTTGAATTTTAAAAAATATTTTGATTACATTTTGAGATTTTGTGAAAATTCTCTCAAAATACGTTTATATTTCTTCAAGCATCACGTAATAACGATTATTACGAATGAAACAAAATTTGGTGGCATGATAGGTTGTCACTCACCTTAAATTCTAGGCTTCCAATTTTTCAAAAATATTGATTAGATTTTGAGATTTTGCGAAAATTATTTCAATATGCGTAAATATTCGTTCGCGCATCCCATAATTACGACTAAAGCGAATGAAATGATATTACTTAGTTACTCTCTAACCTGCAATATTTTAACAATACATAAAAATTATAACTTCGCTTTCTTTACTGTGGCAACATACTACATCCATTATGTGTACTCCTACAATTCTGACGAAAGTTCTTGCTTTTTGGAAATTTGCATTCAGTACTTACCCGTCAACGACGGGCACTTCAGATAGTATTAAATAAAATGTGTTATTTTCATGAGTTAAGGGACCATATATAAATTTATTAAGTGACAATTTTTCGAAAATTGCGTAAAATAAACGTAGATTACTTTTACGCAAAAATAGTAAAAGATATCGGTATTAAAAAAATAGGAAATTATGAAGCAAATAAATTGGAGGTTTATCCAGTTTCATGGTGATTTATAAAGCGTCTATTGTCGGGTCCTCTACTATATCCTATGAAATAAAATATTTTCCTTGTATAGTATAAATGCAGTATGTGTATGTCTTCCAATACAACGTCCTATTTCTGAAAAACTAACATCCCCAAAATCATAGGCATGAATTTGACTTTTTTTAATATCTGAAACATCAGGTCTTTGGACTTCCCTATACTTATCAAATATTCATCAAACATGCAAAATCACATTTTCCTGTCTAAATTTTCATTTGAATTAAAAAAATACCGCCAAAAGTCTTATAAAAATATTGCACAATGCAGACGATAATATTAAAAGAAGTAAGTGAAATAACAAACACAGTGATAATATTGGGTCGGCAAAAAAGTAATTCCATTTTTTACATGAAATTCAAACAAATAAATTTTCAATCATGAAACCATTCGTCAAGTTCGACCATAGCTGAGTCGCATTCATGTTTGTAGTCAGAAGAGCAGAGAACGGATTCCCACTCTTGCAATATTTCACCAGTCCAAGAGAACCTTCAAATACCCAATAACAATTTCAAAATTATAAAGATTTCCGAAATTGTAAGCAATCGTTTTGCATTTTTTTTTTTTAAATCATGTATACTACACGGACCAAGGAAGTTTTGAAGTCATGGTTCATTTGGACCACTGACTAAATATTCCAATTTCTGATATTCTCAGTACAAAAAAAATAAAATAAAATAAATAAGACTAGAAACAGAATTTTCCCAGTAAATAATATTTATTTCTTTTAACTACAGCGAGCGAAATTAATGAAAGGTGAAAAGTTTGGAACCTACAAATCGCGTTCTTCAGTTTGCAGAATACTCTTAAAATCGCACAAAAAAGAATTCTCAATATCTCAAATTATCGTAGAAAATTGGTGAAAATTAATATATAGGGTATTCTGAAGGTTTTCTTTCGTTTGATAAAGTCGAAATAGAGTGTTGCCATTGAGAAAAACGAAGTTGATGCAGAATTAAATATGAAAACGGCCCTTTATGCAAATCTAACTAAGAGTAAATTAAAGTATACGTTATTTGCAAACGAATGGTATTATAACTTTGTTGTACGATGAATAACGGCCAAACACAGAGTAAGTGGGCGGTTTTCTTTCCGCAGCTGTACATTAATTTTTCTCAAATTCATTTTGTATTCAACCCCTATTTCGCGTCTCGAAAAGCACTCTAACTTTAAGTAACTTAACTCGGTGAATTTTGGTCATAGAAGGACGGTTTTTTTTTTTTTATGTGCATGAAATTGTATAAGGAAAATTTTTCTAAATATAACTGATAGAACCGGAGGACCGTATAAGAATTTAAATTTCGTAATTTTTATAGGAATTTGCTTATTGACTTCGATTATTTCTGATATATGTTATGCAATTTAAAGCATCTTCGCAGCTGGAACCATGCGTCTCTGACTAACAGTTTAGGAAATAGCCATTGGGCACCGTTAACACTGAACACCCTGTATATAATCTCTGCTTCGGATTTTTTCTTTTAATGCTTTTTTATTTTGTTCATACTCTCGCTCGATATAGATTAATGGGATTTTCATAATACGTATGTTTGGCTGTTTTATACTATATATATATATATATATATATATATATATATACAGGGTTAGCATGAAATAAGTTCCCGACTTCAGAGGGCTCTAAAATGCGTTCTATTGGTCCAAATGAGATCAAATTTGAACTATGGGCAATTCAAATGATGGGCTTGACATTTATTAAATAAAAACTTTTAATACAACAAACCGCCGATAGGTGGTGTTAAAACGCAAATTTATTTACTTGTATTCCAAATGTGCATGGGTACGTTATACACCGCAGGCGAATTAGAATTATTCTTCGGATAAAAAGACGGTGAATTCTGCAGAAGCATTAGTTACTTCACTGAACATCATGCCTACGTTGCAAGAAAAAGCGCTATTTTTCTACCAGAACCATTAGAACTCGCAGCTTTAAAAGAATGCCATCATATGAAGCAGATACGAAGAGGTCGAATGTCTCCATATGCTCTACGGAAGGTGATAGAAAAATTTGAAGCAACAGGGCAACCTGGCATTCTTCCTGGCACAGGACAAAAGCTCAGGACAAAATTCCGTCTTTTAGCGTTGAAAATGTAGCTACAGCGGTCGTTGAAGCCAGCAATCAGTCGCCGCATGGTAGAGTGAGCATACCAACTTTATCCCGCCTAGTGAATAAGTCGTATTCCACTGTACGGAAAATTTTAAGGGCGGATTTTGCATTTTTATCCCTATAAAATCAAGCCTTTGCACCAACTGCCGGACGGGGACCCACGTTCGTAAAACTTATGCACTTCAGTTCCTTTTTCGAATGGTGTTGATACTTGGCCATGGAACATTCTATGAAGTGACGAAGCACATTTTTGACGTCAATGAACAAGTTAATACTCATAATTGTCGAATTTGGGCAGTGAAAAACCGACACGCCCCCCAGGAACAGCCCTTACATCCTGAAAAAGTGACACTATGTTGTGGTTTTACGGCTACACCTTTATCATTGGACTGTATTTTTTTAGGAGATAACTGCAAATAGAATCCAAACATGTTCCGTTACAGGAAAACTGTACCGTGATATGCTGAGGAACTTTGAAATCCCACAACTTCAACAGCGTGGATGCCTTCAGGACGTCATTCTCATGAAAGATAGTACAGCTCCGTGCATTCATCGTCGTGTACAGAAATTACTAAGATAGCATTTCACAGATGCACGGCTAATCAGCCGCTATTTTCCATTAGCATGGCCTCCTCGTTCGCCAGATATCACCCCATGCGACTTCTGGTTCTGGGGTTTCCTGAAGGACAAGATCTACCTACAAAGGCCAGCATCTGTGCCACATCTAAAGGACAGCATTCGGCGTCATGTTCTTGGTATTCCTGCAGACTCACTCCGGTCAGCTGTGGAAAATATGGCTCTACGATTAAAGCACATTGCTGAACATGAAGGGGGGCATATTGAGCAGATTTAAAGATGTTTTTTAATTATTTAACATTTATAAAAATACGTTTATGTGTATTGCAGCGCCACCTATCGGCGGTTTCTTGTATTAAAAGTTTTTATTTAATAATTGTCAAGCGCATCATTTGAATTACCCAATTTTATCTCATTTGGACCAATAGAACGCATTCTAGAGCCCACTAAAGCGGGCAACTTATTTCTTGCTAACCCTGTATATGTGTGTGTATATATTTATATATATATATAATCAATTATGAAAAAATATGGAAAAGCCCCAAATACACGCAAGTCATTGCCAAAACACAATGACAAGTACGACGTAGATGGTGTTGGGGGAGACCGACGTAAGTGTAAGTAACAGGTTTCTGTGCCAGTGGCTGGAGATTTTTTAAACTATTGCCATGTTGGAATTTTAAATATTAATTTAGAAATGTAATATCCAGATATATATATTAAGTCCTTAAATATGTTTAAATCAACGGACACCAGCTCTCCCTTACCTGTAAATACTTTAATCAATGTTAGAAATGCACAAAAATGTAAAAAAATACCTCAAACTTGTCTGGCAGTAACAAATCACGCTGCACATATCAAAAGAAGAATAACAAAATGAATCCTGAAATCATAGCCATTCGCCGGTGCAATCAGCATCCACCAGTCTCGTTGCCACATCCGTCTGGACGCATCCAAAACACAGTTTTGGATAATTCGATAACAATTATTCAAAAATGATTATATTCTGTGTTTCAAAGAAAACTGGGGCTGGGGGACGATGGAATGAAAGTTAAGAACGAAATAGAAAAAGAAGATTCAGTGTGCCTCGCGTGGCTATAATGATTAATTACAAACAAAATTGCGATACATAAAATAGGTTATTTAAAAATTAATTTGATAAAGTTGTGAATAAAAATGTTGAATAATCGGGGATGATTGATAAAATTAAAGCCTATGTAATTGTGAAAATCTATACGAAATAGAAATTAAACTATTTCAACGGGCATTTCTCGTTGTGAATTTCTATTTGTTCGCGAAATTTTTTACAAAGTATAAATTTGGGAAAAACAATTTCGGTGAAATAAAATCAATTTAAAAACGATATTACTTAAAAATAGCTAAAATAAAATAAATAAATAAATAAATAAAATAAAGATATTGTGTATTTTTACTTTAAAAGTTAAAAAATTGAGGCTCTTAAAAATCATTTTAATGTTATTACCACTCTACCAGAAATAAAGCGAGACGAAAAATTTAATTAAACATAAATAAAACGCAATTAAGGTATAATTAAACACATTACATTAGGCGCAATTAAGTAGAAGTCACTTTTTTTAATGTAATTTAGCAGATTTGCTCCTTCTCTTTCTCCTTCTTCCCCCGAGAGTATGTGAATCTGATTGGATAAAAATTATGCACTTTCGAAGTGGAAGCAGTCAGATGAGCAGAAGAAAAAACTAAGGTTTCATTGATAAATAAGGTTTCACTATTTTTAAAATAAAAGAAGAATGATACATTTTAAAAATGCCATATACCTTACAGAATTTTATAAAACGTTCCCCTTTAATTAGCTTAATTCGCCCCTTTTCAATCAGGCCAGAATCTGAAACATGATTTCAATAGGCAACGAAAATGTCGAATGAGAGATTTAAAACCCTTAAAGCCTCTACGTTTCAAATTTGATACCCGTCTTTTAAAAAATGCTCTCTGCCAGATTAGAGAACCAAATTTCTTATGCCAATTTCACATATAAAATATAGTTTTAATAATAATTGATTCATGTCGTGAATAATAAAAATTAGATATTTCTTTTAACAGCGTGTTTTTCGAAAAACTAGATATTTATTCACAAAATTGATATAGTTTAGCTTGCACTTGTGGCTATTGCGTGATCGGTAGAGAACGGGTTTTAAATTCAGGCATTTAAGGGTTCACACATCAGTTCGATGGATTTTAGAATTCGATTTCCTCGAATATAAAAGAAGATGTTTTGAAACAAAATGTATTACATGATTTTCTTTCCATGATTAATGATTTAAAAAACATTATGTTCAAGTAGATTATTTTTCATTTCGAAAAAGGAATGCCGCAAAACTTGGATTTCAAAACTGAAAACTTGTAAAACTCGCAAATATTGTTCGGGAAGGGGGGGGATATTTTACTGTTAAAAACATTTTTTTAATAACGCTGAAACGAAAAAAAATCAGGCTTTTCAATCATAATTTGAAAAATCCAAAATTACCATATTGCTTGAAAGAAACCTATATTTGTTACTGACAGCAAATAAACAAGAGGTACAAAACAATTAAACGGAAATCTGATGCTTCTGAATCTTTTTAATGTCAAATAAACTTTTACCCTGCCTCCCAAGTACAAACAGCTCCCGATGCTGCTTTACTTAAAAATCGAGATTTTTGAATTGATACCAAATCAACTGAGAGACTGAGAGTGTCATTTCTAAGCTTTTAAGATTCACCAACGAAATGACCGTAATGTCGTTTTGGTGAACGTACCGTGTTCCCTGTTCTCTCCAAATCAAACGACGCCAAGTATTGTTTTGTTTGTTTGTTTGGTGTTTTGCGGCTAGCCTACACCAGGGGCATCTGCTTAAGGGGGGGGGGGGTGCCTTGGTTGAAGGACTTTTGCGCGAGTTGTCGCGAGCTCCCATGTTAAATCAGTGTTTTCTCCCGTTCCGTCTCTACATTGTGTAGGGGGCGTGGTTTTACGGGTGAGCTTTTGTCGGTGGATTCCGACGGGTCATTAAAAGCCCATAATATTTTCGATTACAATGCCCTGCAAATGAAAACTGACCATTAAAAAACTCCCCTTACCACCTGGAGTTGCGACAGTTGCCCGCAGCATCAGTACAGGCCTTTCATCGCGCGACGTCTTAACTTGCCAGCGGAATACGAGCATTGACTGATTCAGGGTCCTTAGGCAAAGTAGGAAAACTCAACAATGGGTTTTGTTTGTTTGTGGGTTAAGTCCGATTGACTGCACTAGGGTCCTAGGCTCATAGGGGGGGATGCCCTTCGTTGGGGACTTTCTAAGGAATCTTAGCTCGTATTTACGCGAGGTTTCGGAGAAAATCACGGAAAACTCCGAACGGCTAGGAATGCAGGCGCGACCAATGTTTGGACGAGGCCCCTCCCGCTTTCCAGTTTCGAGAGCAGAACACCTCAGCCACTGGTGGGGCACTCAACAATTTGACTGGGACTTTTTTTATGAGGGTCATTAGTTGCCTGTGCCTCGTCCACTCTAAAGTGCTACCCATATTTGCATCTGCTGAAAACTGACCAAAATTCCAGAACGTTAGATGGACAGCCGCGCGGTAGGCCCGAACGCGGACCTTCACACTTCAGCCACCTACCGTGTTCAGTGCCGTATCCACTGGGCCATGGCTGAAAAATCATGATTTTTTAATTATGACGTTGTTTCAGAAAATGAGCAATTTGCTCAGATTTAACATACTTTGACTGATTCTAGTTTGTATCGAAGTTTTTCCGCATCGGTTGAAGTGGTGCCTCGGTTAACACGGAACAACACCGGATAAGCATCCCTCGTACAATCGAAGTTCTACTGTGCTATGGTTATGTACTCCGAGAACGGAATTTCTACTGTGCTATGGTTATGTACTCACCAAATACAGAATAAGTGCTTGAATTCTGCTTACCAAATATTCTGTGTAGAAAGTAAAGTGGGAAACACGGCACAAAGTGCTTGAATTCATGTTCATTGAACGCGTGATCCAGAAATTGTAACGCAAAATGCAGCTATCCCCATGTATATTTACAATGCATGTTTGAAGAGTGGTAATGGAAAAAAAAATCAATAGAGTAATTGTTTTATTTGCGTACACTTGCAGTTAAATGCGTGCAAAAAAAGACAACTGGATTGGAAAGTGCTTTATAATCGATATTTCCCACACGATTTACATCTTTCTTGATTAGCCATAAAGATCTTTAATGAGTCTGATTTACGTGTATGTACCCTGTGAACCGAGCGAAGCAGTCTACTGCTCATGCTTAAACACTGTCGATGCACAAATACGATTTTCCACTCGAACAGAAATAAGAGCACGAAAATCTCCCAAAAATTTAATCATTAGATAAGCTCCGGAATATATTATGAGGAACTGGAAGATAAATCAGAACGCGGAATTTCGAGGTGTGTATAAACGTAAGTGATGTGCTATGGAAATTGAGACATTAAAATACCTTTTATTTATTTTTCAGAAAAGATTTTCCGTAACTTTATTCTACATTTTTCTTTTGGGATGTTTGAAAAAAGTCACGGAGAAATAAAACCATTTGAACTGGAAATAAGCGATAATCGCATCCATTATAAATGGGCTCCGATCTCTGCTTGGAAAAGCGTGAAGAAGATTTATACTTTGCGTTCGACAGTACGATTTTGAGATTTGTATCTGTAACTCATTGGAACGAAATCGATAAATATTGAGACTAAGCTTTGTACCTGAAGAATTTTTGTTTATCTCTTGTTTGGTGCGATATATTGTGTTATGATTTTTTTTTTTTTTTGCGAAGACAGAGTTTTATATCAATCAGGACACCAGGAATTTTTTTTTTCAAACGTCCAATCGTCTTTATCACAGATTAAAATTTAGCGATATGTATCATGCAGTACAGTAAATATCTAAAATATTCAACATGCTCAGTCCGGCACGTTGCTCGAAAAATACATGCCCGGACAAAAAATTTACATGCCCGAATGAAAACCCGCTTTATATACATATACTCGAACATATATATTTATTTACTAGCTGAAGTACCCGTCGTTGACGGTTTAGTATAAAATGCAAATTTCGAAAAAAAGGCCTGAATTTTCGCCAGCATTGTAAGAGTACAAAGAATGGAATTAGTATATTGGCAATAGTACAGAAAGCAAAATTATAAATTATGTGTATTGTTAAAAGATTACAGGTTAGACAGTCACAAAGTGATGAATAAAATTGACAATAGAAACTTTCTTTTTATTTTAAAAATTAAGTTTTATTCTGGTTGAATGAGCTTTTCAAGTCAAGAAGTCATCCCTAACTTGTAACTAAATTTTGTTTCATCACTGTCAGTAGTGTAACCAGAAATTTTTCATGGGTTGGGGGTAACGACGACTATTGCAATTCACATATATGTATACGTGTGTGTGATAAGGGAGAGAAGAACATACATTTTGTATGGAAAAAATTCCCCATGGGTGTTGTGACCCCCCTATCCCCCCTTGGCTACGCCACTGTTCACTGTAGATATTTTAACATTATGCCTAAAAAATTTTTTGCCCAATTTTCACAAATCTAAAAAAAACCAAATAAACATTTTAAAAACAGTTTTAAAATTTATTCGAATTTTTCAAAAAATTCCGACATTTGCTGTCAGATCATGTTGCTATGCTCCATTGTATTCTCTTAATCCATTTTTAAGGGATGCCAGAACAAACATATATACGATTTTCATAAAAACTCAAAATCTATGAAATATTTAAAGGAGTTTTGCATTCTTGAGTTTAAATTAACTTGAATCTAACATAATTCAAAATTTCATTCTATTCCATTGCTATTTTTCAGGAATGAAACAAGCATGTAAATCTAAAAATTACAAAAAAAAAAAAAATGTAAAGTACTTTGACGCCTATAGTTTAATTGACCGCCTGTGACGATGCTTAATTTTATTTTATTTGCTTCAGTGGTTTATACGTAATCGAAAATTATTTTCATATTTTGAATAAATTTTCGCAAAATCTCAAAAATCTAATCAAACTATTTTAAAAATTCGACGCTTATTGTTTAAGTTGAGCGACCATCTATCCTGTTATGAAATTTCATATCATTCGCTTTAGTCGTTATTATGTGATACTCGAACAAGTAAGTACGCATTGTGAAAGAATTTTAGCAAAATATCAAAATCTAATGAAAATTTTTTAAAAATTGGATGTCTATAGTTTAAGTTTAGTGACCACCTATCGTGCAACCAAATATCATTTCATTCGTTTTAATTATTATTACGTGATGCGTGAACACAAATGTAAGCAGTTTGAAACGATTTTCCCAAAATTTCAACATCTCATCAATTTTTTTTAAAAAATTGGATGTTTATAGTTTAAGTTGAGTGATCACCTATCATGTCACCAGTTTTCACTTCATTCGCTCCAGTCATTTTTACGTGATGCGCGAACAACAACAACAACAAAAAAACCGTCACAGACAGAACCACAGAATGACGGACAAACTTTTTTTGACGGTCGTACTGAATTTCCCCGTTGCTTGAAACGGGTAGAAATCGAAAAATTTTTTGAATTCCAAGTAATGTAAAGCCGGAAAAAAATGCCCACATGCTCTTTACTTGGTCGTCGTTTGTCGTACAGCAAAGTTGCATATACCATTCATTTGCAAATAACGCATAATTTAATTTAGTATTAATTTAATTTGCAAAAGGGGCCATCTTCATATTTAATTCTCCATCAACTTCGTTTTTCTCAATAGCATCACTCTATTTTGACTTTATCAAACTAAAGAAAACCTTCACATTACCCTAACTATATATTTTCACCAATTTTCTACGCTAATTTCCGGAGATATTGCGAGTTTTTTTTTTGTGCGATTTTAAGGGACTTTCTGCAAACTGAGAAACGCGATTTGTAGGTTCAAACATTTTGCCTTTCATTAATTTCGCTTGCTGTAGTTAAAAGAAATAAATATTATTTACAAGAAGAATTCTGTTTCTAGTCTTAAAGTTTTTTGTACAGAGAATATCAGTGGTAGAAATTTGAATATTTAGTCAGTGGTCCAAATGAACTATGACTTCAAAACTTCCTTGGTCCGTTTAGTATACATGATTTTAAAAAATATGCAAAACGACTGCTTACGATTTTGGAAATCTCTATGATTTTGAAATTGTTATTGAGTATTCGAAGGTTCTCATAGACAGGTGAAATATTGCCAAGAGTGGGAATCTGTTCTCTGCTCTTCTGACTACAAGCAAGAATGCTACTCACAAGGAAACCTTCCCAAAGCTCACTCACGAAATGAAACGAATTTCACACCATCACAAGTACATACTAAAAGGAACCTACAGTGTGAAAATTAGCTGCTATCTCCTTATAGAATTTGAGAAATTAAAGGTTAAAAATTAATTAAAATCGTGCCAGTTATAACTCTTTGGCTAGTACTTGGCGACAGAGCTAACTGGTAGAAAAGTGACGATTATAAATAAAAGCGGTAGATTGTTATCACCATTTACTTATTGTACATGTACATTCCGAAAAAAACTGGAAAATTCGGTATAAATGTCAAGAATAAAATATTTCAATCAAGTAACATTTATACCATTGGTTCTAAATCTGGAAAGATGGGTAAAAAAGAATTCTTCGAATGATTTTCTGAAGTATATTTAAAAGAAACACCTGACGAAACACTTCTCGACTCATGGGAAACGCAGAAGAATTCAGAATTAATAGAAGCAATTACTCCTCCAGATAAAAATGTTCGTATACTTTGTATGCCACCAAATACTACCCATTTCACCCAACCTTTAGAGAGATACGGTTTAGCGTATGGAAAAATTACATGCGACAGTATTCTGACATTGTGTTAATGAAATAATTTGTAATAAATTTATTTAATCGCGATAATATTTTTAAATTGCAAGCTATAATGCATGACCAGTTCAGTTTGCCCCGTTATAGAAATATGTGGAAATATATTCATGGCATGCTTTTTCCTGCACTCACTTGCATCCAGGACATTTTGACAATCCAGTCCAGTTTGCTTTTCGTACAAAAGGGCCAGAAACTTCAGCGTCACCTAATTGCAGTTCTACTGATCCATTTTTTGTTTGTAGTTGGTGCAAATCTCAGATTTGTTTTTTACATTTTTTCATTATCCCTCATTTATGTTATGCATATATATCTTAAAAAACAGCAATTCATATGACAATTTTTGTAAAACGTCGCAAATCTAATTGCTTTAAAATAAATAAAATAAGTAATTTATGCCCCATTTTATTCTAGCGACTTTAGTTTTTATAATCATGTATTTAATAATGTATTTCTTTCAGGGTCGAATCATAAGGGTGATTATAGGGTGAACCTCCTCCCCCCCCCCAAAAAGAACAACAATTACCGTACTATTCGCTAAAATTATTTTTTAATGCCATTGTTTATCTCAACTCTGCTGTCGCTAAAAGGTTAAGCTTCTTCTATAAATCTACGTTTAACCTCTTATGCATGCATAGAATTTATGCTTAAAAAATGTTTTTGGCCAACTCCCTCCATCCCCCCCTCCCCAAAACGGAACTAGTTAGGAGCCTGATTTTTTTTCCCACCATATGTTATGCGGGATATCCAGGGAATCATATTGTTGTAGATGAATCCAGACAGTGCTTATTTAAAATGCTTATTTTAAATAAGCATCTTTCTGTAAAAGTATTTATAAAAGAAAATAGAAAGCGCCAAGTGGCGATAAAGGCTGCATTCTGTCAGCTCATACTCAGTTTTTATTAACTAATTTTATCTTTATTTTGAGGAGATAGCAGCTAATTTTTACACATGTAGGGATCGACCGATACCACATTTTCGCCGATGACCGATACCGATACTTTACCTATAAATTCATTTTCAGAAATAGCCGATACCGATACTTTTAAGTTATGGTATCGGCCGATACCGATACTTTACATAATTTAATATCATTTAAGCCTACATCTGTATTCTGGGCAGTTTTTGTAACGAGAGTGTAGTTCTCGTTAAAATGAATAACAGCATGATGAAATTTGATCCCTGTAGAAAGCATTAAAAAGAAAAAGCAGTAGATACATTGAAGTGTGAATTTACAGTAGTTCTAGTCTTTCTTTTCTATTTAATCATGCCGACGAATGGCCGAATTTATAAAAAGCTGAGCACTGGGAAGCGTCTTAGTGTGCAGGTTTGGAATTCTTTCTCCTCGCGTGGCTGTCGATCTAGTGGTCTAGAGTTTTGGGCGATTTTCTCCAGATGTTACGTGAATATGCGTTAGACTCCCTTAAAAAGTCCTCCGCCCAAGCCCCCTTAATAGGTAGATGCCCTCATTTAGGCTTGACAGAACACAAACACGGGGGGGGAAGTTAAAGGGATATATTAATAAGAGAATCCATTTCCAGTGCCGACTGGTGCAAATATTTAAATCAATTTTTCTCAACCTCTATTTTGTCGCCTAATTGTTGCTATGAGCCAGATAAAAGGTATTTAGATATTGTTCATTAAATACGTATGTAAATTCTTCCCTTAAAATGCATAATAAGTTCACATTAATTAATGGTTTTATTTATCTGCTCCAATTATTTAACCACTAAGTGAATTATTAAATGTTTTAGCAAAATTTCTTTTTAATATGAATTCATGATCATTTTTAAGTTCTTTTTGAAAATCTGAATATTTGGATTCTCCGGACAGGGTTAAGTCAATTAATCCGGATGGTCCATGTATTTGATCTTTTCCGTACGAAGAACAGGCACACACCGATTATTCCTGTGTTTTCCATATATATAAACCAAATACTATTTATTCACAAGAAATATGTTTTTTACTCCAAAATTTGAAATAAACTAAATAATAATTAGTATTACTATTTATACTAATAACAGCTTCAACTTTTTAAAATAACAATATAAATAATTATCAGATATTGATAATTATTACACTTCTCAAAACAGAATAATACACAAATTCTACGTTCTCTCATTAATCTGATAGATTATAAAATCATTAAATGTTTGCTAATTCGTACTTTTGATAGCGTGTAATGTTTTAAAAACGAATCATTTAACTTCTGGACCAACATAATTAAAGTTCACGGGAGTCGCCAGTTTTCAAGTCACTGCCAAAAAGTTAACTTCTTCGCGACACAAAAAAGGAATAAATTGTTTTTACATATAGGTTTCGTTTATAATTTTAGTATCATTAATTTTGTCCTTGAAACAGCTACAATATGAAGAAAAATATTTTTGCTTGTTTTCAAGCTACGCCTTGGAGGGTCTAAATAAAAGATGCTTAAAAATGACGAGATTAAATGGAGGTTAAAGAGAAATCCAAAAATGATAAACTAAATTAAATTTTCAAGTCTTAAAAAAAAGTTGCTACTTAAAGTATCCATATTTAATTAAATTGATCTTCAATGTTTTTGTTTTTATGATCATTGTTAACATGTTCAGAGCTGCCAAGTCTCCGGCTTTTTCCGGGAGATTTCCCACCACAATTTTTAGACAGTTTTATTTTGCATTATATATTTGGACTTATTTTAAGCATAAATTTGTAAGTAAAAATTAGTGATGGGAAATCTCCCGAAAAAAGCCGGAGACTTGGCAGCTCTGCATGTTTTTCTGTGATTGATATGAACAAATTTTATCTGTTTTAATTCTAACCTCTGAGAGGGGGCGGCGTGGCACGGTAAGCAAGGTCTGGGTGCCATCGTCACAAGGGGGGGGGGCATTTTCGAACTAAAACTGAGAAATTCTTGATGTAGAGCAGTGGTTCCCAAGCTTTTTTGTCCTTCTCTTCAAAAAATCTTCAACGAGATTTTTTTTAGCGACCCAACATAACGATAACCAATATAGGATTTATAAAATACTATAGTTTACTATATATATAAAACACTAAAGTTTAATTTTTCCCACCCATTTTGACCCACCGAAATTGCTCCCGTGACATAACAATGGGTCGCAGCCAATAGTTTGGGAACAGTACCGGTCCTAGATATATTTCAAAGTGGTGCGAAATACAAAAATGCACCCCCCGCCACACACACACACACACATACAAATTCAGCTAGAAAAGTTTTCAGAGGCGTTAAAACGAAAATTTCAACAGCATATGGACAATCAAATATGCGTACACATATTACAAAGTAAGGTATTTTGGCGCCCTCACATGGGCGCCGGGAGGGGGGTGCAAGGGGGTGCACTTGCACCCCCCTGGAGTTTGAATTAAGTATAATTAACCTAAAAATATAAGTAATTTGATTTACCCTCGGGACAGTAAAAAAAAAAAAAAGCCTGAAATTGTGTGTGATATTTTGAATTCTACGCCCTCATAATGTATTGACCAACGTTTACGGTCGTAGTAGTGTTGAATGCCTCACGGCATGTGCCCGCTATTAGGAAAAAATATTTTGATATAGTATCGATAACATTCGTGGTAGACGGGACCGGACTTGTCTCGAACTATCGAAATCATTAAATTAATAACCAGATAAATGGAAAAAGCAATTTTTGTGATTTAAGTGCATATTAAAATGAAAAATGCAGTAACATATTATCACATTACTGATTAGAGAGGTTAATAATATCGGAAAATAATAGTCAATTGTTTTGTATTGACACGTTGACTCGTTTCCGTACAGCAGTATCACTCCATTGCCAAAGCAGCATGTCAACACTGCACAGAAATGTCTATGAGGACATCTACAGAAAAACTACACCCACCTTCTTTGGGAGAGGGATTTCTGATAGAGCTTCCGGGTGCACCAAGTATTTGAATTTTTGTCCTGCAATTAAAAAAAAAAACCGCCTGTTTTATATGTGTTGTTCATTATTTGGTAGCTAAACTCATTTTTTCACAAACTGAGATGTATGGAAAACTAGAACAATCGAGACTCTACGGTGAATATGATTAAATGCAATTATTTTAGGACTCAACGCTTAAAGTTTAACATTTTTTTTAACATCATAGAGTTAATTTTTCAGAGATTTAAACTCAAAAACTATTAGATGAAAATTTGTATTTTGAGTTTTTTTACATGGTGATTAGGGTGATTCATAAAATTCAAGTTTTCATTTTTTTGACTCTCAACCCATAATATCATTCTATCTACTAAAATATGAATTGGTTATTAATTTCAGAATTTTTTATTGATATTTAGGGGTCGCTACCAACTCTCAAAGTTTAAAAATTAACTTCAATAACGCACTTTCGGGTCTACGCGTTTCCTTCTCTTCTCTACTTCCGGCCACCCCTATATCAAGCAGGTACCAATAAATTGAGCACCTCCCACTGCAGGAGGGGGGAGAAAAAAGAAAGAAAACATTTTATGCGTATGACATTCCCCGGCTTTAGTTAGCTGGATTGATATTTACAACATAAACAATCCTGCTTCTTACCGAGAGATAAAATCATTGAAATCCAAAGTGGTTGTGTTCGCTAGTGAATGCGACTTACTTTCGTTTTTTTTTTTGTTTGTTTTTTTTTTTTGTTGTTAGTGTTGTAATATTATTCATATAATGGCTTCAGATGTTATAAAAACAAGAAAAAGAAATGAAATATGGTTAATCGGACACACTTGCTCAGAATTAGTGCAAACAAGATTACCCTCAGTGCAAGAAGTAATGAGTTTATTTTTTCACTATAAAAATGCAATGAAAAAAGTAAATAGAGAATCAGCGTCATTAACTGCTGGTGATGTGATGGCTATATGGGAAAAAGCAAGTATTCCCACCAAGGAAAAGCAACATGTTATCACAAAAATACTCAAATATTTCACAAAGAAAATAAGGCAAAGCGTTCAGCAGCAATCAAAGAAAAAGAAAACAAGTGGGAATCAAATTTAAATGTTCTGCTATAGCTCACACTAATGCTCTAAATATAATGACTATTGACGAAGACAAGCAATTTCTTTTGAACCAAAGAAAAATGAGCCGTCTTGGACGAATCGGTAAGATTGATAAACAGTATGCTAGAGAACTTGCTAAACAATTAGAAAAAGAAGTTAAGTTGGAAAAAATGAAAGAAAAAGAAGCAATAAATAGACTAACTGAGAAATACGATTTATTGTCATCTTCAGCTACTTCTTCAACAGAGGACAGAAGTGATAGTGACATGAGTCAAAGTCGTCCTAATTCTCCTAAGCCAGGACCTTCTTCAAGCAAAGACTTTTCGATACCAAGGAAACGAGGCCGAAAAACAATCCTAGATTCTAATTTAGCAACTAGTCTCGATGTCGCTAAATAAGAGCGACCGGAAAGCAACTGTTGTTTTGACATCTACACTCAAAAGTCTAGGCTTTAATGTATCAGAATACAACGTAAGCTATTCCTCTATACGTCGCCAAAGAATGAATAATAGACTGCAGCTTGCTGAATCAATAAAAGCTGATTTCCAACCCCAAACTACACTAACTGTGCACTGGGATGGAAAAATGCTCGAGGACATAACAGGGCATGAAGTAGTAGATCGTCTACCAATCTTGGTATCTGGAAAAGGAGTGGACCAGCTCTTGGCCGTTGCTAAGCTTCCAGATGGCAAAGGAGAAACCATGGCGTCTGCTATTTTCGAGACAATTTCATCTTGGAACTTACCTGATAAAATGTTTGTGCTTCGACACAACGGCATCTAATACTGGGCGAATAAACGGAGCCTGTATTCTTTTGGAACAAAAAATGCAAGAAGAATTGATTTGGCTCCCTTGTCGGCATCACATCTTACAAATCGTACTGGAAGCTGTCGTAGTATCAGCTATTGGACCATCCAGCGGTCCTGAAATTATAATTTTCAAAAAATTTAAGAGCCGTTGGACAAAAATAAATCAGGAAGACTTCAAAACTGCGATTTTTGAACCATCTACTTGGAATTGCGTTCAAACTGCAGCGACCGATATAATTACTTTTGCTCAGAATCAACTACAACAATTTCAGCCTCGTGACGATTACAAGGAGCTCCTTCATTTAATCATTATCTTTTTAGGAGGGATTCCTGAAAGCGGTATCTCATTCAAAGCCCCTTCTGGAATGCATCGTGCACGTTGGATGGCGAAAGCTGTATATGCATTGAAAATGTTTCTATTTAAGCACCAGCTTAAGATCACAATTGAAGAAGCTAAGGCCATTACGGATATCTGCATATTTGTTGTACTTCTCTATGCAAAATACTGGTTTACAGCGCCAGTGGCTTATATGGCACCTGAAAATGACCTGCAGATTTTGAAAGACATAGTTGAGTTCGAAAAACATGATACAGTTTTAGCCAAAGTCGCCGGTAAAAAAATGCTGGGTCATCTTTGGTATCTTTCTGAAGAACTGGTTGCTCTAGCTTTTTTTGATAAACGAATTTCTAGTGAAACAAAACGCAGAATGATTTTAGCACTGAATAACGAAAGTTCGGAAAACAGTCCTAAAAAGGCATCTTTGAGGTATGATGCAATCAAAAATCAAAATATCGAAGATTTCGTTACAACAAATACAATGAAATTTTTCAACATGACTGGGATTTCGTGCGAGTTCATACAAAAAGATCCTGAGCTGTGGGAAGAAGAAGAAAGCTACAGGTCAGCTAAAGAAATTGTACAAAACATGAGAGTCGTTAATGATATAGCTGAACGAGGTGTTGCTTTGATGGAAGAATACAACAAATTACATACAAGCGATGAGGAGCAGAAGCAGTACTTGATGCTGTTAGTTAAGAATTATAGACAGAAAAACCCCAACGTCAATAAGTCAAATTTAATATAACATTTTTTCTTTCTTTCTACCTCGAGGTTTCAACACTATTATGTAGTATTTTCATTCATGAAACTGTATTCTGATTGTAATAAAATTATTTATTTAAAAATTTATTGTTTTGCTTCATTTCTCATATTTCAAAATTCGGTAGCGACCCTTAAATATCAATTAAAAATTTAAAAAAAAATACTGGTATGTTTTCTCGTAGAATAGACCATTTTTAGGGGTTGAGAGTTAAAAAAAAGGGAAAACATTTTTTTAGGGTCTTTTATGAATCACCCTAATGGTGATATTTCAAATATTAAGTGAAGGCATCCCTGCGTCACTTTGTAAACTTGGGCTCTGTTTTAACATGTGGATGTCCTTGCCAAGTGCACTTAAGGCAAACCTTCACATGGGGTATCTGTCATGGAAGGAGGGGGTTGCCTTGGGCAGAGGACTTTCGGAGGGGTTATAACGTGTATTCACGTAACATGTAGAGAAAACCGGCCAAAACTCAAAACCGTTAGATTGACACCCGCGCGGCAGGCCAGAACTATTGACTTCACATTTCAGCCATCTACCATTTTCAGCACTGGACATGGCGGGGACCCCTAAGCCGAAAATTGCTATATATATCAATCCTAGAGAAAATACATTTCGTTTCAGTTTTTCTGAGAAAATTCGTCTGTTTCTGACTATTCTAAAAAAAAGTAAAGGGCACTGGCGCTGTCAAAGCTTGTTGGCCTATCTCCTCCTAAACCGTAGAGATTTGAGTTTCGACTAAGGTGTCCACAGATTCGAAAAATTCCGAGGGACCTACTAAGCTGACTTAAATTTCGAAAATCGAATTATTTTAGAAAATATTAATAAAAAACTGAAAAAATAAACATAATGGTTGCCAGATTTGGCATAAAATCAGTCATTCCTTTGCAACAAAGCGTTTCCAAGTATCTAGAATCGCGTGAAATTTACAAAATTGAGTTAGAATTACGCCCATTTTACGCCAAAATAAAAACTATATGAAATAAGTAACTCAAAATGTGTTACACAAAGTTGACAATTTTCAAACAGTAAGTTCGCTTAGACAACAAGAGTTTAGTATTAGCGATTATTCCTTTTTCCAAAACAGAATAACTAATATCTTGAAAATAAAAAATAATTAAAATGCAGATTATTGTAAAGCCGAATCGGTCCAGCTGGATTATTTCTACCAGTAGAAATATTTGGCGGCGTTAACTATGTCATTATAGCAGTTATAGTACACTTTCAATATTTGCTAGCGCGAGGAGATGGTATAATTCGTGGTGCTAAGTACGCCAATCTGGAAACGATTGTGTAAATGAAAAGATGGATAACGGTTTTCCGGTATTCTTAAATGAACAGTAATTATAGGTTGTGAGCATGTGTAAATCGCCAAATAAGGAAAAGTCGCCATTGGTGGCAAGCTATCCTATCTGTTCCGTAGCTTTTATTAACGATGTTTATTTCACATGTACGCAAGTCGCCAAATAATGAAAAATCGCCATGGGTGGCAAATTCGCAAGGTGTCCAATAGGTTTTACATTATCAAAAATACAGCTGAAACAGATGTTCTGATTTTATTATGCTTTAGCCCCTAATTAATATAACTTTTGAATGGCAACATTAAATATCATAGTGTTTCTGAGGAATGCAAATAATTTTTCCAGCGATTATAAGCGGAGTCCGCACTCCAGGTGGAGTATAGCTCAGGACCCGTACAACACGGATTCCCATAACAAAATATCTTCCGTGTTATGAGAGTGGGGGGGTCTACTGTAGTGTGAAGTTCAAATTTTTATGAACATGCAAGAACCAAGCAATGTGTAGCTCAGTAACATTCTATCTGATCCAATCTTCGGGTTTTGTCTGTTGAAATTGTGTCTTTTTTACGAATAAGCCTTATTAGGGGCCGAATGCCTCACGCGAAAAGCGAGCGTAGCGAGTCTGGGGGCCTTGGCCCCTAGTAAATATAAAACAGTGTTATCAAAATTGCATATAATTTAAGCAATTAATTATTAGTACACTTAAAATGAGATAGTATTAATTAGGCCAAATTACTAGCTTAAGATTTTGTACTTTTCAGCTGCAACAAAATAACTATGACGATGTTTATTTCACAAATTGATGCTCCATTTTCCAGTCAAGATTCTTCTTCCTTCAAACGCCAAATAGTCTAATTTTTTATATATATTTATACAGGGTGTCCCTGTATAATAGTTAATAATACTAGTATAAGGTAATAATAGTATATACCGTAATAATATATACCGTAATAGTATATACCGTATATAAATATACCGTAAATAAATATACCGTATAGTATATACCGTAATAATAGTATAAGGTAGTTAAAATACATACAAAGAAGCATTTTTCTGCATTGCAACGTTTGGTCGGAAATGAAAAATGTACATAGTTTCAGTACGATAGGGCTCCAGCCTATTTCGCAAATAATGTGCGTTAGCGTTTCTCCCCCTGTGGGGCGCGACTCCCAGGCGGGGGGGGCGAGAAAAACCAAAGATGCATGTTTTTTTAAAGAAATCATCTTATTTATTCTCATTTTTACTCAATAGTATAGCCATCTTCGCTTAAAACGTTCATTCAAACTTTACTGATAACATTTTTTTGTAGAAAATTCGACTAAATGTCAATGGTTTAATATTGAAACTGAATGTATGCTGAAAAATGTGAGGGGTGGGGCGCCACCGTAAGTTAGCCTTTGTTGGGGGGGGGCGACGTTTAAAAGGTTGAGAAGTGCTGATGTGCGTAATTACCCCATTGTCATCTTTGGCCTCCGATCGATTGGACAAGTTGAACTAGTCGCTTGGCCAGCACGTTCATTAGTTTAATCAAGTATGGAAATTTGCTGGCAGTCGTTTACGAGACTCCAGTTGACACAAATGAGAACCTCATTGCAAAACTTTAGTAACCGCTGCAACCATTCGTGGAACAACTAGCATCTTCGAAAGGGTACGCCAATCTCTTGCTAGACGCTACCAGCGCATTTGAGCATTTACAGTAGAGGTTTTCATTTCTTTTGCATTTGCTATATTTCCATCTACACTTTTTATCTCTAACCCCACACTGCTAATCTGCGTACGCACTGCGTACCACATGCGTACGATGAGATGCCTCGCAAAAACTCTTAAAAGTAAATTTAGAGGTAGTAAAAACCGTTTTTTTCGTAAAAATCTGTATTCCGAAATTTTTCGCGATCACATTACAGTAGAAAAATTGTCCTAATCCGAATCAATTGTGACCGGACCCTATTCGGATATTCAAAAAATGCTTTTTTCTACGCATTTTATTCTTGAAGTTTTGTCTATGAATTCAGGAACACCCTGCACATGTATATATATATCTTGGGCAGGGACGGATACAACCCATCCCACTGGCACGTGAAATTCATGTCAACTGCGGCCCACTCACATTTTCTTCTAACACACGTACACATCATACATAAGTGTATATATAAATATAATATATATTAAAGTAACCGGCCCATCAGGAAAATTCCAGGGTTCCCGGTGCGTGTTTTCGGACCTGATCTTGGGTGCACCCCCCTGGAAATGATCCTGCCGGCGCCCTTGCGCCCTCATAAAGATGGCGCCCGGTGCTGTCGCACCGTTCGCTCCACCCTAGGACCGGCACTGTTAGGGAACCACTGATCTAGAGCACAAAAGGGGAGCCTTTTTTTACGTTTGCAGAGGGGCGCCATGAGGGAGGGGGGTATGCCTAGCAAACTTCATTTGGTTAAAACCCTATCCCCGTTTGCATGCGCAGAAATACGATTCACTTCAGATAGCAGAATGCTACTTTCGGTTTCAAATATTTCCGGCTGACTAATAAAATGTCTGTATCTGAAGTTCTATAAGCTAAATAGAAACAAATTCCTCAAACGTATTTCGAAGGCTGAAATATTACATTTTAACACATATATGGGCAACCGGGCTCGATGTGGCCCGCCATAGCTTTTGATCTGGCCCGCAGAACAGTATAAACCAGTCAATATCCCATATAAATCCCAATTATACGGCCCGCCACTACGCTAAAATCCGCAAGTTTGGCCCGCGAGTTCGCTAACATCCTAAATGTTTGGCCCACAACTTTTCAAACGTTGCCCATACTTGCTTTAACATTTTAAAGGTCGTCATCCCCTGAAATATCAAACGATGTTAAGGGCCGTCTCTCCCATCAGTTTTGATATCTATATCATACCCAAGCCGAATCAGATGTCCTTGCGCAATTTTCTTTAAAATAAAAATTTGAAGCATGTCTCTTAAGCGTGAAATCTATATCAAGAGATAGACTTTCTCCAACGATATCAAATGCCTATATATACAGTAGAATCTCCCTATAACGAAGTCTCCTTAGAACAAATTTCTCCCTTTAACGAAATTTTTCATGGAAACGTAACTTTAAGGCTTAAATAACACTATAAACATTCTCCATATAACGAAGAGCTTATCTTCCGATAGCGAATATTTCAGATTTACCTTTGAATTATTTTTTTTTTTTTTGTTAGTTTTGAAGAAAATTTTAATTTTTGAACAGACCACTAAGTGCAAGAGTAACAGATGATAAAAATGGAGGCCAGGAAACTGAAACTCACTCCGATAATGAAGACACTTCACCAGCGCCCGATTATGACCAACAGGGGCACCGGGCATTGATAGATTTGGGGGGGCCCCCCAATCTATGAAATTTGTTATATTTTTCATAAAATTTTGATATAAAAAAGAATATTTCAGAAAAAAACTTTGAAATTGGGGGGCCCTGGGCAAAGTCCCGATTTGCACATAGAATAATAAGGTCCTGCGCTTCACGATCATAACCACATCAAACTTTAATGCTTCAACCTTTCAAAACCATTAAAAAGAGGTTTCCAAATGGAAGAAAATGA
The DNA here is from genome assembly GCA_038373885.1 of Cheiracanthium punctorium. Taxonomy (NCBI): domain Eukaryota; kingdom Metazoa; phylum Arthropoda; class Arachnida; order Araneae; family Cheiracanthiidae; genus Cheiracanthium; species Cheiracanthium punctorium. The sequence goes on along the minus strand of JAWZYV010011814.1, from coordinate 145,516 downwards.
GCCTCACTCTATTTTCAATGGACTTTTAAAATGTTAAAATTTTTTTGAAAATTTAAAATCACAGAATTCAAAACAATGTAAAATAACGGAATTTTGAAGTAAAATAAACGTAAATGCATTACAAATTTTATTCTCTAATTTCGTCGATTGTCTTTATTTTGAACATTTCGTTTATACAATGAAAACTAAGAAACCGCAAGTTTAACAAATTTATAATAAATACCAATTTATTTTTAATTGAAAGTCATAATTCAATACTTTTAAACATCAAATTAACTAAAAAGTTTGTAATATTTGATGAAATAACAGCAAAAATCTCTAATCTCTGTACAACGAAATATTTTGTATAGCGAATTTTTTAACTGGAACCGAGCGAGTTCGTTATAGGGAGCACGCGCCTAGCCATGAAAATTTTTCGCGGGGGGATATGCGCCTGGAAAATTTTTTTTTTTTTGGGGGGGGGATATGAACTTATATGTGTATAAATAGACGGAATTTCATCACTAATCCAAAAATTTCGGGGGGGGGGGATATATCCCGCTATCCGACGATTGTCCTGTTAAACTGTCATCTACCAGGACAATCGTCTATTCTTCTATTATGGGCGAAGAAAAGCTTCGCCCATAATTTTGACCACACTTGGTGATACGACATCCATTTAGCGATGGTTAGAATTTAAAAAAAAACACAGTTCGAAAACACTCGGACAAACAAATGTGCCAATGAAACGACGCATCTCATCTCATTACCAAAATAAAGGTTCTAGAATGGTGTTGCGCGTGCGTGGTTTCTTCTGAAAAGCGAAGTATCGGTTGAAAAGTATCGGTGAAAATGGATGAAAGCAACAGAAACCGATACTTTCCCGATACTTTTAGAATCGAAAGAACCGATACCGATACCTAAAAAAATTGGAGGTATCGGCGCCAATACTATCGGTTGCCGATACTATCGGTCGATCCCTACACATAAGGTTTCTTTTAGTGTGTACTTATGACTGGATTAAATTCGTTTGGGTGAGGTTTCCTTGTAAGCTACAGTCGAACTTGAAGAATGGTTTCACGATTGAAAATTCGTGTGTTTGAATTTCATGTAAAAAATACAATTACTTTTTTGCCGACCCAATATTATTACTGTGTTTGTTATTTCACTTTCTTCTTTTAATATTATCGTCTGCATTCTACAATACTTTTATAAGACTTTTGGCGGTATTTTAATTTAAAGTCAGATGAAAATTTATACAGGAAAATGTGATTTTGAATGTTTGTTGAATGTTTGATAAGTATAGGGTAGTCCAAAGACCTGCTGTTTCAGATATTACAAAAGGTCAAATTCATCGCTGCAATGTTAAGGATGTTAGTTTTTCAGTAATAGGGCGTTGTATTGGAAGAATCTAATTCTATACATGGAAAATATTTTATTTCAGAGGATATAGCAGAGGACACAACAGTAGACGCTTTAGAGAATCAACATCAAACTGTATAAACTTCCAATTTATTTGCTTCAAAGCTTTCTTTTTTATTTTAAATGGCGGCAATATTTTACTGTTTTTGCGCAAAAGAAATCTAATTTACGTTTTTTACGCAATTTTCAAAAAATTGTCACTTAATAAATTTATATATGGTCCCTTAACTCATGAAAATAACACATTTTATTTAATATAAGGTAAACTGCTGAACGTAAAAATTTGAAATTTTGCACAAGCATGTAATATTATTTTCTGCATCTATTTCCATCAAAATTTGGCTAGGTCACTATTCATGATCTTTTTGAATATTAATTTAATAATCCATAACTCATACTAATAATTTTAATAAAAATTATAATAATAATTAAATATTTGGGTCGTTTGGTTACGATAGTACGAATAAAAATCAGCTTCTTATTAGCCATATTGAATGAAGTATGAAGAAAAGTGTTTAAAAAATGTTAATATAGGGGGAGGGGTATTTTGGAATCTCATAACTCACCCATTTTCCCTTTCAAATGTATTGAAAATTGGTATCCGGTGTTAAAATGAGCTAAATTTTTGAAAAATGAAGTAAAATCTAGGGGTTTCTATTGGGGGGGGGGGGAAAGTTGTTGCGAACTTTAATATGGAGATGCCCTCTTATGCAATTTTATTTATAGCAAATTAATGTGTACGTCAATAGTAAATGATTGGTATCTGTGACTTTGATGTACGACGAACGACGGCCGAAAAAAGTACAAGTGGGCGTTTTTTTCCGCAGCTGTACAGACAAATATCTAATTTTATTTATATATATAAGTAATTTTATAATAGGTAAAAATGTACAGAAAAGAGAAAATGTACTAATAAATGGATAACAGAAGCCATCCAGGATCTAAAGAAGACTAATACTGAAGAATAATACATTCCTCAGAAATCAAGCGTTTACGGTGATTTTCGTAATTTAAATTCCTTAACTTTCGCTTGTAAGGGGTTAAAAATAAATTCTAATGTCCATCTGGTAAATGAATTGAATTAGACACCAAGAAAAGTGTTAGCATTGAAATCAACATTAGAAATAGAATTAATACGGAATCGCGGAAAGTTGCTTGAGAATCGAAACAATAGATTTTTGCGCTTTGCCCAGAGCAAAAAAAAAAAAAGAAGCAAAACCAAAACTATCATTTTTGTCTGCCATGGATGCTCACTTTACCCTGGTACACAATTGTTAATGGTGTGGACCGGCAAGAAGCAAGCATAATTCCAACTTTAAGTGATGTATAGCATTCTTGACTGCGATAAGCCATGTATAAATGGCATACAAATTTATGTGTCGTTTGAGTGGGAGGGGCAGGTGGGTGTTATGAATGTGTTCATCTAAAGTATTTTATGCTCAAACTTCAGCGTGAGGGAAGCACTAACCGATGATATTCTACCGTGAAAACACGGGAGATCAAAAATTTTGTTCCACAGACAGAAAAGAAAAATGCATCCAAGCAACTTCTTAAGAGTCTCCGCAAAAGTTATGAGGCAATTCGTTTTGCCCACTATATTTCGTTAGGCACACACTTCGACCCCCTGTGTGCCAAGCAAGAAATAGAAGTGCATGTATAAATCAAGATTAAACTCTAGAGAATTAAACAGAAGAAATTCCATGTACTTTTTTTTTCTTTTTTTAATGCTAAAGCCGTTCTCAATGAAAACTAAAAGATAAATTACCACTCACAGTTTTTAAAAGTAAACAAGTGAATTCAAGAGTTAAAAATTACACCACTGAGTTAAATGAAAACAGAAAAATAATTCCAGAATAAAGTATTATACATCTAAGATAAATGAAAACAATGAGTCAGTTCGACTAGAAAATATTCTACAAGTGTTACATGAAAACAAAAAGTTAAACAATAATAAAAAATTTTACCACTATGTTGAATGAAAACAACAAGTGAATTCAACAATGAAATATTCCACCACTGTATTACACGAAAACAAGCGAATTCAACAATAAAATATTCCACTACTGTGACAATGAAAATAAAAGCGAAAAAGAAATTATAACATGGATTTGAAGGAAAACAGAAAAATAATTTGAGTATAAAATTTTATATGAAAACAACATGTGATTTCAACAATCACTGAATTAAATGTTAACTGGTGAATTCAAGAATTGAAAATCCTACCACTATGTAAATTAAAACAACAAATCAGTTCGACTATAAAATATTCTACAAGGGTTAAATGAAAACTAAAAGTTAATCAATAATAAAAATTTTACCACTATGTTAAATGAAAACAACAAGTGAATTTAACAATGAAATATTCCACCCCCTGTGTTAAACGAAAAGAAGTGAATTCAACAATAAAATATTCTACTTCTGTCATAATGAAAATAAAATCGAATGCTTTAAAAAAAGGTGATTCTCATACATGCAGTATTTTAAAACTCTGTAAAGAAATTCTAAGACGCACCAAAGTTAATCGAATCACATGTAAAATCTGTTTAAGGAATGTTTTTTTTTTTTTTTAATTCCCAAAAGAAATTATAACATGGAGTTCAATGAATGAAAAAAAAAATCATTAATATTAATTCGAGTATAAAATAGTAGAGGAGAGGAGGTGATTATGGAATACCATTTACATTTCTAACTGTAACTTCATAGATTTTTAAATAAAATCCCCCAAAACAGCATGAGTACATGCTATAATTAATCGTAATGAAATGTCAATTGCAAAGAAATACACAATTTATTTTGTTGTTATAGAAAAAAATATTTTAAAAAAAAGTTACGAATGGAGTATAATATGGAATAGTCGGGTAATATGGAATAGATGGTTTAAACCGATGGAAAGCAATTTATATTGCTTCATATATAGTTATTTGTTACTATAAAACAAATTTTTATGTTTTGTAGTTTAAATCATTATACTGGAGTCATTTCTGCTTCGAGTCGATTTAGAAAAGTTGTAGATATAATTTTCTTTCTTTGCTCCGATACAGTCATGGTGAGCCCACAGAGAACAGCTGGATCTTTGAATCCAAACTTATCGTCGTTGATCATTAGAGAATTTGTCGTGACAAAAGATGCATTCAGCGTCTTTGTTTTCCGGGTCTTTAGTGGATGACATGAAACCCATTACAATATTACCCAGTATTCCATAATACCCGACACGCCATCTCGGAAAACGAACCTTTAAAACTAATTGGCAAAACACTATCATCTAAAAAATAACCACAGTTCAACAAACTACCATTCTCTTAGTGTACATTATGCGTAACATCCATGTTCATGTCACGTGTTTACTAGTAAGTTAAAATGTTTGAAAACTTATCTACAAAAACTCTTGAAAATCACAAAACATACTTTGTTCTGTAGCGAGTGGTACGGCAACAGAGAGCGGTCAACTCTTACTGCATTGTAAGAAGGGAATATTTCTTGAGTTGTTCATGGTATTCCCTTGTGGCAATAGCAACTAACAGAGCCAAAAACTCGGTATTCCATATTTCCCGACTATTCCATAATCACCTCCTCTTCTCTATACCACTAAAGTAAATAAAAACAGCATGAGATTTCAATTATTGAATTAAATGGTAAAAATTGGTGAATTCCAGAATTAAAAATTCTACCACTATGCTAAATGAAAACAAGTGAACTCAAGAATTACATTAACACTTTGCCACTGTGTGTGTTATCTTGGAACGGTAACACATCTTTCGATCTCACATAGAAGTAAGCTGTTGAGTCTTAAGATTTTAAAATTTTTATTTTATTTAGCATTCAAAAGAATATTTATGAGCGAGTAATTTAACAACAGTACAGAATATTTCAACGCTATAAGCGAGTTGCCGGATGAAATCACTGCAACCAAGTTCAACTGCATTATCTTGCTAAGCATGTCGTGCTTGAAAACTGTTTGCTCTACTATCATAGATATGAAGTGTTTTAGAAAATTTCCTTACTTTTGCAGGTCTATCGTTTGTCAGTTTTAAGGGTGTTCCTTTTGAAAAGCGATCGTCGTCACAAGACTTTGGAGCAGCTTTATAAACAAATCAATGATGTTAAACACTCGAAATATTTAATAATGCTTCTTCACCCAATGAACTATGGACTAATACTAACAATAAAGCTGTATATGTTTCATGTAATTTTGAGAATAAATTCATATGCACAAAAATTCCTTTTTCTGTATTTTTCCTAGTCTCTAGCGCAATTGAAGTCCTTAAAAAGCTCTTCAAAAGTTGCATGATTTCTAATAAGAACAGCCTTAACGCCAATATTTGCTCTTCACTTTGCTTTTTGAAAAAAAAAAAAAAAAAAAAAAGAATGTAAGGTGGTTTTTAAGATTGAAATGCACTCCTCTTGATATCAGAATGTATTCTGCAAATAATCGTCTCAAAGTTCAGTTTGCCATAGTTGTAATAAGAAGTTAATAAGCCTAGGGATCAAAATAACTTCCGTCGATATTTTTCAAAGAAAGTATCATGCACTCACATTGCATCCTAGAAAGACGATCAAAACTCTTTACATCCAATTAAACTTTGGCGGATTTGAACCAAGGATTTCTCCCCGGTTGTTGTTGCTGTTGTGGGATTACCGCCAATTATCTGCACCAGGGATCTAGGTCGAGAGGCGGTGTGCCATATCTATTATACGTTGCGGAGGAAATCATGGTAAACTCCGAAAGGTTAGGTCGGCGGACGCGACCTGGTTTTGTACCAGGCACCTTCCATCTCCCAGTTCAAAGCGCTATGCGCTAGGCCACTGGTCGGGCTTTCTCAGGCGGAGTTTATTTTCCTATGCTTGAATTAATATCATTAATAATGATAGAAATAGTTTTTGGACTTACAGTTAATTTTATTCTTGTGAAGGAATTCAATTAGTTCTGATTGTAGCATATGACAGTTATCGAAGCATTCGACACGCGGTTTACAGTATCATAAATTATTTTTTTAGATTACGGCCAATTATCTACACTAGGGATCTAGGTCGAGGTGGGGTGCCTTCCGTGGGGGTCTTTCTAAGGAGTCTTAACCCGTATTTACGCAAAGTTTTGGAGAAAACCACGGAAAACTCCGGACGATAGGTCGGCGGACGCGACCTGAGTTTGAAACACACATTCTCCGTCTCTCAGTTGAGAGCGCAATGCGCTCGGCCACTATCGGGGCTAAATATAGTATCATAAATATTCTAGCCCCTAGCATTAGAATATTGCCAGTTTACATCACACATATATACGTATACGCGAGCTACAGAATTTGTTGTGTTTATGTATCAGTTTACGATTTTTTTCACCGCACAGAGATACACCCCACAGAAATATGAATAGAATGCTGTGCAGTATTTTTAAAATCGCATCTTTACCAGCCTTAAATACTGCAGAGGCAACATAAGAAAAAGGCTAACCAAGTGTGTAACTTACTTTAAAATCTTAAAATCTTTTGCCGCGTCATGTACGTTTGAGGTTTGTACAAAAGTATGAAACGCGCACCTGAGACCTCTTTTTCCTCAATGAATATGCGCAGCTCAGCTATCAAAGAAATATGAATGCAAGTCTTACAATCATATTAACCTCTCTAACATTTCACTTAAGGCCACGTGCAGACATTAAATATCCCCCTTTCTCAAACCGGACAATATTTTACCGGCAGGTAAAAGCAAAATCTCAGACCAGAGGGCTGTTCCACACAAGATATACAAGAATCATTCTTCCGGTAAAGATTCCATTCCAAAGCATTTATTCTTCAGCAGTCGAAGAACTGATAGATGTTTGGCAGCAAAGGAGGATTGTGGAGAGAGCAGGATAAAGGCGTAAGTAAGTACAATGCAGCCCTCAGACATTGTAAGAGTCACAGCACATTCTGTGTCAAAATGTTCAAGACTTCTGGAAATATGCGGTTTACACTGTTAGGGAGCTGTGATGGAAAGATCGACATTGCGTAGTACTTAGTACTTTACGTATTCCTTTCTGGTGTATTTCATATGGGGCGAAAAAATGTTCATGTAGTCTTTTCTGTCGAAACTACCGCGGTACATTTTTAGGCTTATTTATCGTTTAGCTTGCAAGACGCCCACTGAAAAATGATGAATGTAACAAGTCTTTGAATTTCACGAAGTATTTATTAACCCTTTAACGCGCAGTGTTCCCGCTCTGGGAACACCAAACTCCGACGTTTTGACTGTTGCCAGTCACGAAGAATAGATTGGATTTCTATAAAAATAGTTGCGGGTGACATAGCTCCACGTCCTTTACTTTTTAGCACGCCATTTCCCGTTAAAAAAAAAGTCACGATTACTTTTAAACAGCACTGACATCTGCTGAAAAATGGAAGAATGCGAGAACAGCCGGATAGACTGCCCACTATATGACTTGACGACAGCTGTGAGCACAGCCAGCTATCGTCAAAAAAGGGTCTCTAGATCTGTGGCACGAGATGAACGTTTCGATCGTTCGCCCTCTTGCTGGTACTTAAGTCGAGCGATGGCAACGGCTGCCCTTTTTTCAGCATTGGGAAAGGGTAGCGCCTCAAAGGGTTAACACGGTATATTTTTCTTCAATCCATAGTATCGTAACAAATCTATTAATACTACCTGTTACTTACAGCATTAATACTACATATCCATTTTTCTATACTTTAAATGATCAATTAATGCATTTAAAACCTCCTTGATTCTATATCTTGGGAAAAATTTCCCAAATCTATAATCTCCAGGAGCTATTTAGTATCGTGCAAATTTTGAAATTTGTGGAAGCGTTTATGAATCTCATTTTTAATTTATGACCTGGCGTTTCTGACAGCTGTAAAAGAAACCCCGGGTAGTCGCATCAGTTCATCCGGTTATTTTACATAGTCAGTTTACAAAGACTCATGTTCAAACTTACAAATATGTTGAAAATACTGTTTTCTTTACATAGGACAATTATGGAGGATTTTAATCCTACTTTAACAAGTCTGAATTTGCAGACACACTTACAGTAAGTAGTATAAAATAGTAAGATTGAAAATTGGGGAAAATTGAAGCGTAACAGCTCAGATTTCTACATTTATGAGTGCTGCTAATGTATGCATAGTGTTTACATGGTAGTTAATGTCATTCTGGACAGTCAAAGACTGTCAGGATCAGGATCCGCTCTGATCTTCCCGGACAAAAATTAAAAATGCCACTCGCTAACTCGCTGCCTTTTTTTGCGAATTCGTTCCGGCGTATGGCCCTGAACAACCTGAACTGTAAAATTTTGCAAAAGAAAAAAAATCTAAGTATTTAACATATTATAATAGTTCTCACACTGACAGCCAAACTGCCGTCCTCTAATTTCGGCGCCCCGGACAAATGCCCGGGCTGGCAGATCATAGAGCGGACCCTGGAAATGGTATATCATTTAAGCCTGAAGCATTTGTATCAGTAATATTCAATTTATGGGGGGGGGACCAAAATAAAGAAACACATTAGTTCGCAAAACATTGTAAATAAATTTAATTCAATTAATTGAAGGTAAAAAATTGTAAATACATTTATGGGAATATATGATTGACAAACATCTTTTCAAATGTTCGGCAAAGAAAATCGTTGGTTTTTAAAATGTTGAATTTCATTCAACGTCGATATTTATTACACCGATTCACGAACAGGTATATTTATTTTTCATTTACATTTCCTTTCTGTTTCAGTTATCGATTCACACCTGCCAGGAACATCTGGGTTGGTATGCTACCTCAATATCCCAAGGAAGGTCGCACTGCCAGAAAGTTTAAGCATTGTGGCACTAGAGAAGATCAGGATTGCTCTCTCCCTCTCACTCTTTTTCCTCGAATGGAGCTCTTTGAATTTTGAGAGCACCTTATGTAAATCTGTATAGTGAACTCAAATAGGTATGAATGCAAGTCGGGACAAGCATTTTTATCATTACTGAACAGGATCTTTGCGAGACGAGACAAAGCTGTGCAGCTGTTTTGCGAGAGGAGTCTCGGACATGGTTTCCGTCTAGCACCCACCCCTAAACTCGAAGCTAACTCTTGTAAAAACATTTAGTTTAGGCATATTTTCAATAAACAATGAAAGGCATGAAGATTTTATTGGATGAAGCATGGAAGTAGCAAGAAAAGTTGGAATGAAAAAACTAAAATGTTCAGTTTTTAAACTGAATAAAACGCAGTATGTGGACAGAATCCGGGAAATATAGGTAACGCTGCATTCATGTTAACCCTTTGAGGCGCAACCGTTTCCCAAGCTGAAAAAAGGGCAGCCGTTGCCATCGCTCGACTTAATTACCAGCAAGATGGCGGACGATCGAAACATTCATTGCGTGCCACAGATCAAGAGACCCTTTTTTGACGCAGCTGACTGTGAGCGATGGCAACGGCTGCCCCTTTTTCAGCATTGGGCAGTCTATCCAGCATTCTATTCTCGCATTCTTCCATTTTTCAGCAGATGTCAGTGCTGTTAAAACGTCTGAGTTTGGTGTTCCCAGAGCGGGAACACTGCGCGTTAAAGTGTTTAAGTATTTATTTCATCAGACGCACCCGACTCCAAACAAAAGAAAAGGCCGCTCCAATCAAAATAATTCAAACTACCTGTTTCCTTTTAAAGTTCATTTTGATAAGTACACACGCCCAACACAGTTGGGGGAAAAAACAAGAAAGAAAGAAATCACTAATGAACTCCTCATTAAATCGCAGTATTTGGACAAGCTTCTGGGGCCAGAGCGAAATTGCTTAGCCAGAGTATTTTTATATTTGCTTTGCTGTTTCGATTAGCTCTCTCTTTATTGACTTCAATAAGCATTGCACGATTTGCACGGTGCGACAGAAGTATCTCTCAGTAACATGATTAGGCTCTTCATTGGGCTCAAGATGGAGTAAATTTGCTTTGAAACTGTCGCCGAGTGGACTGCATTGTATCACATGGGATGATATTCCGTCTGAATTATAGTAATAGGAGCTGGGGGAGGCCCCCCGCACACCCTCGGGGGGTCAAAAAGGGAGGGATAATTTTATTTTACTATTTTTTATTCAATTTTTTTTTTCGATTGTGTAGCGTGAAATGTGGCCTTGGGGTGTCGGAGAAAGTCACGCCCTGTCTCAGGAGGAGATCCCCCCCCCCATATAATACATATATATTTCTCCCTTCACCCCCCGAGGACCCCTCTATTCGGAGACCGGTGATGTATAACATGAGCATTGTAAGAATTCAGTCGGGCAATCTATTGCTAAAATTATTGAATAAAATAAAAAAAAAGAGGAAAGAAAGAAAGAACAAATTCCACAGAACGTTTAAAATATGGCTGACCTGGCATTCGGTGATTTTTTTAAAAATCATTTCTGCAAAGTGTTTGACAAATAAATAAATAGAATTCACACAGAATGCCAGGGCATTAACGTGAAAAGAAAGTTCATCTAAGTTTGGAAAATACAGAGCATTAACTCATAATAGAATTTAAATAGAAGAATAGAAATTAGTCAATGGTAGGAAATCAACTGATAAATTGAGTGAGAATTCAAACATCAAAATCAATTTAGAAGAGAGATGGAAATTTCCTTCATATTCTTCGAAGTTCCTATTATCAGAAGGGTTACCACAAAAGTTCTTCTAATAGCATAAATTGAAAGAGCGGAACGAAATTTAATTCCAAAATACCATTTATTATTTAAGCAGTTAATAACTATCTAAAAATAATCGCGATCTAAAGAAAAAAAAATATTTGGAACTTTATCGTGAAATACAGGATCGTACAAGTGTGTAGGGCAAATAAAATATTTGGGGGGGGGGGGCTTGGAAAACCAGTAACGTCGGTTTTTCACATGTCAATATTTCTCTTAATTGAAACTACCAAAATTAAATTATAAAAAATTTGGCATGCATGTGAGATTGTAACATAGGAGGTTATAAAATACTCGTAAGAAAGGATTTTTAAAAATTCCTAACTTATGGGGGGATAGTAGGATAAAACGTTCTCTTCACACATCCATCAAAGAAAAAAAGAGATGTCCATAAAATTATTTCTGTTAACCCTTTAACGCGCAGTGATCCCGTTCTGGGAACACCAAACTCTGACGTTTTGACTGTTGCCAGTCACGAAGAATAGATTTGATTTCTATAAAAATAGTTGCGGGTGACATAGCTCCACGAGAATCCTTTACTTTTTAGCCCGTCCTTTCCCGTAAAAAATGGTCACGATTCTTTTTAACAGCACTGACATCTGCTGAAAAAATGAAGAATGCGAGAAAACAGCTGGATAGCTTGCCCAATGCTGAAAAAAGAGCAGCCGTTGCCATCGCTCGACTTAACTACCAGCACGATGGCAGACGATCGACTGCCATCTTGCTGGTAGTTAAGTCGAGCGATGGCAACTGCTGCCCTTTTTTCAGAATTGGGAAAGGGTTGCGCCCCAAAGGGTTAAATGAGATTTCAAGAAATTTTCAAATTCGCCCTCCAAGAAGGATGCTCGACCACCTTACCTTTTTGTTCTCACACATTCTTGGGGGGGGGGAACAGTTATGCATGAAATTTTTGCTTTAAAATGTATCAAGTGTGAATCCATTGTTTAGGCAAAACCGCTTTGCCATTAGAAACTAAAAATTTATTTGTTTTTATTTAATATTGAAAAAGGCATTACTTTTCACCTTCCGTAATATTTTAACCGAATTTGTTGAATTTTAATAATTTAATTTCATACGCAGCAAACTGCCGACAAATATGTTCTGAGAACGGTTTATAGTTTAATATGAATTATAATAATGTAACTGCGCAGTTATTTTAGCTTGTACAGTACTTTGTTTCATCAACACTGAAAATTAAGGAATGATCTTTTATAGAAATTCATATTGGATCTTTGAAAAAACTCGGAACGTTTATTCACAAGCTGTGCAACTAGTTTCAATAGAGTTTAATCTTTTCGTGAAGACCAAACTTTTTTTTTTAAAATAAATTCATTTATTTAAAACGTACCGCCTTTTACTGTGGTTAGGATCAGTCCAGAATTTTTTTTTGTTGGAGGCTTATCCTCCTCCCCCACCCCCGAAAAAAATGTACAATAAAGCAACATTTTAGTCTAAAACAATTTAAATTTTTTGGGAGGGGGTGAGTTGTAAAAAAAGATCACTTAACCTGTTTAAAATGTGTAATAAAGCAGAATGTTACCCTTTAGCAATTTCCCCCCCCCCGACCTTTTTTTTGAGGTGGGGGGGAACTGAAGCCCCATAGCCCCTAACCTGGATCCGCTACTAGTTAGGATACATTTCCGAGACTCTGATACATCTAAACTAATACTGCTTTTATTTTCAGAATTTCCTACCTGTATGACTAACTTTGTATCGTTATGCAGATGAATGTCAAATCATGCACTGTAACTAACATTAGACTGAAACATAGGCTTAGCGTTTGGGAGAGAGGTACGTGCTCCCCAAACTTTCTTTGATAACCTTTCGATTGCAAACCTGTGTTCAAAATTTAAAGAAAAACTTCCCTTTTCCACTCTTGAATACGGCAATGGTCCAGTGACAGATAAATGCAATTTTGTGGGTGAGGACGGTTGAAAGAGTCGAATATACATCCATTTTATAGAAGTAAAATAGAATCTTTTGCAGTAATTTGTTTTTCTCAGGGGGGGGGGGGCGGTCCACACACACACCGCCCCATTTAATCCGTCCTTCCAATGATCCTTGAAATTTTTTTCTATTTTATTTCATAATGAGATTTCATCTTGCTGCCAGTATATAAGTATAGATGCAAGGTTTCGCCAGATTAACTTTATTAACGAAACTAACCATTTTGGATTACATGCGTACTACGTACTAAATAGTGATGCAACGGATATCAATTTGGCTGGATACCGGATGCCGAATATCCGGCCAAACTTTCAGCCGGATATTCAGTTATCCGGCAGCAGTATGTTTTCTTCTTTTTTGTTTTATTTTCTCCAGTTTTCTTAGATCATTGAGCTATTACTTTTTTCTTTAAATTTTCTCATTAGTTTGAAATCATTTAATTCAAAAATCAGAAATATTTTTGGGATTGTTTCCATGAATTTAGTACCAGTTTTACTGCTAGGAAAGCCTTTCAAATAACGCTATCTCGATTGTTCTCCCTCCAGAGTTAGATAAATATCTTAAAAGATCAGTTCTTGAAGGAAAGACATCTCCATTCAACCGTTAGAAAATCAATGTAACAAATTTCCTTACTTTATCAAAACTAGGAGGGAGTGACATTTTCTCACCAGCCAGCAGTACTGCAGCTAGTACACTATTCTCATAACTGACGGTGGAAAAAAAGGTAACCGAATTCTTACAAAGATTGAAAAATAGTGTTCTTGTACAATAATTTCTTCCAGTCATAATTTACTCCAATTTTAAAAATAGAAATACTCCTCACCCACCCCCCCCCTCTATTCTATACAAGATAAAAATTCATTTTAAAAAGTATTGAAAATAAAATATTTTCACAAAACTTCTTTTTTCGCATTTTTATTATTGCAGTTTTTAAAATTTATTCATTTTTTAGTCTATTTTTTCTGTATATAATTTTTTGCCCGATGTACTGTCGGATATTTGTAATATCCGACTACTGTCAATGATCCGGCATATCGGCCAGATAGACCGGATGCAATATGTTTACCGGATATCCGTTGCATCCCTAGCACTAAATGTATAATATGTGGTAAAAAAAAAATATCCTGTCAAGGGAGTTCAGCAGGTTCAGGTTCATGGAGGACTAGGGATGGACTGCGAGACAGAAATTTGCGAGACGAGACATAGATTTGCAGTTATTTTGCGAGACGAGACAGGCAAATTTTACATTGTGATATAGGGATTTTTGCGAGACCAGACAAAGCTTTTCAGAAATTTTGCGAGACGAGACAGCCTATTTTTTTTAATCTCGGGTCCATCCCTATGGGGACTCACAGTCGACCCTAGAAGAGGGTCCAAGGAGTCCAACAGATAACCCCCCTCCTCCTCCTTGCTTACCATTTCCTTCGCAACAAACTCTTTCAAGAAAGAAGAAAAAGAAACGAACATTTCCCCACTTTTATTCGGCGAGTAATCGATACAGAAGTATCCGAGAAAGGACCATCGACAAAATAAACGCCTAATCACGGGCCTGTATTTATCCAATTCGGCGCGCGTCGTGTCCTGCCCGAGCGCTCCATATTTTCCCTTTAATAAATGGCTCTCTGATTCCTAACAGGGGAACAGTTTATTATTGGAAGATGAAGAAACAATTGCTCCCAACTTGTAAAAAAAACCAATAAATCGTTGCCGTGCGGATATTTCAATACTTTTCCTCGGTAATTCACGTGAGGGGAGGGGGGAAGGAGAAGGAGAAGCAATGCATTAATCACAATTCGGAAAGCTGTTATTTTCTCTCGATTCAAATGAGACGCTGCCTCAAGACAAGCAAGCCTCGTATATTTCAAATTTTATGATGGGAAAATTATTGGAATGGATCTGCGCGATAGAACTATTTCGACAGCTTTGCGCGATCGGAAGGAAGGAATGAAAAAAAAAAAAAAAAAAAAGTACTTTAATTTTCTTTACAGGCGCCTTAACTGATTCTTATTTTTGCTTATCCTCCCCCTTTCTTTGAAAAGATCGAATTGATTTTGTTTTAAAACTGTGATTACAGCGTGAAGGGGTGTTTTTTTGAAATGATGCATTAAAAATTTTATTTCTGCAGAACGCGATGTAAAATCTCCGCACTCTTTCAATTTTATGCTAGCCATATAATTCGGAATTATAACTCTCATAATTTGGACCTACCCTAGATGGCCCTATAAACTAGAATATCGTAGATACAACATACAGTCACATATGTCCAATGAGGGTTAATACGGGCAGACCCGTATTAACCCTTTAACGCGCAATGTTCCCGCTCTGAAAACACCAAACTCTGACGGTTTGACTGTTGCCAGTCAAGAAGAATAGATCTGATTTCTATGGAAATAGTTGCGGGTGACATAGCTCCACGAGAATCCTTTACCTTTTAGCACGTCCTTTCCCGTGAAAGAATGGTTCCGATTATTTTTAACAGCACTGCCATCTGCTGAAAAATGGAAGAATGCGAGAACAGCTGGATACATTGCCCAATGCTGAAAAAAGGGCAGTCGTTGCCATCGCTCCACATAACTACCAGCAAGATGGCGGACGATCGAAACGTTCATCGCGTGCCACAGATCTAGAGACCCTTTTTTGACGACAGCTGGCTTGTCGTCAAAAAAAGTGTCTCTAGATCTGTGGCACGCGATGAACGTTTCGATCGTCCGCCATCTTGCTGGTAGTTAAGTCGAGCGATGGCAACGGCTGCCCTTTTTTCAGCATTGGGAAAGGGTTGCGCCTCAAAGGGTTACGCTCTGCAAGGGCTCCTTCAGAGTCCTTTCTGCAAAAATTGTATGATCCAATGTGAATTTCCTCGCAAATCCTCCGTTGCTCATAAGAGGTCTATGGGACAACGTAACACAAAAGTACATGTAAACGATCGAATTCCAGCCTGCAATTTACACACGCCATGCTGTAAAATTGAAAGATATTTTATTTTAATAAAATGTATTTGAATGAACACCTCAAAAATACACAATTTTACTACACTACTATATACGAGTGCCATCCGGAAAATGAGTTTCTCACGGCCAATAAAAAGGGGCAAAATATTATTACCTGAGAAGATTTATTGCAAAAGATACGGCGATATTTCATCTACTTCTCGACATAAAAACCACCGGTAGTGTAACGCTTGTCATATCGTTTTTATAGTGCAGCTTCATAGAAGTCTGCCGCCTGAGAATGTAGGCAGCGTATCACAGCTGCTTGTAGTCTTCGTCTGAGGGAAAGTGATACCCCTACAGGAATTTCTTCTGGTTATGTCACTGGGAGCAAGATCGGTACTATAGGGTGGATGGCCAAGCACTTCCCAGAAACTCCGCTTGGAGGAAAAGGTTCGCAGACTCTCCCCCTCCCTGAAATGTCTGATACATCTGCATTGTAAAATGAGTTTTTGGTGAACAAAAAATACAGCTCCTCTTAGAGCGTCACGAATTTCGAATGATGTGCGATTCTGAAGAATGCTTATATGATTGTCGTCGTCGGACTATTGGAATAAATTATGAATTGGGATAAATCTGGCTAACTTTAGAAAGTAGCCACAGAATAGCTTTAAACACTGATGTTGTTAAGTTCAGTGGCAGCTCATGAATTTTGAATCAGATCAAACAATAAAAATATTATAATAATAATCCAGTTCTACTTTAGCTGTAACGAAATGTTAGTTGATCAAACAGCAGAAATCAGCAGTTAGTTTAGATTTGAAATAAAAAATGATAATAATACCATTTTTAGAATTATTTAATGTTATTATTCCACAGTTAAGTTTTATGCTTTTACTTTCAGCAAAGTTTTCAGAGAGCGAGTTCGCCTTAACGAGACTAGACACAAATAAAGTATTAGTTTCAGGGATCCATACCTCAAAAGACATATCTTTTCGTTCGAACACATTATTTCTTGAAAGATCTTCAAAGAGAAGTCTCTATTTCTTTCAGTTATAAACGGGAGAAATCCAGTTTATGCATAGAGCGGGATATGAAATACACGAGCTGCATTTCAGAGTCTGAAACAAAAAAGCAAATGAAGCATGACGTCAATTTGCGAAGCTCTCGGGCGTATTGCTTTCTTGGAATGAAACGAAACACCGCATTTACAGTCCTGGCTGTGGAGTAAATTGAAAACAAGGCTACTATGGATTATATAATATAATCCTCTTACAGAAAAGGATTCTAGCGGATATATTTCAACAGATTTTTTTTATGCCATGTAAAAGAAACATTAGAATAGACAGCAAAGTTATCGAAGTATTGTTAGCTGTTTAAAATATTTTAAGCAAATTTAGGTAATGTTTTATTTTCGAAAAATTCTGTTTTTCTTAAATAGTTTTCAAGTTTCTGCCTCTATATATGCCTTGCAAAAAGAGTTATTAAATATTGAAATAAAAATAATTATTTAGAAGTGAAATAAGTTCATCCGAGACACAGCACGTAAAAAAAGTTCTTGGAGAGCCCAAAAGATATAAAAGGTAGAATTTCATGCAAAAAAAGCTTCATTATTGCCATCCAGTTAACAAAAATTCAAATTTCGGCAGGGGCTTAGGCCTCCGTGGTCCAACCGTAAGCTACACCCTTGAAGTCCACGGATACAGAAATTTTTTTGCGGGAGGACTAGTAAGAAAAAGCTCAGTTTATTCAAAGATGTTACCCTAAAGCATTTTTTTTCTCCCTTTTCTTTTTCTTAGCCCCTTTCTTGTATCCGCCACTGCGTCTTTATTTCCTTTTCTTATCTTCAATCAAATACGTCACTGTGTCTATTCTTCTAGCAAACATTAAATACTAAAGGTATCTTGATTCCTAAAGTATTGAACTCCGCGTTTTATATTTTGGTGTTTCAGTTTCTCGTGTAATGCTTTGAAAGTTGAGGAGGCTCTCGTGCATTTTGCATTTTTTGCAGGACTATATTGATTGGCTGGATATAGTGACATAGGATTTCGTTGAGAAATAAGAGTAAGAAATGATTTAATCTCTCTCTCTCTCTCTCTCTCTCTCTCTCACTCACTCTCCCCCCCCCTCTCTCTCTCTATATATATATATATATCGTAAAATACTGCAAAAGCAATCCTCAGTCTTCAAGAAAAATAGCATTTGGTAAGGGAGGTAGCGGAAAAATCAGATAAAAATCAGCTACGCCAATTAAGTATAGAAATTAACCAGTATTTTCCAGCTAAAATTAAGTGGCATAAAAATGATTCTCAAACAAACACATATGTTTAAGTTGCAATGATAAAAAAAAGGTTAAGCAGTAAGCTCTTAGCTAACTGGCATTCAACTAACCAAAAAAAAATTCGGATCCCATACCTCTTCCCACAAATTGCTTTAAAATATTTACCTGTATTTAGGAAGCTTATGGGTTTCATTTTTAAATACTCACCGTGTTTGATTTAATATAAATCAAATCAATGTTTATAATATACAAAGATTAATGTTAGAAATAAATAACGTAAACAACTTTCTCCTATTCGGATGGACTGGCACCAAGCCTGTATGCTGCCACTTTCCGCTGCTCGCCTATGTCTTTTCTTTCCGGAGAATGGAGGGTGGCTCCGGCCTGTGTGCGGTCTCTCTTCGGCCGGCAGCTGAAGCTGATTACGTAGGTACGTGGATCGGAGAGTTGTTTGCTTTAAAGTACAAGAAAAGCAGAAGTGTTACCACAAGACATGTAGGTGAGAAAGAAGGAGAGAGATGAAGAGGGGGCCTTTATTCGGCATTTTAAGAACAAATGTAGTTCTTTTGGAAAACAGGAGGAGGAGAGTTTAATTTAAGAACGGGGTGCTTTTGTGGTATTTTTCGATAATTATGGGATAGTTCTGAAATACCAAAACCAACTAAATGTAATTTGAAGAGGGTGGGTAAAAGAGAGAATGCTCTTAAAACAGAGATGCAAGTAGTACTCAAATATTTAGAGGCACCGACAAAAATTTGGTAGCATCAAACTTTTCTTATCTCTCAAAATCGCGGAAACAAATGCAATTTTTAGTCGCACGCACTGATTTTTTAGTCGCACTGTGCGACTCCATATTTGCATACCATCAGCATCACAAAAATGTTTAAGAAGCTCTACCTCTACACGTCTTGATTCATGAGATAAAGTACCCTCTCTCCGGCTTTTTTCAGAATATGTTGTGTGATGACCATCACTTTGGATAGCACAGTGATTAAATATTTTGGATATTTAGATTTGTCAAAACCAGAGGCGACTACTTTGCAAAACTTTTGTGGGTGCTCTGGAAATAATAGTTTATTGAGGGGGGGGGGGGGGTAGGGATGATTTGACATATTTTTTTTTAAATCTTCTTAGATGGTATTTCTTTCAATAGCTTTCTATTTTTAATATAGAAATGGAAGCAAAAACTTTTACCAAAGATGAATTAATATTTTCTGTAATTTAAATGAATTATTCTGAATTACTACATGTACGTGGACATCACCTTATGTTGATCAGTGAAATAATTGAGAAAAATTAGGATTTTATTGCAGAAATCTCATAAAAGAATCAACTTTGTGAAAAAACTGTTTGATTTGTTCCGAAATTCTTATAGATTTCTTTTTCTATTATAGTAAGTAAAACATTCTTAAAATTGTGTAGGTGCTCCGCATGTACGTGGTTTTTACTAGGGGTGCTTGACGCCTAAGAACCCACGTAGTCGGCTCCCGCGGTCAAAATTTAGATATTTTACACTCATATGTCAAAGTTTTTTCTTAGAAATACAATATAGCATTAAATTGCCAACCTGTGGCCATTGAACTTCGAACATCTGGGTTATGATATAAGAAGATAAATAATGTAGAAAATTAAACATTGTACCTCAAAACTATCTAAACGCATTGTTTTTAAGTTCACCCAACTGCTGATATAAAAAAAATACAGCCATAAAATACCGCTAACGATAAGAAGTTCGAAATTGTTCAAAAACCATAAATGTATTCCTTTAAACGAAAAATAAAGCTCTCCTTTGAAACATTTCTTTTTTTCTCTCTCTTTCATCGTGAATTTTTATTAGAGGACAACCCTATGTCATAAAATTTGTTTTATAACAACTCGATGGAATTTTTGCTGCGGGAAAAGAAAAGCGTTTAAAAAAAGTTTTTGGAACTTAATTTTTGTTTCCGCTTTGTTACCTCAATGAAATGCTAATTTATGACCTGCATATTTACAATAAAGGAAGAAAAAAAAAACCTTTTTTTTTTCAACGCCGGTGAAAGCATAAAAAAGTATTTGAATATTTTGTTATTAATAAGTATTTCTTTAGACAAAAACATTTTTCAAGTCTACGTAAAAAAAAAAAAAAGGTTTGTACTTTGTTTGTTTCAAAGTAGATTAAAAATAATACATGTTTACTTCATACACAATTTTTAGTCGTTCATTTCGATTTTATCATAGAAGGATTATAATGACAATACCGCCATTAAAAGACTGTCCTTTGAAAAACTAACACTATAGTGCTTACATAATTTTTTTAAGAAGGAATTTCTAAAAATTGAAAAAAATAGGTTCTTTTTGTAAGCTGTACTACCAAAATTTCTCACAAAAGATGAAAATTTAAGTTTTATAAGCCTTGTAGAGAAGGGTTTCAAAATACCGTTTGTTAAATAATAAATGCAAAATTGTTCTTCTGTATGTTTCATAACTCTTATAAGTTGAACATTTGTAAAAAGGAGTAGTAAAGCTTGTGAAGATACATTCTATTTTTTTAAAATCCCTACGGTAAATAGATTGTTTGAAGAAGTGTTCAAAAGTTGCATGATGTTTTCGCTCTCAGGGCGAAAAATGAAAGCACAAAGCCACAGGCAATGGCGTATAGACGACTTTCATTAGGGTTGGAGGGGGGGGGGGTTATAGACTTATATTAAAACTGAAAATATATGGATTTTATGTTATAAATTTTTGGAGAAGGGAACGGGGGAGTGTTTGAAACCCCCTCTACCCTCTAGCGTAAGCAGGAATTGTCGTTGCTAAGCTTTTCTATAGTATTTGTGTATATAAAATACTTAGTTTGACATCAAACACGAGTCTATTTAAAGATAATCCTATTTTTCTGAATTAATGCTGTCAGGCACATCTGTCCTAATCCATGTCTGAGCCGAAGAGAAAGCTTGAAATCGAGACACGCATTCTCGGACCTTGAAGTCGGAAAACAAGGTCGTTTGCTGGCGATGAAATTACTGGTTTCTCGCTAGGTTGAACAAAACTCAAAAATATGGTTTCTGCGGAAACGAAAACACACATATAAACTTCACTAATTGTGAGGAAAGAGATACGGTTTAAGTATGTTTTCAATTTTTGCTCCCCCCCCCTTCTCGTTAATTTCCCCATGCAACTAATTCACTGTGCAGATAATGCATTTCCTGATAGAAAAATAATGTTTAACAGCATCTCAAAGATGTATACGTTTTCAGTAAATACAGGGTGGTCCTAAACTGTATGTCAGAAATGTAAAGGGTGGTAGAGGGGACCAAGACGGTTCAGAATCACACAGCAACGTGGGGTCGGAAATGTCGTCTTCACATACCTGTTAATAATCACTTAGGAAGAACTGCTGGTCTAAATTCTTAATCATGTTCAATAAACAAAGAGCTTTTCTCCTAGACTTGGGTCAATGAAATGAAATAGAATTCATAAACTATCAGTTTTACTCAAGTGCTTTCTGTAAAAAATGCATTCGTTTTTGACAAACGATGGTCGGAAAGTTCAATGTTGCTTCAAGGGACCAGGTACGCAAAATTCGGTCAAAAAATCGATTATTACTTTTTCATTGCATTAAACACTTTAAAATTTTATCTTTTTAACAATATATTACACTTGTTTATCTGAAAAACAGAAGTATTAGAAATTTTTATATGGTTGTCAGAATTTTTATTTAGAAAAAAACTGACGTGTTAAAGTATGCAAAAAACTGTTATTTGAACTACTGTTAAAATTTTCCACCATTATGCTTTACCATTTCTGAGAAAAAGGTACATAAAGTTGAAGAATTTAACATGGTGAAGATAGGGCTTACTTCAACACCTCTCTTCCAAAGTGATTATTAACAGGTACATGAAGACGACATTTACTAACCCACATTGCTATGTGATTCTGGACCGTCTTGGTCCCCTCTAACTGCCTTTACATTTTTGACATATAGTTTAGGATCACCCTGTACGTCCAAGAAAATCCGAGTCAACAGGGCTTAAAGTATATTAAATTGAATCAATGATATTGCACTGAAATGACATTGCGCTCAAAATATTTTCATTTAATGATCAAATCTCATACTATTTTATATGAGAAAATTTCCGTAACAGTTTTAATTATTTACTTACCAAATTAAGAATTGTGACTTCACAGTGGCGTCAGTTTGTGACTAGTCACACAGAAGCGTCACAGGGACGCATCACGTCACTTACCAGTTGCGATGGACTATTTTGCGACGCTCTATGACCCTCTGTGACGTCGCAATGACTGTTTTGTAACCAGTGTTATTAGGGTGTTGTCGATATGTTTCGGACGATGAGTTGCATGCCTGGGTACAATCATGGCTCCATAGGCAACTCCAACATTTTTTTTTTTCCTTGAAGGCATTGACCATTTTGTTTCACAATGGAATAAATGTTATCAACAGTTACACACACTCACGGCGATTACTTTTGAAATAAATAAGAGTTTATTTACTTTTATTCCATCTGCCCTGTTCTCATTTGACTGTCGCTTACACATAAAAGAGCTTTGGTGCCTGTCTGCATGTTCGCTATAGGGGTCCACGCATTTCTTCATCGCTAGACCAAGTGCAACACTAATTAAATAACACAAGAGACAGCAGTTGCTAGAAAAAGAAAATGGATTTTTTTTTTTTTTTTTTTGTATACCTTTGGAATTTTTTTTCTTCTTCTAAACCTATTTTTTGCCTTTTTCAACCATTCCCGCGCATTTTATGTTATCGAAAGCTCAATTCTCATCCAACATAAGTATATTTCTTTCATCATCCGGAAGTCCAGAGAATGCTTTTCAAATGAACTCTTTCATGATCAGATCCAAATCTGTTTTTCTTTTACTGACTTTTTAAAACCCCTCTAGAAAATTGTGATTTTTCATGATTTTCGATTTTGTAGTCCAGATGTTATTTTATTTCACAACATATATTTTTTTTAAATCTGATAATCTGATGGAATGAATATTTCTCCCTCTTTTAAAAATATTTTAAAGTTATGCTATTACATGTATATTTTTAGTTTTTAATTTAAAAACACAGTTATGTTTTACCCGAATCAATGACGTTCTGTGCATGTTTGACTTTGACTGAAGAACCATAGCAACTACATAGTTTACAGATTATTATATCAAGGTATCTTTTTTTTTTCTTTTCTTTCGCTCTGATCAGTTAAAGATAACAGTCTTAAAGCTTAGAATTTAAGAGGGAAGGTAAATTCGACTGAAAGACTTTTTCAAATTCCAGTGCCAATCTATGTATTGACTTCTGCTGTTGCTTTAGAAGGTCTAAATTTTTTCGATCGAAACACCTGTACAGTTTGATAGCTACCTTTAATGTGTGTTATTTTACAAAGTTTTAATTGTTTTTGTATTAGCATTATTTAATAAATGTTTATACATATGTGCATAAAATAATGTTTTTTTTCTTTTACGGTAAAGAAAAACAAAATATTGATTAAAAATTAAACTTTTAATTTAATAATTTTTAAACAATTTCTCTAAAGTTAGTGAAATATTATTTACAATTGTTCTTATTTAAAAGTTAAAATGGTTTTACCCTTCCTTAATCTCTTTCACCCTGTGTTCAATATTTTTTTTACTTGCTTTAAGTTTAAAAAAATACCAAATAGAAATTACAGACTCAATCGAACCAGTTAAAGTGTTAAGACTTCTTAAATCACAGGAATCCTGATGCAGTGAATATCCAGAGTAAATAAAGCAAAGATCGTGCACTCAAACTACACTAAAATAAACCATTTCTTACGAGCAAAATAAAATCAAAGTGTAGATAAGATTCCCCCCCCCCTCCTTCAATTCCCAGAATTCATCGACAATTCTTATATCCTACAGGGACCAAATGGACATAGTAGGAATTTCACGGGACAGTAAACTTTTCTTTCAATCTGCTAGGGGAGGGAAAAAAATCTGAAGTTGTTTGGTGTGATGGTTCTTACTTGAGAGAAAGAAAATTCTCGATGATATTTCAACTATTAAGCTGCACATTTCCCCCCCTAATTTTACTCCCAATTATTAAAAAGTTTCATTCACATGTGAAGTTTTTTCTTTTCCTCTAATCTTGACACAGATTGTAATTTATTTTTCCCGCACTGAAAAAAATGTTTTGTTGATTCAACAAAATTTTGGTTGTCTCTATTTTAGAGAAATATTTTTGTTGAATCAACAAAATTTTTATTAATTCAACGAAATATTTTGTTAATTCAACAAACATTTTGTTAAAATGCATAAAATTATTCGGTTGAAATAGCACCTACCAAATTTTTTGATTTAACCAAACTTTATTAAATTACCCAAAACATTATTTCCGTGTAGATATGCAATGGAGGTGTGTAAGGTTTTTGTCGAAACGATCGTAACATCTTATAAGTAACATTTTATGTGTGTTTTTTTTCTCAAAGTTTTTATTTATCATATAACACCAGTATACTACTCGGAAGAATGCGTGGCCATTTTATTATGGGACATTCAGTGGGCGGCCAGCGTTACCCCTCATGAAGGGACAGACAAGTTAACATCCATGCCCAAGCCGGAATTCGAACCCGGACCCAGGTTGTGATAGAATGGTTCTTAAGCCACTACACCACCTGTGCGGCAGTTACGTAATTTATGGAAGCCCCTCTACTTCACGTCTTTGCTAAGGTGAGAACGATCAAGTTATACAAATCACTGAGATATTGAAGTATTTAATTTTAATCGCTATCATTAGAACCTAAATCTATGAGAGTTGTTTTTGATGAAGTGTATAATTTCATAAACTTCAATGTTTTAATTTTGTTTTGTTTGAGATAAGTGAACATCTTTAAAATGAAAAATGACTTCTAATAGATCCTAGTGTATTGGCATTATTTTGTGTGCACCATGTACTATGTTGTGTAACGCCAATTTCGATAAAGTACACGATATAGTACATAAAAGTAACGGACATAAATTTCATATTAATGGATGCATATTTACGACAGTTCGAGCACAGAAAGAGAGACAAACCGAAATCAAAACCATTTTTCTACTTATTTGCAAAGTTTTTAAAAGGATTTAAGATTTATGTTAATAGCTTACTAAATTTTAATCAAGTTGACTCTATGCACTCTCCGTAATAATATTTTGCGCTGTGAATTTTTCCAGGGTCCATTTTCTGTGAAAACTGTTTATTTTTGTGAATTTCAATATCTATTTCTGTGAATTTCAACATCTATTTTTGTGAATATTCATACCAATTTTTATAAAAGTCACTTTTTTTCTTCTACTAGTTAACAAAACAAATTAAAATATACGATAAAATGCCTCTGAAGGTTTGTTTTAATCAATTATATTTTTGTGAAGGGGCCGTTTTTTTCGATTACAATTTTGTGAAGGGGCCGCTTTAATCGATTGTAATTCTATGAAGGGACCGTTTTAATCGATTGTAATTTTGTAAAGGGACTGTTAAACCGAACCAAATTTCATCTTCATCGATACCTGTTAACTTAATCCCTATAATTTTATCATCTAAATCGTTGACGAAGATAAATATATGTATAGACCCGTATGTATGTATTGTATAAACATCTAATTTTCGACATACCGGAGAATACGTTGAATAAAAAAGTAGATAAATAAATAAGAGAAAACGGAAAGCTGTTTTGAAAGTTAAATGTTTGCCCTATTAAATAAATTTATAAAAACAATACGTAAAACTACTTTTTCGCAAGAACTAAAACTTTTCTGCTTGCATACCGAGATAAATTATTCAATATATTTCACATATTTATTCAACTCATTATTTCCTGCTAAAAATTTCACTCATAAAATCCCTCCCACCAGATCTCTTCAAAATACAAAACTTTTCCAGTAAAAAAATATTTTTAGAAAGAACTAAAGTCAACAATCGTTCAAAAAACTTCTGCCTTGAAGAATAAATTTTTTATGTAAGCTGGAAAAACTATAGATCATAACTTATTTGATAGCTAGTTTGCTCTCTTCTATTTTTCTTCTTTTGAAAAGAGTTATAAAATTTATGCTACGCTCAAAACTTTTTTGTAGTCATGAGTAAATTAATTGCGTTAGAAATTTAAAAGAATAAGGCACGATATCGTCTATGTGAGCCTGGGATATTTATTCGACGTATTTATGTTACGCGCTTCGCGAGAGAAATAAATAATGAAGGACTCAGCGTACTTTTTTTTTAACAAATGACGGTTTATATTTCGATATATTGCCATGTATGATAAGCATTTTTTTTTAATTTACTTCAAACTTAATAAAAACAAGAACAATAAATCATGGCAAACTCGCATCAATTAAGCAACACTTTTCTACACATTTAATGTTTTTCTGATTATATTACAATTTACTTCTCTTTATATCGCGCCTTTGATACATTAGACACTCAAATATACCGGGCCGCGCGGCTATCGATCTAATTGTCTGGTGTTTTGGTTGGTTTTCTCCGGATGTAACCAGAATATTGTTATACCCCTTAAAAGGTCCTTCGCACAAGGCACCCCCCATCCTAGGGATCTACTCCTCGTGCAGTTTCGTTTTAATGCGCACTACGCAATACACTAGGTCTTTCAGGTTATTTCGTTGTTTTTATTTTTTTTTCTGCTTTTATTCGTTTGTTTCTCAAATTTCCCCCTAAAATCTCAGTGTATTAAATAATGATTTGCATTCATTGAAAGTGAATCTTTAATTGTTAGTTTCACTCACTGATATTTTCTGGAAGGCAAATGTAAATACACATGTGTGCGATGTTCACATTTCACGGTTTTCAAAGGGCGTTGCGCACTGCCTACCTTTTTGTTCGTGCCGATGCAGCCTGCCCTTATACAAAGAAAAAATAAACCTTGCGTCTTTTTAAGTGTCGGGATAATTGCCTTTTTCCTCTACAAAAAGTGTGTTATGGCTCAATAGAAAGTGCCCTTTTTCGCCCTGCCCCTTTTGAAAAAATATGTAAACACTGTGCATGTGTATTTGTACATAAAATTAACAAAGGAAACTATAGCTTTTCTTCATTGTTTAAGTTATTCTTTCATTTTTGTAACCATGCAGTATTAATTTTACTACACAGTCAAACCTGTTTATAACGAGCGCAGACGAACTCTCTGGCTTCAAAGAAAGTTTGAAGTTTTCCTGTAGACTCAATTTTTATGTTTATGTTTTGTAGTATAAAAAGCCTACACAAGGGGCATCTGCCTAGGTGGAATGCCTTGGATAAAGGACTTTTTAAAGGGTCAGGTATAACGCATTCAAGTTACATCTGGAGAAAATCGCCCAAAACTCCAGACTGCTAGATGAATAGCTGCGCGACAGGTCCGAACCCAGGACTTAGAGGTCTGCGCCGCCGCGTCACGGCGCCGCCGCCGGGCATATGTACCACGCCGCCGCCGCCGAGGTCTAGGCCGGCGCGCCGACAAAGAAAGCCGATTGTATGCCACAGCGTATAATCGGATTCAAAACTTAAAAAAAAAAATGTACCTAAACTTTCAACTGCTTATTTTTTTCTGGATTCTTCTTAACCTTTTACTGGCCAATGTTTCCAGTTGAGAGCATCAAATTCAAAAAATTTAGAAAAATTAAATTTATCAATATTGACTTGAAAAAAAAGCAGATAAAGTTAAAAGATGACTTGATTGTTTGAAACGCAAGTTGCATTTCTATCATTAGTGGGAAACTGGAAAAAAATCATAAAAATAGCCATTTTCATAAATTTTTACAAAGCTATCTTGATCCCCGCCCCTTCAAACTTAATTTATATCTTTAAATTTAAAAATAAATCTTTCATTAATTATTAATATTTCACTTATTATTTAAGCCATTGGTCTACAACCCCCGGGCCACTGACCGGTCCCGGTCCTCGGATCAAATAGTACCGGGCCGCCAAGGAACATTAAATTCTTTGGATTTTATTTACTTTGGTGTATTTCTCTCGGGTTTTTGCGACTTTGTCGTGTTTGTGTTGATTTATACCTTTGTAACAGAAGAAATATTGTAATTCTTTTAACATTTCTCTGTTTTTTTTGTTGCTTA
The DNA here is from genome assembly GCA_038373885.1 of Cheiracanthium punctorium. NCBI lineage: Eukaryota > Metazoa > Arthropoda > Arachnida > Araneae > Cheiracanthiidae > Cheiracanthium > Cheiracanthium punctorium. The sequence goes on along the minus strand of JAWZYV010011814.1, from coordinate 117,275 downwards.
TTAAAGATTTCAAGATCATGAATTAAATTTACAGTCATAAAATAGAGAATAAATGTTCTTTCCTTAAAACTATTCCAGACAACAACTCTGCCGGTTGAAATGCTACATCACTCTATATTCATTTTTTTTAATGTATTTTATTTTGGGGGCATGTTTAAATACAATTAAATTAAAGTTATTAAATCAAACCAATGTAAATTAGAAACATTCAACACCCTCGTTCTCCCACCCTCAGCGGGCCGCGGTAAAATTATCAAACGTTGACCGGTTCGTGGCAATAAAAAGGTTGGAGAGCACAGATTTAAGCTACCCATCACTATATCATAGCTGCCAACCGTTCCGATTTTATCGAACATCTTCCACCGCTATTTTTTAAATTTTTATTTTAAATTAAAAATATGGACTTGTTTTACGATCAAATTGCCAAAGAAAAATTAGTGGTGGGTAGGGGTCGAAATTTGCAGTTGCACGCTTTCCCGGACAATCAGATTTTAAAACGGGCGAGTAAAACTACTTTTTTATGGAAGTTCACCCTGTCATCTTTGGGAGACTACAATGGGAGAGGTGAAGCGATAGGTGGAGACATTTACGTAACCTATCTACTCCAAGATACGATCGATTTAAATTAATATTTTTATAACAAGAACTCTTAAGAAATACTGGTGTTGGAATGTAAAATTGACAAAAACTTTGTATAATAGCACAGACATATAATAACACATTTCAAATGAAAAACTAAATCTACTAAATTTACAACTCATAATAAAGGTGTATGAAAAACTTAAAATGATGATTTCTTTTTAAATAAAATATATTGGAAATGTTAATGTCCATATTTTTATGGTAAGAGTATAAAATAATCTGATGTATTCATAATCAGCTGTTAATTTAGAATGAGTTTTAGCTAAATTTAGTAGCTTTATTTTCCTTCTTATTTAAAATTTATAAAGACTTTAAAAAAAGTTATGCAACTAAATCTTTTAACCTTTTTAAGTGTAGAAATTATTTTATGTATACATATTTCACTTTTTAGAAGAAGGTGGAGAGGGCTTGAATTGAAAACAAACTATTTTTAAAATACAGTCATTAGTTGTTTTAGATTTTTTTTTAAGCGATCGAGAGGAGGAAAACATGTGAAACATCCATAAATGGTATTTATCAACAATGTGTTTTCAGTTTTTATCAATTTTACATTCTAACACCAGTATTTGTTAAGAGTTCTTGTTATAAAAAATATTAATTTAAATCGTCCGCATCTCGATATAGGTAGGCAACGTAAGTAGCGCCACCTATCGTTCACCTCTCTCATTGCATTGTTCTAAAGATGATAGGCAGTGTTTCTAGAAGACGGTGGTAAAACAAGAAATTCAGCTATCACTCGGGCAACCAAGAAAAACAACTATTCTCAATTTTATTCCTCAGCTTGAAAATGCAGTTTCCTATTTCTATTTTAATTCTGAATTTCTTTCTATTTCTATTTTCATTTCCGAACAGTAATGGCAATTTATGAATAAACGTTGCCAACTTGTTTTCATTGTAACGGCCGCATGTTCTTAAAAAATTTTGTGTAGCGAAAATTTTATGGGCAAGAAATTTCATTTGCGGGCAACCAAAAAAATTTCAGTGATTGCCCACAATGGACAACCAAAAAAATCACAAGATTCTACTCTTGGTGGTGGGAAATGTTTCAATAAAAACGGAACGGTTGGCAGCTATGCTAATTCCGTTTTTGAAACCAATGTAAAAGTTTGTCAGACGTCATTACTCAGAAATGCTCACAATTGCGAACACAGGGAAAATGGTATACAATTTTCCCCCTATTTAAATGACTAATATCCTTTAATTAACGCATTAGAAGGCAAAATATGCAGAAAGCGAATTCAAAATATGGCTGGATCTGAATTCGGTCTGTAAAAGGTTAACACTAGTAACTTGTAATAATACTATTTAAATTTTTTGAGTCAATGGCGTAAATAGATTGCTTTAAAAACTGCTTAAATATTGCTTTGTACGTCAAAAGAACATTATAGGTTTGGAATGGTTCATGAGAAGGTTGTGGAGAAAAACAAACCGCTTAAAAGCAAATGTATCTATTGTACAATGACAGCTAAATGTATCGTGAATGTGCTATAAGAGCAATATAAACCTATCCGATTTTGATAAAATCTATTGTTTCAGTTTTGCAGTACAAATGTTTTAAAAGTGCACCGAAACGGCAGGCTCATACTCTGGAGCCCCACCACTGGCCGAGCGCATGGTGCTTTGAACTGGGAGACGGAAGGTGCCTGGTTCAAATCCAGGTCGCGTCCGTCAACCTAACCGTTCGGACTTTTCCGTCGTTTCCTCCGAAATGCTTGTTAGGACACCTTAGAAAGACCCCCACGGAGAGCACTCCTCACCTCGGCCTAGAGCCCACATGTAGCTAGCTAATTGGCCGTAATCCCACAACAGAAAATCATACTCAACACTCATAGTCTTAAAAAATCTTTTAACGTCATTTTATACATAGGTGTGTGTGTGTGTTTGTACGCATACGCCCTTTTTCATTATGCTCTTTTTCAAAAAAAAAAATTCACGCCGCGGCGCGCCGCCGCCGCCGCGAATTTGAGTGCGGCGCAGACCTCTACCCAGGACCTCCAAACTTCACCCATCCACCATGTTTAGTGCATCTTATCCACTCAGCCATCCCAGACAGCACAGCAAACTTGCATCAAACTTGCAGCAAGCTTGATTTATCAAGTCAATAAGCTTGAATTAAGCTTGAAAATTCCAATCATGTAAGATTGATGCAAGCTTGAATCAAGTGTTCTAGTTTACACTTGCCCAGCTTGCATTAAGCTTGACATTTCAAGCTTGAATCAAGCTTGACATTTCAAGCTTAAAAATTTTTTAATACACGGGGCGCCTGCTGGCTAACGCGCCCCACATAATTTATTTTTCCTCCTATACGATGAAATTTCAATTTAATTTAATCTGTTTCCATCGAGTGTTCGTCGCTGGGATAGAACCCGGGCCCTTTGGCTTCGCAGTCGAGCACGGTATCCATTCAGCCACCGTAGCCTTGTGCAGCCATGACTATCGTTTGAAGTGACTTACCACGCTGTTTTCTCGCCAAATTGATAAGTGGGCGATGTGTTATTTGTTTCTTTTATTTTTCCATGGGATGCATCAGAATTAAAATAATGCATCAAAATAAATTAAATTAAAATCAAAATTAAAATAAAAAAACACGTTTTAAAGCTTTCAGTACCGCAACACTCATGAAGCAATACAGCTGGCCAAAATCGAGACAAACGATTGATTTTGTAATCAATTTCGTAGTATAATTGTATTTTATTTTGAAGAATTTCCATATTTGGAAATATAGAGTTTACTTAACACAAATTTTGTGTTAACACAAGTTTTGTGTTAAGTAATCTGAAATGAAAGAAACAGATAGTTAAACGTTACTTCGAAATGCTATATCACAGTTGCTAACATGTATGGATTACAAACACTTTAGTCATTGTAAATATTTCTTAAAATAACAAATAATTGAAAAATTTTGCTATTTTTTAACTCTAAAGATTCTCTTTACAAATGTGGTTATTTTCCTACATATTGGTATGCTATATTGATATAGAGCATTTCGAAGAATTAAAAATAAGTTAAAATTAATTTATACAAATGTAAATTTGAATTATTTTCATTGTTCATACTTTATAATTAAAAAAATTATTTAACTTCTGAATTTTTTTTTATCCTTTGTAATTTTATTTTAAAATTACAAAAGTGTAAGATGTAAGATTTTTGGGCCCTAAAATCTGTAGGCCCTGGGCAGTTGCCCCGTTTGCCCTGCCAGTAATATGGCACTGGTAATATAAAATAAAACACATCTTTTACGAACTTTCAGCAAATATTAGGACGCTAGACAATTAATGTCCATTCTCTTTCACAGAGGCGCCATCAACGCTCCTTTAAAAAGGAAAAATCACGCGAGTATCAATTTTCAAGCTTAAATCAAGCTGTATTTAAACTTGACAATTCAACTTGACTCCTGCAAGCTTGCTGCCAGCTTAAAATGAGTTGAACTATCAAGATTGCATTAATGCGTCAAATTCAAAGAAAAGTCAAACTTGATTTAAGCTTATGTGCTGTCTGTGATGGTGGGGCTCTGCGCACTCAAAAGTCATTGAATATGTTGCGGGCGGTTCAGGTTGAAATTCTTCATATTAGTCATCATCAGCGCTTTCATTCACTTCGGAATGTTAACCCTTTAAAGCGCAGTGTTCCCGCTCTGGGAACACCAAACTCTGACGTTTTGACTGTTGCCAGTCACGAAGAATAGCTTTGATTTCTATAAAAATAGTTGCGGGTGACATAGCTCCACGAGAATCCTTTACTTTTTAGCACGTCATTTCCCGTAAAAAAATGGTCACGATTATTTTTAACAGCACTGACATCTGCTGAAAAATGGAAGAATGCGAGAACAGCTGGATGGATTGCCCAATGCTGAAAAAAAGGCAGCCGTTGCCATCGCTCGACTTAAATATCAGCAACATGGCGGACGATCGAAACGTTCATCGCGTGCCACAGATCTAGAGACTCTTTTTTGACGACAGCTGGCTGTGGCACGCAATGAACGTTTCGATCGTCCGCCATCTTGCTGGTAGTTAAGTCAAGCGATGGCATCGGCTGCCCTCTTTTCAGCATTGGGAAAGGGTTGCGCTTCAAAGGGATAATGGAATTTTTCCAAGGAAGGATTATATGAACTTTAAGTCAATAGGAATATTATGAATCGGAAGAATATTTCTCTCTATAACAGGGGTTTGCTCCGTTAAAAGCGAGTTATGCTTCCATAGACTTAGCCTAATACCCAACAGGTATTTTCGACTTCGCATCGTTAAATTAGGTATCGTTATAAACGAGTTCGATTGTATTTCAATTGCGCAGGTTTGTAAAAATAAAGTTTTTACTCTTTTATACAACCCTGCCTTTTTAATCTTTTTTTGTCTCCCCACAGTAGTGATACAACAAGAAGCTACTGTACTGTACCAGGAGCAGTTAATCACTAAGCTCGCGTCGATGTCGGTTGTTTCCGCGTCAGTGGATAAAGAATGAATAAAGAAAGACTATCTTTGTATCGGCGTTTCCTGAAGAATGGAAGAAAACAGATGAAAGTAAATAAGGCGCTAAAATATTTCCTTTTTATCATTGCCCTTAGATCCTAATCCAGGGATGGCTAGTAGAATTTTATCAAAGTGCAAAACTAAAGTAAACTGAAATGCAATCCCCCCCCCTCCCCCAATTATTTTATTTATTTACTAGCTGACCCGGCAAACGTTGTTTTGCCATATAAATTATTCTTAGGATTATTTTAGTAGAAAGAAATGACTAACTTATTGTAAGTTTGTGAGGATGTGGTATATGAGTGGAAGAGGCATGGAGTGCTGTGAACGATGCTGGAATATAAAAATAACACAATACCAAACATATATTTTTAATTCATTGTAATTTATTCTTTAAATTTATATATATCGCTAATTACAATAATTTTACTAAAAAATAATATCAATCCCTTAACGCAATAGAGTATACAATATTTTTTTTTAATCCCATCTTTAGAAAACACAAACAAACTGGATGCCCACTGTATGGTTTGCCCACTCGAGAGCATGCCACGTATAACTGTCCGTGGGAAAAACATGGCGTGCTCAAATCTAATCCTGAAACAGACATAGCTTGGCCTTGAGACTTATTGATAGTCATTCCATAAAAAATTTTGCCACCCCCCTCCCCCCAAAAAAGGATGAAAATCTGAGACACTTTCAGATTTTAAATACGCACTATAGTGCTATATATTAAAATCGTATCATAATTTATGGCGTCGTCCCTATTTTTCCTCCTTATTCCATTAAGTTGGAAAGTGTTATCATTATTCATGACTGTGCTGTATTTTTCTTCCTTATTTTATAAAACCCATCTTTGGAATCGAAATCTATCTTAAAATCGCCTTCTAAAACTATTTTACAATCTTCGCCAAGTATATCATAACTATACTTCTCCGTTTTATATATTGTTTCCTACTTTAACGCCTCGACTCTCGCCAAGGAGGCGATGATTAAACATATGCAGTTACCCTGACGATTTTTTGCATTTCTGTAGAAATCGTAATTTAGAATTAAAATGGCGATTTGGAACAACATGTAAGTACAGCATGCCGTTACATTTTTATTTATTTTGGATTACCAATTAATGTAGTTTTAATAATTAAATGTCTACAAATTCCTTAAGTGGTGTGTTCATCGCTAGTTTGTTTACTTTAGTTATCACGTAGTTCTTTTGGGTGCGTTGAAACGGTACTTACGTATTAACTCGGCGGTCACTTCCGCCAAACTACTTTTTCATAGATTTTAAATACATTGCCAATCGTATTCCAAACCATCAACAATTTCATGTGCCCGGCATTTATCTTGGTGAAAAAATTGCTTGTCTTGGCGGACCACAGGGATAATACATAAGTACCGTTGAAACTTGTGCATAACTCCCAGAGACGCATGACTGCAAAGCTCGCCAAAGTACAGAAATTTTTTAGGTTGGCGAGAGTGGGGGCGCTAAAATAGGAATCAACTCTTTCTTGTACCATAAACCACATCTTTGGAATCGAAATCTATCTTAAAATCGCCACCTGAAACTGTTTAGAATTTCCTCCAGGCATGTTCTTCCTGTAGGCATATTCCAACTATACCGCAAAGACATTTTAAATACTGTTTGGAATGGACATCATAATCCATGAGTGTACCGTGTTTTCCTTTCTTGTTCCACAGAGCACTTCTTCAGAATAGAAATCTATATTAAAATCGCCTAATGAAACTCTTTTACAATATACGCCAGGCGTTTTCTAACTATACCCGAAATATATTTATAATAAATTGTCGCGTTTTGGCACCACATTTAGCGATCCATTATCAAAAATTGCAAACCTTGTGTGACTTTCAACATTTTATTAACTTCCCCCCCCCCCTCTCCACATTATCTGGCAAACACATTTGAAAAGTGATTCGACACGCTAATGTCTACACAGAAATCCTGATTGAAATGAATAGCACTCGGGGGCTAAACATTTTGGGGTGGACCACCCTTATGACTTAGGGGTATGAGACATAGTTAAAAACCTATTCTATGACCTAACGAATATACATAGAAAATTTCATTAAAATTGGTCGAGTGGTTTCGGAGGAGTTAGGTGACTAACACTGTGACAGGAGAATTTTATATATTAGAAGATTATTCATTTTAATTGTTTTCCCGAAGTTTCTGCGGCGTCGGTAAAATTTTCTGGAGTGCGACACGTATTAGTCTCTTAATCTATGCGAATTCTTTGGTTTCTTCCAATAAAAGAGCTGTAAATGCACTACATACACTATTTTCAATGGCGAGTATTCTTTGATACACCTGAATAATATGTGTCTATTTTATTTTCGTTGAAATAGCTGAACGTGCTTTATCCATCACAGAGGAAGGAAATTTGACAGTTCATGGGACAGTGGCGCACACATGCTTCATTCTTGGAGGGTGTCCAGACAAGGCCGTAGCCAAGGGGGTTTTGGGGTTCAACCCCTCCACCCCTCAAAACATTCAGAAACATAGATTACTATATGTAAAAGGGTATTAAAAACCTGCAACATTGAAACATAAAACATGAAACACACCCCTGCGGAGCAAAATATTTTATCCTGACAATGACCACCTTTCATAAAGACATCTCGCACTTTAATATACTTCCATATGCTTCTGAATTGTGTGTTTATTTACTTATCTTAACTGTTAAATATAAGAATTTGATAAAGTATTTTAACATATTAAAATGTCAAGAACTGCATGGTGATTTAAGGATGCTAAGTTGATAACTCTTTTGGGAGGGGCCCAGACCCCCTGGACTCCTCCCTTGGGTGCGCCACTGCATGGGACAAGCACAGACAACCAGGCACAGCTGAGTTGAAATCGAACACACAATCGTGCGCCGAGAGACCATAACTGACCGCTCATAAACGTGTTAAAGAGCATTGGAAAGCTAACAACAACAACAAAAAAAACCACTCAAAATTTCTCGTGTTTAAAACATAAAATAATTAAAACTTTTGTAAAATTACACCATAAAGGTTACTTGAACGGCGATACAGCTGTTTTGTTTGGGGACGACTGTTCGTCGCTTATGTATATGTTTTCCATTTACTTTCTTTTCAGTTCCCTGTTCCTGGCTTCAATTCAAGTGAATGATTGCCACAGATGTAAATCAAAAATTTCTTGGCTCGAAACAGCTGTATGGCCGTTCAAGTAACCTTTATGGTGTTATTTTACAAAGTTTTTAATTATTTCATTAGAAAACTTGTTTCGGTCCTCATAATCGTGCATGCAGACCTCCTTACTCTTATATAATATTACTAACCATTTTCACATTGATGTAGAAGAACAACTGGATTGACTGCTCAACGCTAAAAAAGTGCAGTTTTTATCATCGCTCGATTTAACTAACAGCTATGTGTGCTGGTGGTGTCTGTCTACTGAGTGTGTACGATTCTACTGGTTCTTATCTTTGTGTCAAAAAAAAAAAAAATTCTTTAGGTATGTGGCAAGAAATTGGCGATTCCATCGACCGTCATGTTGCTGGTAGTTAAATAGAGCGATGTCATCTGCCAAACTTTTTCAGCGTTGGGGCCATTTAACCCTTTAACGCGCAGTGTTCCCGCTCTGGGAACACCAAACTCCGACGTTTTGACTGTTGCCAGTCACGAAGAATAGATTTGATTTCTATAAAAATAGTTGCGGGTGACATAGCTCCACGAAAATCCTTTCCTTTTTGGCACGTCATTTCCCGTAAAAAGAATGGTCACGATTATTTTTAACAGCACTGACATCTGCTGAAAAATGGAAGAATGCGAGAACAGCTGGATAGATTGCCCAATGCTGAAAAAAAGGCAGCCGTTGCCATCGCTCGACTTAACTACCAGCAAGATGGCGGACGATCGAAACGTTCATCGCGTGCCACAGCTCTAGAGACCCTTTTTTGACGACAGCTGTGAGCACAGCCAGCTGTCGTCAAAAAAGGGTCTCCAGATCTGTGGCACGCGATGAACGTTTCGATCGTCCGCCATCTTGCTGGTAGTTAAGTCGTGCGATGGCAACGGCTGCCCTTTTTTCAGCATTGGGAAAGGGTTGCGCCTCAAAGGGTTAAAATAATTAAATGCGGTGTTTGCCATCATGTTAGCCTAATTTTCAAATATTGCATATCTTAATATTCTAGTCCCCCTAAATTCCTCGTTGAGGGGGCCTGTTACTAGCCGAGGGCCCCTAAAAGAGTCAGTCCGGGCCTGGTTTACAGCTTGTAAGTAAACTTCCTGAAATTTTTAGAGTATCTAACATGTTTTTAAAGTTCTGTTCGAAAGCTGAATTCTTTATAGTAAGAACAGCCTAAGACACTTAAATGAGGCCTTAAAATTTATCTTACTAGTTAAGTTATGGAGTTATCACATTTACTGAAACATGACTTTTTCGGTGTAAGTAAAACCTTGAATCAACGGGAACAAACTAGCTTTGATCAACCGTCATGCTTCTTAAAATCTCACAAAGATAATCGCTAACTTTTTTTTTTTTTTCTATGGTTTTTCCGCCCTCAAATTATGCTGTAATTACTTATTACGGGCAAGTTATATTTACTGCAAGCTGAAGTTTTCTGCGAATATGATTATTATTATTTATCAGTTTGATTCGTTAACGACCGTCAGCTAAAATCTGTTGCGCTGCATGTCACGTGTATAGATAGATATATATACTTCATTAAATTGCAGAAATAAAACTTACATCTTCGTTTATTTAAAAAAAAAATGCTAGGAAAAAAAAAGTTGGCTCAATGTCTAACAACAGTTGTTATGTGTCTTTCATCGTCAACTTTGCATATCTCAAGGACTCTGCAGTAAGGGGGGGGGGTGAAATCCATTCTGTGGAGCAAGATGAAAACATGGCTGACTGCCAGAAGCCTTTTTTTTTTCTTCTTTGGCTGAAAATGAATACCTTATTTCTTAAAGGAAGAAATATATATGTGTGTGTGTGTGTGTGTATACATTATTCTATCTTAAACTTTATGCTTTATTTCCTTATGACTAGACAGGCTTGTTTATAATAAAATTGGCTGTAACGATTTTCTAAAAAAAACCTGTTGGTCTTCCAAAAGTGGTTGAAAAAAATTTATGATAAATAAATAGTTACTCAGGATTTCAAGCTATAAATATTAAAAATGAAAAATTAATAATGTATTCGATTTGTGTTGTGTCGTGTTATGGCAAAGCTACGTAAGGGCTATTTGCCAAGGATTGGGGGTTGCCTAGGTCGGAGGACCCATAGACTGTCTGTGATATTACCTCTGAAGAATACCGACCAAAACTCTCAACCCACAGTTAGGTCAACAGCAGTACCAACAGGCCAGGCCAGAACGCTGGACCTTCACACTTCAGTCGTCTACCATGTCTATTGTCTTATCCACTCATAAGTACGTTTCAAAATGTGAATAATTTTCTTTATTTCGTTATCAGCAAGCAGAGGCATATCTAGGAAAAGTAGCGCCCAATAGCAGACAACAAAACCGAGCGAGCTCCTTATCTTAGCAGGAACGAAATTGGTCATTTCGTTTATATGGCGGTATTTAATATTTCTTTAGGATGGCCATTTACATTAGTTTATGACATGAGGGCTCCTTATGCAGATGATAAATATCGCATAGATTTAGGTTCTAAGGACAGTGATTCCAAATTAAAGACCTTTATGTTACTAACTTTAATCTATTCGCTCCCACCGTTGCACAAGGCAATCGCTGTCGTCGTGTCTTTTCAACGATGGAAGCAAACAGGTTAAGTGCTTCTTTCGTTGTGTCTATCTCGCAATGGAAATTGGACTCCTTTCAGGTATCACCCACGTCATGTATGCCCTACTTGATTTTTTTTTTTTTTTTTTTTTTAATAACGTACTGCCACTCGCAGTAAAATATTCGCGAAATCTCACAACTTTTTAAAGCGATTTTTAATTGAAAGGTTAACGTTTGAATCCTACTATATGGCATGGAAAATATAGTGTACCATCCAAAAGTTGGACGTGACGCACATTCTACGCATTGCAGCAGATTTTATCTCACATAATTACGAATAATACTAACGACGTATGCTAAAGTTTATCTTGAGAAAAATGTGTACTTGTCGTATGGAAATTAAACAGTTAAAAAATTATGTCAAAGGCACGAATAAAAGAAAATGCATTTTTACAAACTTAAAGAAAATGAATAAATAAATATTCTTTATTCAACTTTCAGAAGAAACTCTTAAAAGCATAGAAAATAGAAATGCTAAATATTGTATGCTTATTTTTTTTTCCGTTTATGTATAATTATATGCGTTTATCGGTTGTGAAAATCCATAGTTCAGCTTGAGGATAAACATTAAGAATTTTTTGGAATTTTTCATGTTTTATAAATTTTCAACAAAATTTATTTCTTTTACTAAATAAAGCAATTACTGGTTCATTTTTTATAACTAGAGAGACTTAAGTATAAAACTGAGTATTTTTTGTTTTATTATATAAAAATGTTAGCTAAAAATGTATTTGTGAACAGACAATAATCAATATAAATAATTACATAATTTGCTATCATCAACAAATCTGATTCATCTTTACCTATTAAATTCAATAACATAAAAAACGTATTACACATATTTGGAATAATTTAACAAAGATTTATAATACAAATTCCAATTAATTTACTAAAAAAATGTTCATGTATTGCTTAACATAATCTTGATAAAGCAAAATCATACATTGAAAATATACATTTTAAAACAGAACACTATTTGTTCGCGACAAATTCAGTAAAATACTTTCGAAAGATTAACCGTTACGAGCACACACTCATGTACTTTTAGGCTGTTATTTCAAAGAAATTGATCGGACAGATGCTGATCAATCATTACAGATGCAAATCTGTAATGGATCTATGCATCACCAATTCTGGATACGGTAAATGTTTGGATTATACGTTTAAATCGATGGAGTAATTACTGTGTCATCATTCGTGACCTTTAAAATGATAGCAATTACTAACAATAAAGATAAATCATAACAGTCTTATTGATTATCCGAAATTTCTAACACAAAACGAGAACACGTAAAAATAAAGATATCTATATGTATAATATGAGGTCGGGAGGCAGGATGAGTAGAGGCAGTCTTAGTCGAAAACTTATTCCTGCCAACAACAGTTAGCAAGTAACAACAGCCAAGCACAGAGCAACAGTACAGTTCCAAAACAAATATGAAGTCCGGTAGAAAAATCAGAAGTACGGAGAGCACAGCATATAGCCGATTATCACGGCTATATGCTGTTCGTCAAAATATGCTTAAAAAGTCCCATCTAACTCCGGTCCTAGATTTTTAAAACAGGCTGCATTCCAGAATATTCCAAAGCTCTGCCATTGGACAGTATTTAAAACGACGTAACCTGACAATGCTCTTATCTGACAGGACATATGTGACGCAAAGCCAGAGTGAGACACTTATTCTGAGTTTTCTCCGTTGCCATGGGGAAAATCCCTTGGGAAAATTCTAAAAGGATTTTTCCCTTCAAACAGGATTTGATAATTAGTTTTGTTTACTCAGTGTTTGGGTTAGTTGCTTTGGCAATGGCACGGAATTTAGAATTAAGTTATTAAAATAATTCATTTTAAAATGATTACGTGGAATAAAACCCGATGTGTCTTAAGATGTTTAAATGAATAAGATACTTAATTTTAATTTTAACACACATAATTTACTGATTGGAATTTCATCACATACATACTATTCAAATTGCACGTGACTCAAAAATATCCTAAAATTTTACTATGTACGGTTCCTTACCGTTTTATTATATAGTTCTTTATTTATTCCATAGTGGCACATTCAATGATATGGGGCAGGAAAAAACGATGAGCATAGGAAATACATGTTAGGCATAATTTCTTTTTTCCCCTTTTTCTTCATCCCCCCTCTTCTACTATAATTGCAGTTTATCAGTTTTGAGCATCTTTTCAGATGTACCACGAGATTTTTTTCAACATATTAAAATCTCTAGAAAGAAAAGAAAAATCTATACACATTTTAGTGAGATCGGCAATCTCTTTTTTTTCGGCAAACTTAGGTAATGGTCTGTGTTCATCTGTTAAGATCCGCATTTAAATTGTTTTCTAAACGACAGCCTGTGAAATGGATTATTTCAGCATAATGGGTCATATTAACGATTCGTTGGTATGATAGATTCTAAAGCATGCTAAAAGTAAAATTACCACAGTAAATCTACAGTTAAAAAGAAAAAAAAATTTTTTCTTTTTAACTTTTCTTTTTCTTTTCGTTTTTATTAAGAACTCAGTCACATACTGCCCATAATATCGACCATGAATTTCAGAAGCTGTGGCAGAAAGTGACTCGACTTTAATTTTTGTACAAAGATCTCTGTCTTACAGCTGATGAAACTTTTCAGCAGATTTTTAATAAAATCAAATTACTTCCAAGATTTAGATCTCCCCAAATTCTATACTCTGCTCAGCAGTAAACTGTAAACTTATAAGAGATTTCAGAGAAAGTAGGTTCTAATCAACAGTATATAGTTTTATCAGCATCAAGTATTAATAGCTTCCTATGAAATTATTTGACGAGCATAGCAACTAGTGGAGCAACTACGAGTGTGTGACATAAACAAACCTCTCGTAATGTATTTCAATTGAAGAAAATCGATTTTGAACTTGGTGTAAAATTCAAGCTGTTGAATGATAATAATGAATTCGACTTTGATTTTTCGGCGGCATGTTATGTTTTGAAGTGATTAATGCTAATTTACACTGATGTTTTTAACACCCTTTACAGAGTTCAGTACAATAGGAACAGAAATGGGAGAAGCTGCACTAAAGGATGCACTGTCTGTCACTCGAGTGACATTACCCTGGCCATCGTGAATCTTCTACCGGTCCTGCTTGTGTACTTCGATCAGTCATCCAAAGAGACCAGCGGACGTTTCTCATTGGTTAGTTTCGGCCGTTAGATGGCGTATCTGAGTGCTGGAACCAATAAGTGAGCATCCGTAGCCCTCTTTGGATGACTCACCGGAGTGCACAAGCAGGCCCGGTAGGTAGAACAGTTACCTACAACGAACGCCATTCCCAAATGCAATAGACATGTACGCTTGTAGTTAATAAGAGCAAGTAGAATCTCTCTTTTTGCATGTACCATGTGGAGTTTATGTGTTTTTAAATCTTTTCAAATGCCTTGCGGAAATTGCAACCACCGCCTTGAAAGATCATGATCCTATTTTCACCAAGTCATGTGATGAGCGCTCCTTTCCATCGCTTATTTCTCCAGAAATGAATTGCCATTTTCAGCTAAGTAACCATTCCCACACCCAATATATCAGAGATGCTTCGAGACGTAAAATTACTATCATTAACAATCTAAACATTTTTAAAATTCTCCGCCTTCAAAATGCATGAAAAGGAAATAGATGAAAGTAATGTGGAGAAAATAAATAAATAAACATGTCCATTAAAAAGATCCAAAATATTACAAGAAATGGAGAAGTGCCTCTTTTTTTGTTACGCTTGTTTATTTCTTCGTATCCCTTACATAATTTGTGTCATTATGTTGATGGATGTGTCACTTTCTATGCATATGACATCGCTACGGTGTCCCTTCCATGGAATCGAGACCGGCTCTTGCAACTGATAAATATGCATGATTTGAATTATTTAAGCAATTTATTTCGGGAATGAATGTCTACTACGTATATAATCTATTCAGGTGAATCACCTTGCACGTATGTTATATCATACATTACAGACGCCTGATTTAAAGAGCTTGAAGGTTCAATTTCTTGCAGCTTGTCATCCCTCCCCCCCCCTGAAAAGTTGACTGATCCGTTCTTTTTCTTTTTTTTTATGCCGTGTTGCCTTTAATAGTATTTGAAACAACGACTTAGATTGGACTTGGGGTAAAGAAAAGTAAGAATGCTTCTTCACAAGCTGCACTATGCACTTTTATAAACAATGAAATTATACTGTCTTAAGGCTTATGAAAATCTGCAGAGAACGCCATTGCAAAATTGACTAGGAAACTGTCCCTTTACTAAAAAATTGTAATATGTTGTTGTACGTCTGAGATACTTTCCTGAATGTTTTATGACTTTTATAGGCTTATCTTTTGCTAAAATGCATAAGCAGAACTTGACTATCGACATTCACTTTCTTTGAGTTCCTGACTTAACTTTGTTACTTTAAAAACTATTCAAAAGCTATTTTCTTTCTTAAAAGAACAGCCTTATAGAATTACGTATACTTTCCAGGGATAAAAGAAAGAAAATTGGCTTCGATATGATAAAAACATGTTCAAGGCTGAAAAGAATGGAATTTTATCCTGACTGATTTTACTTTGATCTGACGTTAACCAGGGTCGGCTCTATATTTTGCGAGTCTCTTTGCAAAACAGCGAAACGGGACTTTTCTTATACAGGAAAAGTACTTGTAAAAATTACACATTACATGTTTTTTTTTTAAACTTTGATTACTGTAAATAGATTCGCTCAAGAAATATCATAGTTAGCATTCCAATAAGACATTTTTATAGCCAAAAAATTTCAGAATAATAAAATTTAAATGAGATTTAATCTGACTGACTTATTAATAAAGTTATTTATAGCATCGTCGTAACTTGTTTTTAAAATTTCAGGGTAGATTGCAATCATGGCCAGCAATACCAGACGTTTTAGAGAAAAGTAAAAAAGTAACCAGAAAAAGTTTATAAATTTCAATTTTTAAAATTATAAAAGTGTACAAATGAATATACAGGTACCAACTCACGTATTATTTTTGTTATTATGTGCTATCAATTAATATTTTACTTGGGATTCCATATTACGTAAGTTAAACTATTTTATATTTTATAGATATATATATATACATATAAATATTATATATAGAGAGACACATAAACTTAGCAAAATTGCTCTTTTCTAGAATTCTCATAAATTACACCCTAGTGCAATTTAATTCATTATTCATAGCATTCGAATGACGAGCACGCTATAAAGAACGCCATAAACAAATCATTTTCTTCACTTAATATTAAGCAGCGAAGCTGGCGTTATAGGAAATATTAAAGTTACCGTTTAATAAAACGCCTGGCAGTTTGCATATAATAAAATGCAATTTGATGGATGTAAGAGTTTTTCAACACAAGCAAATTGCCTCGCGTCAGGAACGATTTCCATCGATTTTCCCATTTACCAGTCTATAAAACGTTGGAAAGAAGAAAAATTATATATCTATCTATCTATCTATATATATATATATATTTCCCTCTTTAGCCCGTTCGAAAATCACATTCCATCAAGAGCTCTCAAATTCCGATTTAAGACCGCCTATAAGCGTCATAAAATAACTGTAATATAAATTTGATGGCTCTAGATTTGCTTATAATGACATCACACAGGTCGAGCTATAAATATGGCACAGAAGTCACACACGACTGTCACCGTTGAAGATTTTAAAACGAGAAATTTTATGTTCCGAGAATTGATTTCTTGGTTTTAAGGGGAAGTCTTTACTCAGTCATAAAAATAGTTGAGTTTAAAAAAAAATTGTTTTATCTCTCTTTTTCTTAGAGCTTGGTGTAATTTAAATCTGAGGATATAAATTTGTCATCCGTCATCTTCTTTCTCCGTAAAATAAAATTATTGAATTAAGTTTTATGCGTATTTATATGCTGTGCATAAAAAAAGAAGCAAATGTGGCACACGGGGACCCATATAAATTGAGCACATTGGTCAGTTTAATTAGTTACAGTTAATCCTGTAGTTTGTGTTGTGATGGCAAAACTACGCATGGCTATCTGCCTAGAATGGGGATGCCTTGGTCGGAAGACTTTCTAAGAGGTTTTAAACGCATATTCACATTACATATCTGGAGGAAACCGACCAAATTTCCAGAGCTTTAGATCGACAACCACGCAATGTGCCCAAACGCTGGACCTCACACTTGAACCACCTGGCATTATGAGCATCTTATATCCACTCGGCCATGGTGGAGCAATCCTGTAGTTTAAAACATGCTTTACTGGAAAATCAACCTACTGCCTTTAGAATAAAGAGTTTGAAATAAATTTGTTGTTATTATTATTATTATTATTTTACTTTGTAAAAATATTACAATGTAGGTACCTTGCGTAGTCCTGAATGATGAGCATCACATTTTTTCTCTCTAATTTTTTAGCACTTTCTTCTTCAAGTTCACTCATAAGATGCTTTCCCGCTTAAGATGTTCTTTCGAGCTAGTCCCTTGAAGAATGACTTAAGAAAACTTTACTGTGTTTACCGTGACCTACTTCAAAAAATTGATCTTTACCGTGAGTCTTCACTTTGTTTACATGCTATGGTAACTGAATCTTTAAAAATTTCTTAAAAATTTCTCGTTATTAGTTATGTTTCTGTAGAGAGGGTTTCTTTTGCATCAATCAGCCAAATTTGTTTTATCTTCAACCATTATTTTCTAAGCTTGTTTAAAAATACCATTCAATATACAGAATGAAGATTCCAAGCGAAAGGGTCTAGCCGTACTTCCATGGCGAAACTGCCCCCAATAGGAACTTATAGCATAACCTATCTTATATTGTAGAGGGCACTAATAGTGGTTTGTCAAGTAGATATTAGCTCTATATTTTAGTTAATTGAGAAGCTATTTGGAAAAAGGGTCCCGAAATGAATTTTTTTCAAAGCGATATATGTTACTTAATTTTAAAGCTAGGAAAATAAATCTAAATGGAAGAGTTATGGTACACTTTACAATTTATATATAGCTGTTTCCTACGGGCCAAGTCTAAATAAAGATATTGAAAAAAGGCAAATAAAAATCAATCAATTTGTCAATCAATTTCTATAAGATCTAATTGAATTACCACTTTGAAAAAATATACATAATGATTGTCTACGTGTTGCCTATAACAGCATGCCAAGTTTCATTAAAATCCAAGAGGTGCAACATGTTGAAAAAAAAATTAAATGTAAGTGAACCACCTTACGACTATACTATGTTGACACATTTAATTTGTATTACATTTCAGTAATCTTTGAAAAAATGGTGTTTTGACTGCTCATAAAAAGTACACCAACGCTTGACGGTGTAAACTAGCCTATTACAATGTTTTTTAATATGTAATAATGCGTAATAATAATTAGTAATTTTAATTTATGTTATAAATAATGAAAAGCGTATTGGACGACCACCTTACGATTACTATGTCGACGATTTTAAATTTTATTCATTTTTAGATTTTCAATTTTGTGCAAGAAAGGTTTAAAAAGGAAACGGGATGATCTTTTCACAGCAATAATTAAACCGATATTCATATAAAATGACTTTTATTAGTCATCATCACTATCTTCGTTAATTACAACCTGATCGTTATTTATAGAGGGTAAAACATGGATAGTATTTCTACTGGGCGAACGAAATGAGATTTATATCTTGCATTTGATAAATAATACATAATTGCCGCCACGTGGAAGTAACACCCACCCATTCGATTTCCATTTCCACAGTCACAGCAATAACTCCGAATATCTTCATGGCTTTTTCCATTAGGATTGTAGTCAATTTAGCATTTGTAAGTTATGCTGTTAATGTGTCGCGATCTTGCTTGCAGTTTTAAAATGTTAGGTGCATCTTTGACGTACAGCACATAAAAATTATTGCCTTTCCCCATAAGTTCGGCTAAATAGGAAATGGCTTGTGAAAGCTGGTAGGTGACAGTGATAAGTATTTTTAACTCCTCTTCTGAAAGCTCAGGAAAGTCAGAAACGTCTGAATCAAGCAGTTGATGAAAATATTGTTTTCGTCGATTCCAGTTGTCAGTCAGCGCAGCACCTCGTTGGCAAGTGTGTTTTTCATGGTTTGGCTATAATTCATATTTTTAATGATTTTATCCTGTAATTCATCTTGTAAATATGACTGTTAATATATATATATATCCAGCAATATGACAAAGACATCTTATGTTGGTAACATTTTGCTGTCTAAAACACTATCTAACAGCCTGAACTTTTGCGAAATTGCGCCTTGAACTGCTTCGACAACCCATCTTGTCATTTTCCTAGACTCATTAGCTTCAGTAGTTGCAAGTTGATAAAGTTCTCCTTTTATTGCTGGTATAAGCAGTTTGTAGCCTTTCTCAGTATTGTACAACTCAAGGTCTCTAAATCCGCGGTTTGTAATAATAAGATCGTTTTGTTGTAAAAGAGTTTGTAAACCAATAGGATCGTCCAATACGATTTTCATTATTTTTAACAAATTAAAATTACATATTAAATTATTATTACATAAAAAAAAACATTGTAATACGATAGTTGATACCAATAAACGTATATATACTTCTTATGAGCTGTCAAAACGCAATTTTTTCAAAGATTGCTGAAATGTAATACAAATTAAAAGCGTTAGTATTCGTAAGGTGATCCACTTACTTTTTGAAGTAAAACTTCTTTAGTCGCGACTAGGGAGTAACTCAGATTTTTTTTTCTGACGGAAGTAACGCTCAGTAAAGGAAGTGACGTATATGTCATATACTCCACGCTGACCCTGAAAAAGAAGAACCACAGAAAATCCTACCTTTTCGACCGCTGCGCTGCTTTACTCTTTTACGCGTAATTACTGGCTTCAGATGTGTTTTAATTACATAATTGTCTTATAATACTATTTCGTAATGAATATAGGCAATAGTTTCGAAGCGAAGTGATATTATTATTTGTCAAATGCCAGTAAAATGGGCCGTTAGGCCATTAAACTCCATTAAACTCCTAAATATTGTGTATGTCATGTCTGTTATTATTTTGTCCAAAAGCTGTATTTTAAGAAATGTTAGTAAATTTAGAAGAATCTAGTTTGTGTAAACGCAATATTTATAATGATATATATAATTGTAATGAGATATATATATATATATATTTATATATAGTAATGATATATATATTTATAATAATATATATACAACGGTTTAAGAACACGGGTTTGTAACAAATCAAAGAAACAAACACTGGCTGGAAACGGTTTAACAACAAAATAAAAGAATAACAAATGGACACTTCGTGGATTCTAACCCAACCTCAAGCCGGAGCAACGGTTTAACACGGGGGTGGAACACTACAAAAAAAAAAAAAAAAAAAAAAAAACGGACCCTGGCTGCAATCAATCCCAAACAATAGACAGAACCTGCAGTTTAAAAACACGGATACAGAATAATAATTCGAAACCTACGGGCAGAAGAAATCAACGCTTAAGAACACTGTGATAGAAACACACACACACACACACACAAAAATTACAGTATCTGCATTCGAACTCAACAAACAGAGGAAAACATCAGTTAAAATATAATACTAGACTATGGGCATTCCCCCCATTCACACCCAACCTCCAGACGGAACAGAGTTATAAGAAAACAGTTAAAGAATAATACTACAACATGGACACTTTCTGGATTCTAAGTAATTATCATGAATTACCGATGATTCTTACTGGAGATTTTAATGTTAATTTTCGCTCTCAAGAATCTCAGCCGTTAGTTGATTTTTTAAAAGAAAAATTTGATCTAACTATGAATACTTTTCGACTTCAATCAACAACGCGTTTCGGTACAACGATAGATGCTGTATTTTCAAGAAAATTAGCAAATTTAGAGAGTAAAATTTATATTTCACATTATAGTTACCACAAACCTATAATTTCATACATAAATAAAACTCGGCTGTTCGAGCCTCGTCAGGGGGAGACCCCCCCTGAACCACCGCAATTTTTTAATTTCATTATTGCCATATTAAAACGATATTAATTGACTATGTCATTTTATCTCCCATCTTTCTTGTATTTCGCCTGGTAACCCTATGTTGAAATTTTTATGATTGTAACCAATTTATAGAAAAATACATGTGATGCATATTCTACAGCTTACGAAATATTATAACAATAGATTAAAGCTGTTGTGAAATAATAGTATTTAAATATATGTAAAAAATACATGTGATGCATATTCTACAGCTTACGAAATAGTGTAACAATAGATTAAAAGTGTTGCGAACTAATAGTATTTAAATATATGTAAAATTATGTCGCATACTTTTATGTCGCATTTTTGGGACACATTTTTCGGTGAATTTTTAATAAAGGGGGTGAGAGATAAAATGACATAGTCATTAAAAATTATGATGACATTCAAGTACCTATTTCCAATGAATAATATGAATATAACATTTATATAATCTTTGTAAAGTACATGAATAATAAATATAATTAAATTACAATATGATATTTATTTTAAGTTAAAGTTTAATTATTTCAGTGATATGTGTCGTAAACGTCAAAGAAGTTTTACTTCAATCGCGCGTAAAGATCACACGCACACACTTTTTTTTTTTTTTTCAGCATGTTGCACCTCTTGGATTTTAATGAAACTTGGCATGCTATTAGGCAACACATAAACAAATATTCTATATATTGAATTTTTTAAGTACTTTTATTTAGGCTTGGCCATAGGAAACTGCTATAAATAAACTTTAATGAGTACCATAACACTTACATTTATATTTATTTTCCTAGCTTTAAAGTTAACTAAGATATATCGCTTTGAAAAAAAGTCACACTTTTTACTTCCTTGTACGTAGTATAAGGAAGTAATGTGATCCCGAAAAATTTTGGGGGCCAAATTTCGACATAAAAACCGATTTTGACTACCTCTAAATTTAATTAAAAAATTTTTTTCGATGCATCTCATCGTAGGCTAGCATGCACGATCATATTAACGCGTCTGCAACTCATTTTGACCAGTGGCGAGTCTACTGTGGCCAGTTTTTCCATGCCGTCTGTACGTACGTACGTATGTATGTAACTCGCATATCTCAAAAACTATTGGTCGTAGAATGTTGAGATTTGATATTTAGGATTGTTCTATGATCTAGTTGTGCACCTCCCCTTTTGGTGGCAATCGAATGGATAGTTTATGTACAGGACCGCCCAAAAGATTCGAAATACATTACGCTCTATGGGCCGAAATTCATTAAACTCGCTTAACTCAAAAGCTATTAGGCGTAGAATGTCGAAACTTCATATTTTGGATAGTTGTAACATCTAGTTGTGCACCTCCCCTTTTGGTTCCATTCGACTGGATAGTTTATCTACAGGACTGCCCAAAACATTCGAAATACATTACACTCAATGGGCCGAAATTCATTAAACTCGCATATCTCAAAAGCTGTTAGGCGTTGAATGTTGAAACTTTATATTTAGGATTGTTGTAACATCTAGTTGTGCACCTCCCCTTTCGGTTCCATTCGACTGAATAGTTTATCTACAGGACCGCCCAAAAGATTCGAAATACATTACGCTCTATGGGCCGAAATTCATCAAAGCGTTTTTTAGAGGTATTGGGCTATTTCAAACGACTCAGAAGTGATATATGCTGTAAAGAGTTAGAAAATGAATTTCTCCATTAAAAAAAGTGTCTTTATCATTTATAGTTCTGCTACAGGAACACTCAAAAGATTTCCAATACATTACGGTCAATAGCAATTTTAGGGGCATTCATCCATTTCAAGCACAATACCGTCCTACCACATAAGTTAGGTAATGGTCCGACCACGGTCACGTGCCTCCCTCAAGAACTATGCCAAAAGTCGCCAAGCTTGGCGACTTTTGGTGTATGTGTGTGCATATTTAACTCTCAAATCTCAAAAAGTATTATGAAATTTCATATATAAGAATGTTGTAACATCTAGTTGTGCATCTCGATTTTTGGTTCCAATCTACTGGAGAGTTTATTTACAGGACCACCGAAAAGAATTTCAGTACCTTAATGTCTATGGACATCTTCAATATATTACAACTGTAGACATTCATTGTTTGGTACATGCCCAAAATCTCGCCGTCTGTCCTCGACCTTGGCGAAATATCGCCAAATTTGGCGATAGTCAGTCATTTGGTCCATGCCCAAAGTATCGCCATTTGTTATCGTTCTTGGCGAGTTTTGGCGAAATATCGCCAAATTTGGCGATAATCTGTCATTGTTTGGTTCATGCTTAAAATCTCGCCAAATGTCGTCGACATTGACGAGTTTCGCCGAAATATCGCCAAATTTGGCGCCAAAAATTATTTCCTATTTTGTATAACTCTAAAACTTTAACCCGTAGATTTTTTAACTTTGTATTTAGAACTATTTTAATATCTAACTGTTTTCAATATCTTTTTTGACAGCAATCGACTGAGAATTTATTTACATGGTGAGCCAAATGACTTTGAATACATTGAGGTGTATAGATGCATTCAATTCATTGAAAGTCTGTGGTCAATGACTACTTTGGCTATCCCAAAATCTCGCTGACTATCTCAAGTTTGTCGGCTTTTGGTGAAATATCGCCAAATAAAGTGTCAGAAGGAAATCTTTCAAATTGAACTCAGCTTGGCGATATCGAAATATTTGGCTAGAAATCGCTAAACCTTACTATTATTGATATTTTATCTCTTTCAAACAAATAAATTTAGAGGAAGTGCGTCGAAAATATTTTTGATCTAATGGACGTGCAAGGAAGTCATGTGTTGGACACATCAGATTTTTTTCAAATAGCTCCTCAGTTAGCTAAGATGTAGAGTTAATATCTACCCGATCTACTACTATTAGCGCTTTCTGCACTAACATAGATTACGATATAGTTTCCTATTGGAGACAGTTTCGCCGTGGAAGTACGGAGAGACCCTTTCAATGATAACGCGCTTTACGCGCTGCCGATATTGATGTTCATAAGAGCGTTTCTTGCAACATACACCTAGACCCCCCCCCCCCAAAAAAAAAAAAAATAAATAACTAAATAAAATAAAATAAAAATAAATAAAAATAAAATAAAGATAATAATAAAAAATCTACCGGCAATCATTTTTCATGCAAATCATGTAAATATATTTTCATATTCTAGCGAAATAGACACTACTTCCTCATCTTCAGAAGGATGTGAAGTTAACAACCAATAAAAAGAGCGAAGACAATTACAGGCTTGGGATAGTTAATAAATAATAAGGAAGCTTCAGGATCCCCTATTAAATAGATTACTAGTTAGTGAGTGAGGCTCTAGTTTTTATTCATCACCAGTAAGTTCATGAGCTTTATTAGCTAGCTGTACGTCACTCAAACTCAATAAGCGTTTTAGATAAAGCCAATCGATATATATATAATTTTTTTTTCCAAAAGATTAAATTTGATTAACAAACTTCGGCTCAAAACTTTAGAATCAAACGCTGCGCGTGCAAGCTGAGTTCATCAGTATTTAATTCCGTATCTTTGGCATCGTTCGTTGTATGTCCTCCGCATTATTTCCTTCCACCATTACCGAATCTGCATTGTCCCCCGACGCAGCTGCTTTTGCATTATATAAGGCTGCTTCGGTTCACCTACAACAGAAAGTTCGGGCGCATATCGGAAAACTTTTCAGCCTATATTTATTTCACTATTTGTGCATATTGATTCGCGATGAATTAGCGGTTGCTCATCGGAATATTGATCCCTTCTCGCAGATTCTTGAAACAAATATCGCCAAAAATAATAACAAAACATAGCACGCGATCTATGGAAACAGCTCCATTATTCAGTACGGGCAGGAAATTATTTTGCTTGATGCAGAGAACATTGCGTATAGCATAAAAAATTTGTTGGCGAAAATAAATTTGAAGGATTATAATTTGACTATCACATGAATGTTATTTATCGATAAAATTCTTTGCCATAGAATTTACTATCCGTGGAACTATATGGTAATATAGTTCCACTGATCCCTAACTCACTAACCCACTAACTCTGGAACCATTCCGGTACAACCACTCCTAGATGAAAATTTTACCAATTTTATTCCAAAAAGATTAAAAAGTTAAGAACAAGAAACCACATAAAATCTAAACCGTTTGTACGATCCTCATGAAATTTTTCATAATTATCTAAAAAAAATAAACAAAATAACCTGCGCTTAAAAATATGAAAATCCACCCGTTCCCTAATTTTCTAGCATTTTTCCTATTTTCAGCTCTGTTTTATTTCCGAGAGTCAAAAAAGTTAATCATTTGAGAGACAACATTAAGCGTCGCAAATGATAATGACGTCATAGTGAAATCAGAGTTATCAGGCTTTGTAGGGAAAATTGCAATTCTAATTCGTTTAAAATAGTTTTTCTAGATTACCCAGTTTAACTTTTTTTCGCAAATAAAATAATTCCCTATTCATGAAACATTGATATAAGAGAGGATATTCCCGGAAAAACGAAATCTTTAAACGGCGAAAAGTTTTCGCACATTTTTAGAAGATAATGCAATACCGATTTCAGTATGAAATATAAATTGAAAATGAAGTTATTTATTTTAAGTGAACGAAGATTAAATATATTGAGTGTACACATTATTTTTGGTCAAATGTTTTTTCTATAGCATCCGTTTTAATTGCCGCCACAAGGGGCTTAACCTTCTAGTCAGTATATAAGGACGTTTATTATTATTTTTTCCCCCTCAGTCTTTCAAGATTGCATTCCATCTACTCTATACAATCAGGGTTTCTCCGCCGGATAATCCAATCCGCAACTATCTTAAAATTAAGATATTCACACCCACATTAACAAAAACAAATTATTAGTATCTATCTATCTATATACAGGGTTGTCCAAATTAAACTTCCCCAACTCAGAGGCCTGTGCAGGTTGTTGTATGAGTCATAATGTGATGAAATTTTGAAAACACTTTGCGACACTTCAGATCTCGCGCTCGTGATTTATTAAAAAAAATTATTAGTACAAGAAGTTGCCGATAGGTGGCGCTGTAACACTAGTAATTTGCATATTGCAATAACGTGATTTGCAGAAATAAAGCTTCTGAGCAACGTATCCAAAAGACGAGCCCTACAAAAGTGGAAGACAGGCGCTGCACAGGCAGTTGTTTCCAGCTCGCTGATGCACAATGGCGGCTTTGAAAGACAAAGCTTAGTGAGACTAAGTTAGTGAAACTTTTCTACCAAAATGACGAGAACTCCTGTGCTGCGGTAAGAGCATTCCGTCGGCTAAAGAACTTACGCCGAGGACCAATGACACCACGCGCTTTACGAGACATGATAAAGAAGTTCGAAAGAACCGGACAGCTGGGAATTTTACCAGGTAAAGGACGACATGTTGTGGATTCTGCAGGCGTTCAAGACGTTGCTTTGGCGGTCGTGGACGCCGCTAGCCAATCGCCACATGGTGTTGTCAGTGTGCCAACTGTTTCTCGTGCTATTGAACATCTGTAAAACGTCTTGGTGATCTGCAGCGCCACCTATCGGCAACTTCTTGTACTAATAATTTCTTTTTAATAAATCACGAGCGCGTGATCTGAAGTGTCTGTTTCCAAAATTTCATCACATTATGACCCATACAACATCCTGCACAGGCCTCTGAGTTGGGGAAGTTTAATTTGGACAACCCTATATATATAGAGAGAGAGAGGTAGGTAGATATAAAATCTTGTATTGTCTCTAAAATCAGGTTCTTTCTCAGAAGATATGTATCAGATTACTTTATCCTCAGACATTCATAAGTAAAAAGGTGTACATCCACACCCGCATAAACAAATATAAAGCATATGAGTAAATTTCCAGTAGATGCGACAGGAAACAATCATCCAATGGCTTATTATAAGTAGAGCATACTTTGTGTAACTTTGGTGAACTGGTGAGAACTTTAAGTCCTTCTTCCATTTCGTCAAGATGTTTTTCTACTAGGACGTAATGCAGTTGTTTAAAAATAAAAAAATAAAGATAAATTACACAGAAAAAAATCCACACTGTCATTTCGCAAGCTGCACCACTCACTGCCTTATAAACGTAAACCTGCAAGAGTAGTGAAAAATTTGGAAAATTTTATTACCAGTCACTCCTTTTTTCTGCTATGTTGTATCCAAAAATAAAAACTTTTTTTTTCTTAATAAAAGTTTTTGTATTGTACAGTACTGTATTGTTTTGTATTGTACAGTATTGTTTTTGTATTGTAAATTCAAATTTGCATTCAAACTATTAGAAACTCCGCATTTATTAATTTATGCTAAATTTTAATCACGGAAAAAATATTACATTTTTATTTAAAGTTATCTTTTTCCTTAACACCCTAATGAACTGGAACTGGAAAGCACACTAAATTAAACGTCAGAAAACACCGTGCATAAAAAAACCTCGCAAACTTTAAAAAAGCCAGAGAGAGAGAGAGAGGGAAAGTTGCGCAATCTAGTGAATTGGCGTAAAAATACAGGTCGAACTGCGTTCTGGCAAATCAGAGAAGTGTCCAAATACGAATGTTGCATGTTAAACTATTACGTAGTTATACAAACTAGTGAATTGGCGTAAAAATACTGGTCGATCTGCGTTCTGGCAAATCAGAGAAGTGTCCAATTTCGTTCCATACGAATGGTGCATGTAAAACTGTTACGTAGTTATACAAACTAGTTAATTGGCGTAAAAATACTGGCCGAGCTGCGTTCTGGTAAATCAGAGAAGTGTCCAATTTCCTATCATACGAATGGTGCATGCAAAACAATTGCGTAGTTATACAAACACTGTTTTTCTTTCTTTTTGAATGTATGATGCTTTACAGCTCATTTTTCAGTACAGTTTAGAATCTTTCTTTCTGAATAAAGTAAAATCATAATATATAGGCTTATTGTAATTGCTAAGGATAATGGAACACTGCGGAAAAAAATAAGGAGGGGGAGTCCCTTATTTCACGGATTTTCGCAATATTTTCAGTTTGCAACCAATTGACATCTAAGGAAACTGCAAATGATCGGAACATTTTTATATAAAAAAATGATAAAATGTCCAATAAATTCAGTGATTTTACAAACACTCACGAAAAATTTAGATTAAAATTATTTTATTTACTTATTTATATTTAAGGAAGAAAACTATCAAAAACCTTGTGTGAGTAAATATTTCCCTTTTAAATGTTTTAAAGAAACTTACAGTTTTGTTTCTAACAATGCGTATTTCATGGTTATTTCTTATAAGCTTGCAGGTTTTTTTTTTCCCCCGGACATTTCAGAGTTTATCGCTTCCACTGTATTATAACATTTATCAGTAAGTAGATTCGCTGACCACCAAGCCTCTCCTCACGCGTGATTTCATATTTGAATAAAACTTCACGCGAGCAAGTGAAATAGAGACCGCTGCAGAATAATTAATTATTTCCCCCGTCTGGAATTTCAATCAGTTTCCATATTTTTGAGGAAATTTTTCGCCAGTTTCTGAAGTTCTCACGCTCGAAATAGATACACGATATTTTTACTCCTCGCACTACGCACAAATGCCGATACAGCGGGTCATTTTTCAATCGCTAGCATACTTTTGTCCCGTTTGTCAGAGAACATCCCATAATTCCTATGCTCGGGGCACCGATGTTTTAAGATTAATAGCCGTGGCGTACCAGAGGGGGCGCAGAATGCGAATTAACCCAGTGCCTCAGCGCCAGTTACAATTACGGGGCCCGCTCACCAGGGAGTAAGATTCAGCAAAGCTCCTTGGCAAGTGGTAATTAATCTACCAAGATTGCACACATGCACCCTATAGTTTGCGCGTTCATAAGCGGAGATATATATAGAGAGAGAGATACGTGGCCGACCAATGCACTGTTTAACTAATGAGATTGTGTATGGGGGGGGGGGGGGAAGAGTATTTCACGATGTTCTATAGAAAAAGTGTTTGTTGCGATTTACAAAGATACGCGCTTAATACGAGCAGGAAAAAGAACGGGTAACCGTTTAAACAAAACAAGCTGTTGGTTAAGTTTTTTATTCCCGGAAGAGGGCAGTTCATGTTGCCTATTGTGTCGTCTAAGCTAATTTATCGACGACTATCTTCCAATTTTAGATCTTCAGAAAGGGAAGAACTTCTGAATTTTGACAGAAGCTGTTAACAGTTATTAAAAGTGTTTCGTAGCAGGAAACGGCTACATCTCGATTAAATGCTTATTTACAGAATAATATACAAGTTGTATATATAGAGCAAGTACAAACTCACAGCACCATC
Source organism: Cheiracanthium punctorium (assembly GCA_038373885.1). Classification (NCBI taxonomy): domain Eukaryota; kingdom Metazoa; phylum Arthropoda; class Arachnida; order Araneae; family Cheiracanthiidae; genus Cheiracanthium; species Cheiracanthium punctorium. The sequence continues at coordinate 88,115 of JAWZYV010011814.1, read as the reverse complement.
TGGTGAGAGGAGTAAAAACGCTTTGTAGCAATACATCAACAAAAATCAGCCTGAAGTCTTGGTACTTAGCACACACGTACTCCACATGTACACCTTCGAGTAAGGAAAAAATTCTGAACAGATAGAGAGTAAAACTTCAACATTTTCTGTCGACTAAGCCATGAATGGAACAATCTTAAAATATCTGTTTATTTCTATCATCTGGGTTGTAACTAATCCGTTATCATTTGAGCAATATCTCGAAATTTGAGAAAATTTAAAAGTTTCATCAATAACAACAGTAATAATACACCTCTCATTGATAACAGATAGCAGATCCAGCCGTTTTCGACAAGAGAGAAAGGAACTGGCAATGATCGGAAAACGGTTAAGTTGTGTTGTGTACGAGTGCGACAACTAGCTGGTCTGAATCCAGTCGACAAAAGCCAATTTAACGCGAATGCGTGTGCATCAGGGCGAATCGTGTCTAAAATCCAGGAAAGTAGGTTGCCTTCCCGATTTTTTGTATCGGCTATCGTCATTGATTTTTCAGCGAGATAGCACTCCGCGACACTCAGAATGTGGAAGAGTCATCCTCTATACAAGTAGGGGTTCTAGAGGTAGGTAACTATGTCTTGAGCCTCACAGAGGCATTGATGGTGTGTGTATGTGTTTGTAATTTTAATGTTCGTTCTTCGCATATTTGCTCAATAAAACTTAACAAAAGTCGCCTTATGAGAATGAATCGCATCAAACTACTTTTGATTTATTAGCGTAATAGAAAACACGTTGCAGTTTGACGTTTCGGTGTTGTTATAAAAACTACACAGTGGATGTGTTAAAATAGTCCAATAAGCTCGAAAAAACGAAAATAGTCGTTGATTCGATGCACTATATCAGAAAAATAAATAAATAATTAAAAAGCATTTAATAACACAAGCAACAGCTAATCATTAAATAACACAGCAATAACACTATTCAAAACGCAATGTCAATCGTATAGTTCTACTCTATAATCGCAGTCTATCCACTAACTAGACTCTCTGTTTATAAATTTCCAAGCAGCAAATGACGACATTTAGGACGTGACATCATATTTCTAGATTTTTCCAGTATCTTCTTTCCTAATTGAGCAACATAGTGCAACAATCGTGAAATACAGCCAAAGTTGCACTAGTTTCGCGATCTTTCTTTTTGTCGTCAAAGCCGCCAAGTTGTCAAAACGGTCGCCAAGTTTGTCGCTTAGGCTAATGGGTCGCATATTCATTTCGCTTGCGACAATGCCTATACAACTCTTTTTCCCGCAACACACATTAATGTTGGAAAATAATATTACAATTTTGTAACACAGTTCTCTTCGAAGACTGATGATTTGGCAATCTATAACAATGATCAGTAGCTTGATATGGGGCTAACCGATTGGACGGCTTTTGTTTTGGCATTGGGCTACTTCTGCCCTCTGTAAAAAACATCATTCCATTTCTAGACAACAGTATAAGGTCCCTCCCAGTTCTGCTGCAGCTTAGGCTCTCTTTCGCTTCGGGTTGTGCACTCTCCTTAAAATTGTGATCTGTTGTTCTGGAGTGGTAACGAACCTGCTGTTGCTGATGCCCTCTGGCAACTACGGATCGGTGCTAGATCTCCCATATAGGAAGGCGATGGGTAGAAGGTGCGGCTTCCATTTTAAAGAGCCCCAGTGAGAGATGAGGGACCAACCATCTGAAATCGGCACCCCCAGAGGAAGCATTAAACATGAAGGACATTGGAGCCACCGCGGATTTTACGTGCACCAGCTCCCATTAGCGTACATGGTCCCACAGCAGCACAGCCACGAGAGGAGTTCACCCTCCTAAGCACTGGCCAAAGCGGGTGCTGCATTTTCTCTGTTCTTATGGGAACGAAGTTAGTGACTAATCCACTGCGGGACACGTAATGAACCTTCAATCGGTCACTGACCAAATTAATTTGCTCCTTAGCAAACGCATGTACTCTTTCCAAACGTGCCTCTAAATTATGTAGATATTTGACGAGGACGGCGTATCGTCCGGACGTCCCAAAACAATATCACTGGGCAATCGAAACGTTCGGCCGTACAACATCTCTGCTGGAGACCATCCGGTCACCTCGTGGACTGCACTTCTGTAGTTTGTGTTGTTTGCTTAGTTGTTACGGCAAAGCTACGTATAGGCTAGCTGCCTAGGATGGGGATGTCTTGGTCAGAGGACTTTCTTAGAGGTTCGGAGTAGTGGCAAGTGTGCATCCCAGTCGGTTTGATTCTTCGAAAAGATAATGGCAGATCATTCAAAATTGTTCGATTAAACCTCTCGACCATGCCATCGGACTGGGGATGTAACGCTGTTGTTCGAGTGGTCGTAGTTCCCAATCGTTCGCAAATCCCCGCCCCTTGGCTACGGCCTTTCTCGAATACTTTTTTGAAACGTTTTATATCATTATTAAGTTAATTTTGCGAGACCCTGTAAAAGAATGTTATTTTCATTCTTTATGTGCGAATGTTCTTGCGCACTTGTTCTTTTGTTCTTGCGCAATATTCTGCGAATGTTATTTTCATTCTTTAAATGATCACTAAGCTTTTAAAAATGTTTGCTTACTTCTTGGATTGTGCTTGAAGTGGATTAGTATCTCTATACTACTATAGATCGTAATGTATTGGAATTCTTCTGCGTGCTTTTGTAGAACTGCACTGCAAAAAAGTCTGTCAAATATACGGAAATAAACTGGCGTCCTGGCTGACAGTTTTTTTCAGTCAGTTTAACAGACTTTTTTTCTTTTCTTTGCAGTGTGTAAATACTTCACACATCATTTTCAACAGGGTACATGCCAGTACACAGAAATAGCAAATGGCACGTATAAATTTCGTAGTAATCGATGGATATTGACTGCAATTAGTAGAGCATGAATAAATAAATACGATGGACACACGGACAGATAGACGAAACAAAACCATCAACATTTTTCAACTTTATTCGAAAGTGTTTTGAAACGAACTGTCATTTTTTTTCAAAATCAAGCGGTAAAAACTGCCTTTACTAAAACTCGAGACAGTATTGTTGCTGGTAGTATAGCCGATGTGTAGGAGCACGAAAATTAAAGTGCCCTAGGTTAACAGAGAAGAAAAAAAGAAGTCATTAGTTCTGCCCTGATTTCAAATATCACATGCATTTGTACATACAGCTTTTCTTTGATTAACTTTCTTTCTTTATTAGAGCGAATTCGATAAACAAATAACATTACGAGTAGGTTTTAGGATTTAAACCAAGGAGGAAAGTGCTTTGATCTGTCAGTTTGTCTCTCCGACCCCCCCCCCCTTTTTTTAAACAACTCAGCTTCCTCTCCGCTTGTCAGCTACCCAGACATTTGAACCGAAGCAGGCCTCCCTACGTTGAAAACCTACTCAACTTGAGCCAACGCGTTCTATGAGCTGTCAGAATCGGTGCCAATGGAAAGCAAAGATGCCACGCAACACGTGCCGCTTTGCAACCTGACTAAAGTAAGATCGAATATAGAACGGGGGGGGGGGTGCAAAAATAGCCTGACGCTCGATATGCTACGCTTCAAAAATTATACCGAGATGTACGATTCTCGATTATTTTGAAAAGCTCCATGCTCATTGACACGCCATACTTTTTATCGAAGTATCACTCGGTACTCGATTTAAAAAAAAAGAAAGAAAAAAGAATCCTGGGTGTATCACACACACACACAAAAAAAAAGCTCCATTCACTTTTGAAACGGACTCAGCCCGGGCTGATTGCCGAACAGGCCAACTAGCCCTTGGCCTATATGTTATACCTATGCTTTTTAAGATTATATTTGGTGACGCTAATATATATATATATGCCGTGCGTGAGTGGTTTAGGAACAGCACAAACGGCAACGTCCATCTGGAAATATTTTATTAAGTCATAAATAGACTATTTACAAGTTATGTACAGAGGAGTTAGGAAGTATCTCCAAGTCAGGAAGAGCTGCTCTGCGGGAAATGTCTCCTGGTTTTGTTAGTTAAGTTCACAGAGTGTCCGCTAGGCGGCAGCTCTGACTTTCTATCATTTGTTGGTCCACAAAACCATAACAAATTCCTCATTTGTTAAATTAACAGACATGGGAGGCGCCTGCTGGCGAGACACCTTTATGATTGACAGGTTAGACCCTCCTAGGCAACAAGTATTGCACCATGTTTTGAAATTACAACTTATAATCCAGATGCCTTCAAAGTGAAAGATATTTTTAATTAAATCATCGCTTGTATGACATATCCCCCCTTTTTAAGCTTGTATGACATATATATATATATAATGGAATTCGAAAAAGGAGCATATTCTATGTGATTTTACACTTGTTAACATTTACCTTTTCTAATATGATTATCGTCATAAGAATTTTATGCAAAATTTTATTGCATACTTATATTTTAATGAACTGAAAAAAAAAACTTGATTTAAAACATTTTATTAAGCAATAAAACGTTTCAAAAATTAAAAAAAAAGTTTATGGGGAAATTTCTATCAATTCTATAATCAGCTAACTGTATTAGGTCTGTTTACGTTGTTACATTCAAACGACCATAACTGTTTGATTTTAGATTTATCATTTCTTTAGAAATCTGCGTCACTATTTTCTGTAACAGAAATTATCCTCAGTAAAATTTCTATCATTTCATAGAAAACGTTTTGCATTTAAATGCGAGCGGATCTCTGGATCTTAGGGTTTTAATATAATAAAAGTTATTTAAGACGAAACCGGCAGTGCGGCACTGACAGAGCCTTATTATCGCCTTGGCAAATCGGGACTTTGCCCAGGGCCCCCGGCTCGGAAGCCCCCCCCTCCCAATTTCCAATATTGTTCAGAAATATATTTTTTATATCAAAATTTTATATAAAAAAAAATAAATAAAACAAATTTCATAGATGGGAGCCCCCAAATTCATCAGTGCCCGGGGCCCCCTTGGTCATAATCAGGCTCAGGTCACTGACTCAGTGGATTGAACTCGGTTCCAACCAAGACACCGAAAGTGAAGCATCTCTATCTCTGGCCACTGTTTGGGAGGGTGAACTCCTCTCTCGACCGAATCTGTTGTGAGCCGTACACGCTAAAGGTAGTGCTGCGCATCTGTCGTGGCCCCAATCAAGGGTGTCGGCATGGTCCCCATATCTGATTACGTGCCCTGGACCCACAGCCACAACCAGAGACGGGGCCCCTCCCCTTTCATTTTGCAGTCGTGTGCTACATTGTTATTGCATGTTTATATCTTACCCATACTCTTTTTAGAATGTAATTTAACCTGAAATGGCAGGATATAAACGGAGAGCTTAGTGGATTAATATGTTAACTGACATTTTTTTAAAATAAAAAAATAGAGATTTCCGGGCAGAAGATCTGCGCTAATACGCAAACAAGTTCACACAACACACGCAATGACAATAACTACCACTACCAAACTTATTAAACGTTTATGATAAACTGTTTATCATAAATATATGATATATTTCAAATTTTAAGCTTTAATTAGCTGTAGAATCTCTTGTAAAATTTCATTAGATGAAAAAAAAATCAATTTTATTTTCTAGTTTGTATTAAAATACTCAAATAATCAAACAATGAAATTGCGTAAGGCTGTGACCTGGCGCTGGACCCAGGCGTTCACCCAGCCTCAATCTTGTGGATGCCATCATGGGTGTCGGCAGCATAGGGAAAGGGGGGCACTGGCCCCTGTGTGACGTATTGGCTTTCCTTTTTTGTTCTTTCCAACATTGTAACCATATGTTGAAGTAATTTTTGACCCTTCCCCCCCTCACCTCTGGAAAATATTCTACCTGCGCCCGCATGACTCCGCGATGCCCGCTCTGTTCAAATGATACGTATGGGAGTGCCAATCCAGGTGCTACATCTTTCATCTAAATTTGTTCAAAATTAGAAGACCTCTCATAGGCGAAAACGTTAGCCTGCCTACTAGATCGGGTCGAACATGATGAAAAGACCAATATCTCCTGCCCTTTTAACGGTCAAGCCACTAGTCAGCAGTTACCAAGGCCGTTGGAATGGGAAAAAATATTTTAAGACGAACAATCACTAATGTCTGGAAAATATGTTAAAGTCCAATTCAGATAATATCATAGTGAAAAATAGCATTCAAAATTTTACTACTATAAAATTTCAGATAAAGCATTAAAAATTAAGGACAGAAGAGCAATGTAGAATAAAAATATAGACCAAACGAATAATATAACAATTTTTTGTATCGGCCTTGGTTGCCGAATTTTAATTAAAGCCTGCATACCATTAATGGATGCCCAGAAATCGTGTAAAATCACGCCAGTTATTTTCCCTCAATAATATACCCAAAGCCTGGAGGGGGTCTTATCTCTCGCGAACCCGACACCATCAATCAACCGACAGTGCGTGTGACAGGTGCGTGCAACGCCATCTAGTGGCGACTGAACTCAAATCGATATCTCTCTCCCTCTCCTCTCTCCGGCGCGATTCCGTACTCAGAAACTCTACACAACTCAACTCTGCTTAATGGATAAAAATGGCATTAATTTTTAAGCACCTTTTGTCTAAACGCGACGCGTTTTAAAAATTTTTAAGTTCCCAATTATGCAAAAAGGACGGGATTATTAATGAATCGAATGGAAGTTTGTGACGCGCAGACGATTCCGCGCGTAAAAGGATCTGTGAAGGAAAAACAGAAAAAAAAAAAAAATTCCTTTTGTTTAGTTCTAGTTTAGTTGTTACTTATTTTTTATTTTTTACATATCCTTCTCTCCCCCTATTGTGAACAAGGATATTTAGATAAGGTTTTAAAGAGAAACTCTTGCTTTTGTAGTTTTAATTGTGAAATGAAAAGGGGAGGAAAAAAGTTTGATAGTAAAGATGGAAAAGTTTTGCGAAATTCATATTGGAAGGGAAATTACGGCAGGCTCTTTACTTTTCATCCTTGCATTAAGTTTTTAAATAATTTTGCATGATTAACGATCTTGGGTTTTGTTCTCTTCAAAGGGCAACATCAGAAATTTAAATGAAGGGAGGCCCTTTGATCTTTCTAAAGAGAAGGTTATTCAAGAAATCCCATAAAAACTGTCTGAAGGTTGTGGTGCTTCCTTTTATGTCTTCTGCGTTATATCTTGAGAGAGGATTTATTAAATATTTATCATTGATAAACTATGAGTAATCGGCATACATATTCTCAAACTTTTGCATCCTCTCTAGAAATTTCTAACTAGAGGGAGAATGGAAGTAATATGAAATTGATTTTTTTTTTTCTTTCCCTTTAAAAGTTGAAAGAAGATTAAAAGAGTGAACTAACGAGGGGAAGAGGTAAATAATAAAGTATAGGAAAAGAGGGAGCAAACGTAAGTAGCAATCATTAAATATGCTATTAATTGCAGTCTTGCCAAATGCTCTTTGGCAAAGATTACCAATTGAATTAGAAAATTTGCTAACTTTCCACAAAAGTTGCCAAATCATCTTAAATTTTTAAAAATAAATTTGAATATCGCAAATTTGAGAGTGTTGATTTGCAACTAGGAAAAGAAAGTACTCTAAACACAACGTTCATGGTATTTTTTCCAACTCTAAGAGCTTTTGTATCATAGATCTTTGCTACATTGTAAATAGATAAATCGATATTATTTCCAAATTAAAGCTATTAAAAAATTGCCCAAATAAAATTGTATGGACCACTGAAATAAAACATTTTTTTCTTTCATTTTAATAATAAAGTCTTAAAACTAGACTGGTTGCCAAAAATTAAGGAAAAAAAAATAGCTAAAACTCGTTTAAAAATATGCCAATCTGTATGACATTGGAACATGTTCTTAAATAATAGCTGGTGAGCAGGGGCGTAGCCAAGGGTGGGGTTAGGGGGGTCATAACCCGCCCATGAGAAATTTTTTGCCATACAAAATGTATATTCTTCACTACATTATCATACTCATATATATGTATACATATATATGTATACATGTATATGAGTTGCAGTAGTCGTAACCCCCCCCCCATGAAAAATTTCTGGCTACGCCCCTGCTGGTGAGTAAAGTTAAAATATGCAAATTAGTGGCGTTGTAGTTGCAACCAGTAACTAATTAGAATAAATAATTTCCTAGGAGCATAAAATTGCATGTTTGCGATCAAGCCTGTAATTTTTGTTGTGACTGGTAAGAAGCCGGCGATATCAAATTCGTAGCAATGACTTCGGCCTAGAGACTGCAACGAATGAACTAGAGGCAGAGCAAAGTCAAACGTAAGTGATCAGATGGCTAAATGTCAGTCCTACTGTTGTTTATAGATTTTGGCAAAAATTTCTAACCACAGATTCGGCATACAGTAGTTTCAGCTATAGACGGCCAACTGTTACAAGCAGAGCCGATGATAGATTATGTGGCAAGGGCACTGAAAGCTACTGTTAACAAGAAATGTCCAAAAAAATTTAATTATTATTACTTTCCGAACATGGACCATGTAAGGAAAGTATTGTAATCATGAAAAAATTCGACTTCGAGATTTTCGTGTATTTACACGTTTTGAGGTCTTCTGAATTCATTTATGCTATTTTTACGAGATGTATGTATGTATGTATGTGTATGTGTGTTTCTGTGTATGTGAGTGAACACGATAGCTCCTAAACGGCGCTATCGATTGAGCTCAAATTGGGTATACATGTCATAAACCACCGTTGCAAGGCCGGTATTGATTTTGCTGTGTATAGGACTTATAGTTTTTCTACAGGGCTACGACGAAGATTTCTTTTACATTATGGACTCTGGGGGGAAATTCTTGAAAGTGCGCTAGCGTTTAAGCCAGGGATGGGCAAACTTTTTCGGTCGTGGGCTAAAAATCGAAAAAAAAAAATTGGCGGGCAGCCGCCAGCTGCGTCCGAAAAGGGTCTCTAGATCTGTGGCACGCGATGAACGATTCGATCGTCCACCCTCTTGCTGGTAGTTAAGTCGAGCGATGGGCTGCCCTTTTTTCCGCATTGGGCAATCCAATCCATCTGTTCTCGCATTCTTGCATTTTTCAGCAGATGTGAGTGCTGTTAAAAATAATCGTGACCATTATTTTTTACGGGACATGACGTGCTAAAAAGGAAAGGATTCTCGTGGAGCTCTGTCACACGTAACTATTTTTATAGGCATCCAATCTATGACTGGCAACAGTCCAAACGTCCGAGTTTGGTGTTCCCAGAGCGGGAACACTGCGCGTTAAAGGGTTAAAAAGTCCTCCATCCAAATCACCCCCTCCCCCTTCCTAGGTAGATGCCTCTCGTGTAATCTTGCCATAACACAAAGCACACTGTCCCTGCAGGAAGGCGATACCTGCCATAGATTTCACAGCAGCCACTGGTATCATTGCAACCCATAAAATCAACCCCCCCCCCCAAGTCTTAAAAATTAAGGCTCATATAAAAAAAAAAAAGCAGGGTAGGGGGAGACGGTTGGATAGCTCGCAAGAACCCTCTCTGCGCAGAAGAGGGAGAAGGAGAGGGAGAGAACAGCCTTTCGGGCGTTTCATTTGCATGAGAGAACTCCCCCGGGGTCCATCCATCATCTTCCGGACAGCTGGAATAAGGCGGGTTTGATGGATCTTGCCCCCGTGAGGTCAGCGGAAGGGTTGTTGCAGAGGTGTTTATTGGAGGAGAGAGGGCTCTTGGTCTATGTTAAAAAAATAAAAGATAGCTCTTGTTTATTTTATTCATTCATTGTAATCCCCTTCATATACGTTTTTATTTATTTATTTATCTGTACCGGAGGAAATACATTTAAAACATTGGAATGATGTAGTTTGTTGCAGTGGCAACACTGTTTTTGGAGAGACAGCGAAAAAAAAATTTAAAAAATCACTTGTCACAAACGCTTTGAAATTGTCTGAAACAACTATCCAATTTGAGAGACTTGAAAAAATACACAATGGCTCTGATCAAAGGGCTATTGTGCACATTTAAGGCAGAGGATCGTAACCAACGTCTTCCCGTCGCAACAGGGGGTAAGAGCAGGGGCTGCCCTAAGGTGCGTGGCGCCCCCCTGCAAACGTAAAAAAGCGCCCCCCTTTCGTACTTTTTTCAAGCTTTTAAGTTCGAAATGGCGCCTTTTCGAAGACGGCACCCCGATGCGATGTTTACCTTGCTTACCCTGTCGGGCCGCTCCTGGGTAAGAGAACATTCTTCTCGCGAATTTTACCGCTTTTTAAAGATCCTTCTGAATCCACCGACAAAAGATTTCTGTGCTAAACCTTTAATCTCGCCCGCCCCTCCGCTAGACAAAATGGAGAGGAGAGCGTTTCGGTCAGTTTTTTTGTTCTATATTGAAATACATAGAAAACGTCGGTTATGAGTATCTGTCTTTAACCCTCTCGTCCCCGAATTATGAAAAATCAGAGAAAACAAATCTGTCTAACATTTAATGCATCTGAAATACTATTATAAATTATGCAAAAATATTTTTTTCTAATGTCGATTAATATTTCTCGATTAATGTCGATCATAATAATTTTTCTAATAGTAATTCCTGCATTTTCGAAGCATTTTGTTATGCTAAAATGAATTTAAAAGGATGCACCTATTAGGTAAAGGTTGAGGAATAAGAAAAAACTATACTTACCTTAAAAAGAAAAAAAAACGGTAAAAAAGCAGCGTAAATATTTTCTTAATTTTTCTCCTGAAATAATGAAGCAAAAACTGTAAAAAATGATCTAAATGGACTAGTACTGCAATCTAGGCACGATTTATGCATCTAGTTAAGAGCCTCATATACTTTTTACATGAATGAATGATATTGATATCACTGAAAGGAAAAAATACTAAATTCAATTGTTTTCTCTCTAAATATTGCTATTTGAAATAGGAGCCTCCTATGAGGTTCAGGGTGACGAGAGGGTTAAGCTTAGACCCCACCAAATTTTCATTTTGAGGGTGAAAATGTCGGTACTTCCTTTCCCCCCACCCCTCTTTTTAAAGGAGCAGTTTTGTTAGGTTATTGCCTTTTCTAAAAATCAGAGCTGTCGCACTAGGCTCTCGAATCAGACCTATCTCACTAGGTTCTCTGTGTTTTTTAGTCCCTCGGAGAAAATTTCAATGGAAAAGAGGCGTTTTTATTAAGCTTTAACGGCTTTTTACAAGTAGCGGCATTTTCCCTCCTGTTTGGTATAAGCTTCCGGCGAGAGAATGGGCTTCAAGATCAGGGCAGTTCTGACTTGTTCCAGTTAATTTTCAATCATGTAAGTGTTCTACGTTTTTAATGCTTTTTTCATTACTTCTAACCAGTCGGTTCCATTTGACCTAACCTTTATATCTTTTTTCTGAGCGGTAGTAAGGGAACACTACAGAGAAATGCTTCCAACAAAGAAAATGCCTTCGGGAAGTAGTGGATTTACGGTTTTGAGTCTAGCTCGTCATGGTAATTGGCTAGAATAGAAATGTTCTGCATTTTTATTACTTTTTCACAGTCGAACTACTTCAATGCGACAAAACGCAATTCTTTATATTTTAGACGCTTAATTTATAGGGTGACATGGAATTCTGTTTACACGAAAAAATTACTGCTTGCCCTTTGATTTTGCCTTGACGAGATTCCCCTGTAAAACCACGGAAAGGAAAATTTTAATGATAGCCAACCTTTAGGTATGAACAGTAAACCAGTAGTCATGCAATTTCAAGTAATTATCATTTCAATGCATATTCAGTTTTTTTTTTTTTTTTTTTTTTGTGTATGCTCAATTGAATAGATAACCCATATCCATATTGACAAGTGAATAATTTCGATAAAAAATAAGTATAATCACTAAACTAAAACATTTCACTCAATGAAAAATATCTCTATCGTATAATTCATTAAATATTCATATTAACTCCCAAATTCATTTGCACGTATTTTCATTGAAAACGTAAAAATATTTCGCATCGCATTTCTAAATAAATAAGTATATGAATGCAACAATACATTATGTAAAATATTAAAAAGGGGGGGGGGCATAGATAAAAGATAAGAGTATTTTGATAATGTATGTAACTCCGGATAAATTAAAAACAGAAAAATAGAAATCGATTTTCTTAACATAAATATTTCATGAAATTATAAAACACGACAATGCCTGCCTGCATCATCGTTAAAAAAAAAAAGTTTCATTTTGTTTTCGGATAAAATAGATTCTGAAGAGACTACTAAAACAACAGCCCGTTAATTAAAATCAAAAAGCACCCAATCCAATTAATAAAATAATTAATTACATTTTTAATTGCGTTTTAAGAAAAGTACTCGAAGGAAAATTTATTGGTGTGCAAATATAGTAGAAACACTTCAGTAGATTGAAAAAATAATAAGTAATCACATACGTACAGAGACATTTACCTACACTCATGCGCAAGAGCTATTCGTTCTCTGGCGCTGAGAGTTATGGGTATCATTTAAAGCATTCAGACGTTCATGTGTCTAGGGGTATAAAACATTATTTTTCGACTGAGGAATTCATTTAATTAAAATAATATTAATTAATTCGTTAATTAATGTATTTAATTACATAAACTTTTTCAGAGCATGGCACATCGAAATGTTCACTCCCGCTTTCAGATGCTTTTCAAATATTTATTTATGCCTCTTCCATTACTGCCGTGCTTTGTAATTGCTTTTTCATTTACATTTATTTTTCTAAAACGATGATTATATTTGTGAGTATTGGGGTGACCCTGCTATGTTTCATTAAGGAATAAGTTGATCCAGCAGTCTCATTGCTTTTTAACCCTTTAATGTGCAGTGATCCCGCTCTGGGAACACCAAACTCTGACGTTCTGACTGTTGGCAGTCACGAAGAATAGATTTGATTTCTATAAAAATCTGGAGTGACTCCACTCCACTTTCCGAACACTTACGATTAAGATCATTACCAAGCATTTAAATAAATTTTAATCGATGAATAATTCAAATATATATACCAAATTGAAGCTCAATCGAATGCACCGTTTAAACGCTAGCGTAATTTCAAGAATTTCGTCCCATAGGCCGTAATGTAAAAGAAATCTTTGTCGTAGCCCTGTAGAAAAACAATAAGTCCTATACACACCAAAATCAATACAGGTCTTGTGATGGTGGTTTATAATATATATACCCAATTTGAGCTCAATCGAATGCACCGTTTAAACGCTAGCGCATTTTCCAGAATTTTCCCCCATAGGCCATAATGTAAAAGAAATTTTTGTCGTAGCCCTGTAGAAACACTATAAGTCCTATACACATCAAAATCAATACTGGTCTTACGATGGTGGTTTATAACATCTATACCTAATTTGAGCTCAATCGAATGCACTGTTTAAACGCTAGCGCACTTTCCAGAATTTTCCCCCATAGGCCATAATCTTATATAATAAAATCCGAGAGTAAACATTGTATGTAGCTATGTATGTAGGTAGGCAAGTTTGTGACCACCGATCTTCTTGCGCGCGTCTCTTGATCGCATTGCGCCGAGACGGTGGGTCGCAGACCTACCGAATTTTGCATACGGCTTCACTAGGACAGATCCTAACACGCCTCGGAGCGATTTTTTCGAAATTCGAATTAGAAAATGTTTTATTTTATGTTTTGTCCGATTTTTAGCGATTTTTCTCGCTTAATACGTAATAACGCCGGTAATTACACTCGCAAGAAAACGAAATTTACATCATCGGATAGAGGAGAAAATTTTCTTTTAAAAATTGTTTGTTCGGACTGTGTAACATAATTTGCAGATTTTTGGGAATTTTTCAAATAAAATTAAATTTGACGCTGACTTTCGTAAAATATTTTTAAAATTGCTGCATCTTGAATTCTATCCGTCATAACTTTTTTATATTTTGTCAAATGACGGAGCATACATTTCGCCCTCTTTTAAAAGAAAAACCAGAGGAAAATATAAATTAGGAGATTTTTTACGAATTTTTAAGTAAAGAATTATTTTCATTTCAGTAGCAGCAGCTTAAAATTTTCGGTATGATATCTTACGGTTTGGTTGTCTTGGAGACAGTAACAATGATTAAAATTGCCAGTTGAAAAAAAATAAATAAAATTACTTTAAAATAACTGAGTTATCGCATGTGAAAAGTGCGTGATTTTGATGTCATAAGTTTAAAACCTCTTTCGAAACTCAATCAGAATAACGGACTCACAAGCAAAACATACGCCACGCATGAAATAATTCTATATTTTACTTTACGTTGCCAGATAAATAATTGAATGCTGTTTTTTCACCAGTGAATTATCCAGCATTATTTTCGATTGAGATTTTAAACGGGTCACGTTTTCGAATAGCAGGAAATATATTGCGGTATTAAACAGGGCCTGATTATGACCAACAGGGGGCCCGGGCATTGATGAATTTTGCCCCCCCCCCCCCATGTATGAAATTTGTTTTATTTTTCATAAATTTTTTTTGTAAAAAAAGAACAACATTTGAAATTGGGGGCCATTTCGCCCCTGGGCAAAGTCCCGATTTGCCCGTGCGATAATAGGGCCCTGGTGCTAAATACACCAATCTGACAAGAACTATGCGTAAAAATTTATGGAGAGCTGATTTAGTGGCAACCACAAACTGAAATATGATTATCGTTTATGCTAATGCGTAAATTGCAAAGAATCACCAAAGAGTATAAGCCTACATTCGTGGCAAATATCTAAACCGTTTCTTTAAATTAAGCATTAACGGTTGCAAAACGACAGTATATTGTATTGGTATCAGTAAAAGATAGTATAAGTAATAGTAAGTAGATATGATAAGGCAATATTGATCAAAGCACAATATACCGCATTAATAAATATTTTGTGAAACTAAGTCTTGAATTCATTTTTCAACAGCCGTATTACATCATAGCTAAAAAAACATTAAGTAATTTTACGTCGCGTTAATATATTCCGCGGTAGTTTCAACAGAAAAGACTGTAATAGAACTTTCTTTTTTCTTGGAGATTCTTTTTTTGTCACAAGTAGTTATGATCACATTTTAGGAAAATGTTCTCTTCTTGCCTTGCGAAGAGCGGGTACACAACTATTTAATTATAAAATAAAAAGGTTCTCCACATCATGTAGTATCTAAGGTATTAATGGCACAACTTAAATCTAAAAAAGAGTATGATGCAGAAATGAGACATTTTGAATATTAGGAATTTTCACTGCGAACCGTCACGCTTTTCTTTTCTAATAGCGAATGACACCGACATAGTTTTTTGCGTCATAATATTAACAATGGTCTCTGGTCAGTACTTATACTAACTTTACAAATAACTAATGAGTAACTTTACGCCAAGAGTCAAATCATTTTGCTTATTTTTAGATCCCAAATCATTGGAATCAATTCGAACTATACATGTAAGAACAAGTTTCATTCCCTACCGTGCGGAGAACGGGTACGCAGCTAGTGTAAAAGAAATCTTTGTCGTAGCCCTGTAGAAAAACTATAAGTCCTATACATACCAAAATCAATACCGGTCTTGCGACGGTGGTTTATAACATATATACCCAATTTGAGCTCAATCGAATGCCCCGTTCAGGAGCTATCGTGTTCACTCACATACACACAAACACACATACACACACACACACATACACACATACATACATACATCTCGTAAAAATAGCATAAATGAATTCAGAAGACCTCAAAACGTGTAAATACACCAAAATCTCGAATTCGAATTTTGTCATGATTACAATACTTTCCTTACATGGTACGTGTTCGGAAAGTAAAAATAGTTGCGAGTGACATAGCTCACACGAGAATCCTTTACTTTTTAGCACGTCATTTCCCGTAAAAAAAATGGTCACGATTCTTTTTAACAGCACTGACATCTGCTGAAAAATGGAAGAATGCGAGAACAGCTGGATAGATTGCCCAATGCTGAAAAGCACAGCCAGCTGTCGTGAAAAAAAGGGTCTCTAGATCTGTGGTACGCGATAAACGTTTCGATCGTGCGCCATCTTGCTGGTAGTTAAGTCGAGCGATGGCAACGGCAGCCTTCTTTTCAGCATTGGGAAAGGGTTGCGCCTCAAAGGGTTAACAGAAACGGTTTTCCCCTTTCTTTTCGACGAAGTGTCAAAGTTGTGCAGCAATAAACAGGACAGATGCATCCTTCCGAAAGCATCGATTCAAAAAAAGAAAAGAAAAGTCTGTGCATGTACCACAGCATAACAAACAGTTTAGCTGTTTTTATCTGTTTACTAGCACCGTTCAGCTTGCCTCACCCTGGATTGTCCGATCGACAATGATTTTCCGTTTTATCAACTTTTGACAATTAGGAAACCCCTTGCGCAGCCTCGTGAAGAGCTGCCTCATCCAAAGTGCGCCGCAGGCTGCGAAAAGTTCATACATCTCCACTTGAACCGCCACAATAGAGCATCAAGGTTCAGCAGGCTTCAACTTGAGCCACGATTCTCTCAGTTTTTTATTAGCCATAGCCATGCTCTTATATTTATTCACTTTGCCGCCCATCGAGCACACGTACAACCGTCTCCGCTAAACACACGGCTCATAGTGAGGCATCTTGGAGCATGGACATTCACCAACTTGATTTCGCTACCTGTGCGGCTACCTCGAGGCAAGCTTAACGCGCGACTTCATCTAGCGAAAAAGCGGCAGAGGAACTAATCAAATTCAGGTTTAATGGCGCAGTTATGTATATATTCATCTTCGTCCACCTAACATAAATAACTTCATATTCAATTAATGTATGTACCCAAATCGAATGCAATGCTCGTCTAGAAACGCGAGGAAACTTTTCGCATTCGAACGATTTCGTTTTGGGGTACACAGCCCAGGGCCGTACCCAGAAAAATTCGGGAGGGGGAATAAACGATGAAAAGGGCTAAATTTTTCACAAAAAGGCTTCATCAGTATTATTTTGTTAAAAAAAAATTTAAATTTATGGGGGACCGGGCCCCCTGGTCCACCCTTCTGGGTACGGCCTTGACACAGCCCTTTTTATATCAATGTTCCAAGCAAACGATCATTTTAGTTTAAAAAAAATTAAGCTATGTTATCTGGAAAAGTATTTTAAACGAATTGGAATCTAAATTTTCTTTTCAAAGTGTGATAACCGTGATGTTGACGTCATTGTCACTAGAAACAGCTAATTTGTCAAGCAAATGATTCCTCTTTTTTACTCTCGGAAATAAAATAGAGCTGAAAATACGAAAAATCGCTTTAAAATGAGGGAACGGGTGGATTTTCAGATTTTTAAAGTAGCGCAAATTGTTTTCTATATTTTTATACAGAATTCTGAAGCATTTCAACCGGATTGTACAAACGATGTAGATGTTATCACGCTTTTTCTGCTTTTTATCTTTTTGAAATTTTTAATCTTCTTGGAGTAATGTCGGTAAAAGTTTTATCTTGGATTGGTTGTCCAGAATTGTTATGGAGTGAGTCAGTAAGTCAGGGATAAACATAACTATATAGTAGGTTAAAGTAAAATAACCAGACATACGAGATATGAAATCCAGTCATAATCCAAGACCCACATTTTTTATTTTTTATTTTAACTAATTAATTTTTCTGGTGATTTACAATTTATTTCTATTTTTGTGATGGCAACATGTCATTCTGTAACTAGTGATAACAACTTTTGTCGATTTCTTTGCCGAGGCGGTGTAATGGCTAGCCCGCCCTACTACCAAGCCTCTGGGTTCGAATGCTGCACGGGAATGAAAGTTTGTGTTTGTCCCATTATTATCCTGTTTGTTAATAAATGTCATTTGGTATAAAATAAATGTTAAATGGATATTCAGGGGTATAAGACCATCTTCGAGATTGTAGTCAAAACCACAAGAAAAAACTCTCAATCGCAATCGATTTCTTCCTTCGGTTGAGTTATTTTCCCACGTTTTTTTATTTAGCAATGGCTGTGCCCCTAGGTTGGAGATATTAGCTCTTTTTTCTAAGCCACCTACCGAAACCTTGTTAGTTTTAGTTCAAATTATTTGTATGCATCTAATGGTGGCGCCTGAAGCATGAATTAGTGTATATGTTACTGTGAAAGACCGAATTGGAGAATATCGATATATACCAAATACGTCGGTGAAAGACTGAATATTTGATTATATTCTTGTACATTCGGACCATCACCTGTGTATGTCGACAATCATAGATATACTAACTACTATGGTGGAGGTCGAAACAGCAATAAATAAGATTTCAATGAGATAATAAAGTACGTTTTTTATTGGCATTACTTTCTTTTCTCATTTAGAACGTACTGTTTAAGTTCAAAAGTTTATTTTCATGTATTGTTACTTAAGCTTTTTTCTATTTTGACGTATACGGTATAAATGCAAAAGTAAAAAAAAAAAAAAAAAAAAGTTCTTTATTGGCTAAAACTAAATGCTTAATATTTATCCAAGCACAGCTGCTGTTATTATTAAATAGGCAAGTAATATCGAGTATCTCTTCTGACGTTAGAATCTAAAGCCATATGTCCGGCAGTGAAAATACCTTTACAGCGTGACGTACTCCTCTCCTCAACGTGATTGGTTATTCCTCTCAGTAAGATAGACTAAAAAGTTAGTCATCCTTGTGGAATTTTATCGCTCCTGAAATACAGAGAACAAAATGCAAATCTCCGACATATTCAACAGTCGAAATTCGTCTGACTGCAGTCGACTACAGTCGACATTCGTCGATGTTAGTCAGAAATAAGGATATTGGGCAAATATCTCGGGCATACACCCCAGACGGCACATAAGCTTAAATCAAGCTTGACATTTCTTTGAATTTGACGTATTAATACAAGCTTGACAGTTCAATTCATTTTAAGCTTGCAGCAAGCTTTGAGAAGTCACTTGAACTGTCAAGCTTGAATACAACTTGATTACTGCTTGATTTGGAAAGCCACATACTTATAACAAATAATTTATCATCAGTCATAAATGTACTTGACCATAGAATTTTTTGAAAAAAGATTCTATATTTCCAAATATTGAAATTCTTCAAAATAAAATACAATTATACTACGAAATTGATTTCAAAATCAGTCGTTTGTCTCGATTTTGGCCAATATTGCCCAACATGAGTGTCGTGATATTGAAAGTTTTAAAACGTGTGCTGCTTTTAAGTTTATATTATGCTTATTTCCCTATTAGTAGAGTCTATAAATCACACATAACATTATTTTAATTTTAATTCATCCTATGGAAAAATAAAAGAAACAAATCGGCATCGGCCACTGATCAATCTCGCCAGAAAACGGCGTGATAACCATAACAGTCACTTCAAACTTTAGTCATATCAGCGCGTGTCAGGTTGGCTAAGTGGTTGGGACGCTAGCTTCCCGAACCTTAGGTCCCGAGTTCGACCGCAGACGCTTGATGGAAACAGATTAAAATAACTTGAAATTTCAGCGTGGAGGGGAAAATACGTGGAAAAATAAAATATGGGGGGCGAGTTCGCCGACGGGCGCTCCGTGTACTTAGGAATTTTTTTTTGGGAAAATTTTTTAAAGCTTGAAATTAAGCTTGCTATGTCAAGCTTGATTCAAGCTTGCTATGTCAAGCTTAATGCAAGTTGGGCAAGTGTAAACTTGAACACTTGATTCAAGCTTGCATTAAGCTTACACGCTTGAAATTTTCAAGCTTAATTCAAGCTTATTGACTTGATAAATCAAGCTTACTGCAAGTTTGATGCAAGTTTGCTGTGCTGTCTGGGACCAAGCGACTATGTGGATGTTGGCATTCACCGGTGAATGTCGACATTCTCCAATTTTCGGACTTTCACGGTAACATATACACATATTCATATCTATTTCATTTTGTTAATTTTATCATTGCGATGCCACGTGGATTTAGTTGCCTGAGATCGACAGCTGTTTCATTCTTATGATTGTTTTGAATTATTTCATTCTATTATTTAGATATATTTTATCGAAAGTTTGGTTATTTTACTTTATGAACTATTCTGCTTATATATTATTCTTTATATGCGAAAATACTCCGTTAAGAGCTTTTATTTCAAAATAACTTTCTTTTAAGTATAATACTATATGCATATTAATTAAAGAAAAAACAATGTTTCTCAAAATAGAATTCGTGAATACGTATGAATGTGTAATATAAGGTGTAACAAAAGCACTGACCTCTGCTTTTATTTCTTCAATATTGATCATAGTCATATGTAATAAATTATTAGGTTACGTAACAAAGATACACGATTTATGTAATCGATTCAAATTTTTAGACAACGAAATTGGAGTAAATGCAAAATTTTAATTTTTATACAGTCCCCAAAAGAAAAAAGTCGTACTAAGTAAAATGCGCTATATTAACTAATGGGGTGACGTAAGAAGTTTAAGAATTTTATCCTAAAAATTATAAGAGATAAAAAATACATATATGCAGACTTAACCCACTTTTCAATCGCTGTCGAAGGGGAAACGTACACACACACACACACACATATATATATACACGCTTAAATCTATTGATTAAAACTAACACTCCTTTATTGATTAAATTTCTTATCGGCTGATTTAAATCCTTTTACGCTAAAAAATACTCATTAAAGACAATAATTTGCTATCTCCTCAATTCCCCTCAATGCTCAGGATTCGCTAGATCCTATTATACTTCATTTTTCACTAAAATCTTGTCTTTTTGAGAATTCTGTCTCTCCCCGCGAAAAATGCATAGTAAGATATCCTATTTCTATCACGTGACCTTAACGGAAAACGGTACATAAACATAGTCACCACAGACAACACAACGCGGGAAGCGGGAATCGTATGTCTTACGCAGTGGTTATTTATATTCTTTGTTGCGGCGAGCATCGAAGAGCAAACATGTCTTTATCAAATTATGAATTAAAAGAGTTTCTGAAGAGGTTACCCGATGATACTTTAGAATGGTGATAATTTTATTTTATATCCGAATACCAAATACATCTTTTTCATATTCAGAGTTGTGAAATAAATTCAACCTAAATGTGGAGAAGATGCTTTCGGTAAAAATTTTGTTTTAATGGACATAGTTTCTTACGATTGGATTATAAAAATCTCGTCGCTCTTGTAAAACAAATGAAGTTATGATATCTTCAGTCAAGTGAGTAAGTACTATTTTACCTTTTTCATGTAAATAAATTTGGTTGCTGCTTTAATTAAATCTTACAGCTGGTTTAAACATGTCTGCATTTGTGTATTCCGACTGTACTGTGAATTCGTTTTATAACTAGAGACTATAGTGAAATTATATTCTATTTATTAAAAAAATACTTTTTTATAGTGTATTAAGATATATGTAATGTATTTGCCTTGCTTTAAAATTTATTTTCTCGGGCTTATAATCATAGATTACAGCTCTGATAATAAAAAAATGAAGAAAACGAATAATTCAATATATCAATCAAAAACAGCAAATTTTCATAAGGCACCCTTTTTCTGGCTTAAAATAATAATATTAATTGAGTACAGATATATTAATTTAAAAAGGACTGATTTTGTATTAACGCTTATTCTATAGCTTAATTAATAATCATAATTGAGTACAGTTATATTAATCAAAATCGGACAGACACTCCTCATTTTTGATTATTATTTAGCCTGAATGGAGCTGTTGTATAATGCTCAAAAATTGAGAATTTTTCGCTCCATTGATATTTGTCGATTAATGGAGCAAATTTTACTCAATCGGGAGAATGGCTGTTTGAAGTCAATAATTGAGTAAAAATATACTCCGTTTGATTATTATTTTACTCAATAGGTTTAAGCGTGTATATATATATATATATATACACGCTATAAAGTGTTTTGTTGAATTTTACAAAAGTTAGTTGTTAAGTAGTTTGGTAGCTTTGTTTTGTTGATTCAACAAAAGTTTTGTTGATTACACTTTTGTTTGATTCAAAGAAATTGATTTAACAAAATGCTTTTTAATTTAACAAAATGTTTTAGTTAAAACTCAGAGCGAAAGAAATTTGAAATAGCTCGACAGTCAATTTACGCATGCGTCAAGGATATGCACAAGACAGTGAGAGACTGAGCCAGACCCGCCCAGAGGAGAAATTCTTATTTTATGGAAGTGTAGAGGATCAGTATTAATGTTTGTCACTACGTTTAAAAATGAATAATACTACATGAAAACGTAAATAATACTAAATACAAAAATAAATTGGGTTTTTCCTGAGTATGTTAAAAATTTAAGAAGTAAGCCTAATTAGTTTATCTATCTATAAAATTTAGATTTTCATTTTAGTGTTTTTAAAGGTTTCTACACATTTAGCTGAAAGCCACTCAGTGTTCGTTAGACTAACTTAGTTGAAACAATCAGAATCACTTTTTAAAAATGAAGCGGGTCGCAAATAATCTAAAGATGTAAACTATCTTGGTTCTTAAAAAATATATGGGCTCGATGAAGGTATTTCGGGAAAACAAAATTTTAATAATTGACTAAGCTGGACAATGCCGGCATTATGTATTTATATACACTCATATATCTCGAAAATATTTTTGTAGTTTCAGTTTTAAGACGGAACATTCATTTTTGAAAATCCATATCGGTTTTATGTAGCAAGCAACTGAAATTCGTATACCACGCCGGAAAGAAAATCACTTATGGTTAGCACTTTGATCTTTTTTCATATTCTTTCTAAATGAAACTACACTCTTTTTTTTCAAATAAAACATTCTGGCGATAAAAAATGTTTATTAGCTTTGCGTTACATTTTTCAAAGCGCTTAAGTTCGTCTTGTTAAGTTATTGTACAAATTCTCTTTTATACATCCAGTGTTTATTTGGTCTTTCCAGCAAAAAAGAGAAAAATGAGAGAGAGCTTACCAGACACTTCAAAATAGCTGACGCGTATATTTCTTTTCAGATCTGCTGCAATTTGGATCATTGTTAGTGAAATAAACTAGATCTCGTTATAATGTTAAATTCGAGGAAATAGTACACATACTTACTTTATTACGAACGCAAATTCGATTTTGGATTGTCTTACCAAGTTTTTGTATGGGGGGGGGGAATAAAGAAAAGTGAATTTCTAGATTTATAAAAAACACTAAAATAAAAAAGTTAATTTTGATGAATGGATAAATTATTTAGTCCTACCTCTGAAACTTTCGATCAACTGTTTGTAGGTTGAAAAATATGACAAAATCTACAAAATAATTTTTCTAAATTAATCAATACACCACCAGTTAACAAGGAAATGCTAATTGAAACAAATAATTTGGTTTATTTTAATTAAATATACCATTTAAATTAACGAAACATTTAATTTAATCGGTTAAATTAACGAAACATTTGGTTATTTAAATCAAATTGCTTGATTAAATTGACAAATTATTTATTGAACTAACCAAATAATTTTAACAAAATTATTTAGTTAATTCAACAAAAGTTTCGTTGGCGCTATTTCAACCGGATAATTTTGTTGATTTAACAATTTTTTTGTTATTTCAACAAAATATTTATTTTACTATATATGTATGTATCTATATAGTGCGTGTGTTAACGAACGCAGACTTCCTTCGGCGTTTATAGACATAATCTTTGTGTTGACAGGCATTATGTAAAAAGGGAAAAATATATGGACTTTTATGCTAAAAACTTTTTCGAGGGTTTGACCCCCACCATATATCTATATTAATTTTTAAAAACTTTACATAAATATCAACAGGATAAGTATTTATACACGGAATTGTTTGAGATACATCAATGGGAGAGTGATTTTCACAAGGTAAAATTGGGCAAGCAACGATGTACCAAACGGGAATATACAGCAATGGTTAAATGCCAATAAGCATCTTCTAAGTTTTTCAAGTACTTGTCTCGGTAGTATAGAGTAGTGCGGGAAAAAAGATAAAATCACTTCTCCTTAAAAAATTTTTTATTTGTGCTTACTGGTCAATTCAAAAAGTATTCTGAATTAAATTTTTCAACCGCCCTACCTTCTGCACTAGTGCAACTAAAGAGCATACTTACTAAAATTGTCTAGAAAATTTGGCCAGTGATTGGTCAAAGGTGAAGAAATCAAAGTGAAAATCTCTTAAAAATAAAGAAATGTTACTTTGTTAATTAATTAAAATGAATTATGTGAGAAATAATTGTCTTCAAATTATTCAAAAAATATTTCTCACAAAAATGTTGATTATTGAATAAATAAATACTCACAGATAGTACACAATATACATTTAAACTTTAGTATACTTTTCAATTATTATTATTATTATTATTATTATTTGTGGTGAGGGGTTGGGAGAACTTGAGCGGTAAACTAGCTTGCCTTAAATAAATGCCCACAGACAGTACATAATATACATTTAAACTTTGGTATACTTTTCAATTATTATTATTATTATTTGTGGTGAGGGGCTGGGAGAACTTCAGCTGCTACTAGCTTGCTTTACTATTCACAAACTAATAGTGGGCTAGTCACACAGAATAGTTTGACATTATAAGAGAGTCGTCACTTATATACGAGGTCACTATAACCAAGTTCATAAGTACACTCTATAACAAATAATTCGACGCACCAAGAAGGAGGTGTCCGATTGAGACGAAAATTGGTGGATAGGAAGACAATGTACAGAATAGTAAATGATTAAAACAGAACAATTGAATAATTTATTTCAGAGTTACAGTAACAAGTTCAATAAGGTGTTGACCCGCCGCTAGCCTGGATACAAGCTGCCACAAGGCGTGGCATAGACCAATAAAGCTCCCGGATGGTCTCCTGGGGTATTTCCTGCCAAATTCGCTCCAATTGTCGAACGAGGTCATCAACAGTCCGTGCCAGATGCAATCGCCTTCCCATCATATCCCAGACATGCTCGATGGGAGAGAGATCTGGCGATCTGGCAGGCCAAGGAAGAGTTTGACAAGCTTGCAGACAGTTTAGAGCAACACGAGCCGTATGTGGTCTGGCATTGTCCTGCTGAAAAACCAGCCCAGGGCACTGCAAAAGGAACGGTAGCAAAACAGGTCTTAGGATGTCGTCCACGTACCGCTGTGCAGTAAGTGTACCTCTAATGACGACCAAAGGGGTCCGGCTGTCAAAGGAAATGGTACCCCAGACCATAATGCATTGTTGAGAGCTGGTGTGGCGTGCAATAGTGAAAGCAGGATCCCCCTCTGCCCTGTGCGTCTCCAAACACGTCTTCGATGATCGTCAGGACACAGTTGAAAGTGGGATTCGTCGCTAAAGACTATACGTCCCCAGCCGGCATCATTCCAACCTGATCGAGCCCTGCACCACTGTAATGTGGCTCGGTAGTGTGCAGGCGTGAGTGGCAGGTGGCCTAACGGTCGGCGCGAGCGTAGATTTCGCTCTCTCAACCATCTGTGAATGGTCATGATGGACACTGGTGTTTGGGTTGAACGTCTGATGGTTGATAGAGATGAAGAAGGCGCTGTGACAGCTGATCGGACCATCACTCTGTCCTCACGATCTGTTGTAGCCGATCTGTTTGTAGCACGATCTGTTGTCTACGACCGCTACCACCCTGACGCTGCACTCTGCCATTTCCCACCCATCCTTGCCAGCATCTTCGAATCGTCGCATCGCTTCGGCTCAAATGACGAGCGATTCTCCGATTAGTCCAACCGGCCTCTTTCAATCCAATGATGCGACCTCTGTCAAACTCTGACAATTGCTCGTAATGAGCTCGAATCCTGCAGCGAAGCATTTTTTAAGTTGTTGAAAGGTCATCTGAATCGCAATCAAACCGAAAGTTTTAACAACCGTTGAAGAACTGTTCCTTATATACGTCTGCTGGATGCGCTGTTCCGATGCGCTAGAGATCAAACTATTCATTCATTGGACACCAAATTTGAATCATTTGCATATCTGTTCAAAACATTCATGCATACGAAATTTCAAAGCAATCGGATGATTGTTTCTTGGTGCGTCGATTTTTTTGTTGTAGAGTGTATTTGTAGGTCTGGAGATTTTTTTCGGTTTTCTCCAGATGTAGCATAACTATGCGTTAGAACCGCTTAACCCCTTCACCCTGAATTTTGAATAGATCAGAAAAAAAAAAATCAATGCGTGGTTAGATGTGCTGCACTATATGTAAGTATCTTAAATATGAAATATTATAGCATTCAGCCAATTACCAAACTCATCAAAAAGTATTCTAATAGTTAGGACACGAGAGTGTAATTGAGCAAAATGAGGAAACATTTTTACTTTTATTTTGCATGAAACCTTTTGAAAAAATTTCTTTGTGCGTGAAAACATGAAAATACTTCATACTTCTCATGCATTTTGATTGAATGCATGCATTCATAAAGATGCATTTACCTTTTGGCTTCAAATGGCTCGAAACGTCCATTATCTTCTCTGCTCGAGATTTTCTGCCATCTACAGACTAAAAAGTGATAACGTTCTGCTATTCTTGCATGTATTATTAGTAGAACACTAGGTTTTGGTGTTAAAATTCTTGAAAATGAAAGAATATAGAGATAATGCAAAGATGTGTTCTAATATTAGGACGACAGGGCCGAAAGGGTTAAAAAGTCCTCCCACCGAGGCACCCCCCATCGTTGGCAGATAGCCCTCGCGTAGCTTTGCCACAAAGCTCAAAGAAAGAAAAATTTTTGCCCTTCCACCTTTAAACTAAAATCCTAGGTGTTCCACTGTACAAGTCTTAAAAAAATAAGTAAAACAACATCCAAATGCGAGTTGGATTGATTGAAGTAGAAAAATTATTCAGCCTGAAGAACCCATATCAATTCGTGCCACAACTGCTTATCGTAAGTTTTATTCTGTAGAAGGTGTACGCCTCTCTAAAATAAAGGAACGTCTGTAGGGGTTCTAGAGGGATTGAGTCTTTTTTGGTCCAAAACATGCAAGGGAGGCCAGAAGAGGAAGTTTCCTCTGGACTCATCTCTGCTCCCTCTCAAATATGTGCAACCACTTCAGCTTTAAAATATTTCTCAGAAATATTTGTTGTTGCTGAAGAAAACCGACCAAAACTCTAGAGCGTTAGATCGATCCACTTTGCCTTGGTGCGCCCATTCATCATTTTAAACGATTTTCTTTTTTACTTTCAACTTTGAAAGTATCTTTTTCATCATTTCAACAGTTGGTTTGAACTTTTGCATAGATTTGTAAAATATATATATATATCTTTTTAATTGATAGAATTAAAACACACACACACACAAAAAAAAAAAAAAAAAAAACCTTCACATTTTGCACAAGTATTTAAAAGGCAGAGGAAAAATCTCAAGTACTTTAAAAATCTGAAAATTCACTCGTTTCAAGACAGTTAGCGATATTTCAAAATTTTTATCTTTGAAAGTATATCTGAAGGTGGCTGGTTTGAAAGTTCTCATACCTTTATGGAAGCATAAATTTCCTCTTCAAAATATCTAAATTTAATAATTCTCATATAAAATTCTGAATGTCTGAAAATTCAGCCATTGTATGTTTTTTATGGATTTTTCTCAATTTTCAACTTTGAATAAAAGCGTTTCAGAAACCATTAGATAATTTTTATTGAAATTTTGAACGCACGTGCTGAAAAACAAAAATTCTTAGCTAATACAAAAATCTAAAAATTCGTCGTTTTTTCGATTTTTAATGGCATTTCACAAATTTTATCTTTGAAGCTAAGCATCCCCGACTCTGTTGATGAATGGGTTTGAGATTTTGGGCAGATTTACAGGAAAATACGGAAAAAGGGTACTTTAAAATTTATTTTACAATACTAAAAACCCTGATTCTAATTTAAAGCGACTTTTATCATTTTTCAACTCGGAGGAAGAAGATAAAAGCATCTATAAACCAACTGACCTCTAATTTTTCACGTATGCAAAAGGTAAAAAAGATCCACCCGTTTACTTGTAGGGTTTTCCACAAATTTTTCACCATAAAATAAGATCTTGGACATTATGGCAAGGCAATCAGGTCCGCATCCAGAAAAAAATTTCGGGGAGGTTCCAAAACTTTCGGAGGGGGACCAAACGATGAAAAAGGCTGATTTTTTTTTTTTTTTTTTTAGACTTCTTCATTATTATTTTGTTAACAAAATTTAGAGGGTCCGGGACCGGACTCCCTGGTCCACAAAGCCTCAGAATATCTGAACTAAATGAAAAACCCATGAACCATAATGGAATGAAAAAAATAAAAACCTCAATACATTTTTATGTTACATGCCTTCATAATATTAGAATGAACAATAGTAATATTAATTCTCATTGTTGTTTAATACAATGTCCAAGTTCAATGTTATTCCTTTTACTTCTTATGTGTGTTTTTTACAAAGTTTTTTAATTACTTTATAACCTAAAATCACAATTTATTAAAATTAATTTACAGTTCTAAGTTTTGTCAACAGATGGCAGCAGTAACATCTTTTAAACAAAACGGAGGGAAGACGGTTTAATTCAAATCATGTCTTTTAAAATGTGTTTTTATGTCCCTACTTTTAGACATCTTGGCATGTTAGCGACTTATTTAAATGGGGGGGCTAGGGAGGGGTTCCCTCCACGGAAATGTAAAACAATTATTAAAAAACTGGGTTTTCTTTACATTTTTATTAACTCTAGTAACAATAAAATTTAAAATAAACCAAATTTAAGACGTTATAAGTCTTGTAATTATTACTTAATTAGGATGCTTTATCTGATTATTCATTCAGACACGTAGTCATTAACATAACGTTCATTGATACTTCATTAACTCCACCACGATAAGGGCAAAGGGGAGTATATGGCAACAATGCACACTTCAGTATTGGGCCGAATATAAAGCGGAGTTTTTTGACTGATCATTTCCCGTAAAGAACCTGACTTGCACTAAATTCGAAGCCTAATTACAGAATTTCTCTAATTATCTTGATGAAAAATTTCGGGGTCGTGTTATATTCGGACCAATATGGTATCAGTACATTCAAAATAGCATACACCACAAAGGTCTCAAAGTTTTCAAACAATTTTCGCCCAGAAATGTGCCCCCCCCCCCTCCTTTCAAAGCTGAATTCTGATTCGGCCTCTTGGAAATGAAACTCAATAGACTCACCGCCATAAGTCTTTTCCAGTGCCAGATTATAGTTAAAACACTTCCTTAATCCGAAATAAGAAATTAAATGTCGTCTCGGCCGTTTACCTATAAGCCAGCCCGCACTAAACTGCAATATAATAATTAAAATTAATTACTGTTTTAAATGTAATCGCATTACTTTGCATAACTACATTCGATGAAAGAAATGATTTTTACTTATTGTCTGCATGGTATAAAACACATACGGGCAACCATTGCCCCGCGGGCCGGATGTGGCCCGCCACGGCTTTTTATACAGCCCACGGAACATATCGAAACCCTGTATAAAACCCACATAAACCATTCAGAACCCCATATAAATCCCAGTTACACGACCGCGACTTCGCTAACATCCCAAAGTTTGGCCCGCAACTTTTCAAAGGTTGCCCATACCTGGTATAAAACATAAAAATCAGTGTACGCACCAAGTAGAAATTTTACTAAAATAATTTATAAAATCATGTTGAAAATTAATAAACGGTAAGAAAATATGTCGCATCGATGAAAAATTAAGTTATCACCTTTATATAAACATCCTTCACACCCCCTCCCCCTATCATTTTTAAGTGGTTTCATTAATTTTAATTCTAAAAATTGTTGCATTTTTCATAATATTCTCAAATATCGATGAAACTAAATCTAAGAAATTCACATTAAGACCAACAAAAACTAGGCTACAGTACTGGATTCCAATACATTTCTTTGTAACTAAATGTATGAAAAATAAGCAGTCATTTTAACTGAAATAAATTACTCGAGAATATTTAAAAACTTATGCATGAAATGAACACGAAAAAATTTTAATTCATTGTTAGCAGACAGTATTTCACTTCTCTTAATTTGGTTTTTGAATTGCTGCAAATCTTTAAAAGCTTTATCGTACTAGAGTATTGCAGACACATTCTAGATTAACTTCTATAAATTAAATTCTTATAATCGTAAATATGAATAATAAAAATTTCTCCACAAAACGATTTTTTTACTTTACCAAGTACCTAAAAATATTCATTTTGTAATCTTAAATGCTGTAATAACGTCTTGAAGTGATATTTCATTTAAACATCAACCGCCTTTAATAGGATGCTTTATAAAATTCCGCTATATGACTTTAGTTCGACGCATTCGTTTTAATAAATGAATAAATTGTGTTAAGTAACACAAGTTATTCATTCTACATACTACTATATGTTTCTTTGACATTTAAATGTTTGCGAAAAAGAATAAGGTTTATTTTTTTAAAAACAGTATAAATCTCAAAAGTTTTATTATATTATCAACAGATGGCAGCATCAAAACAAGTTGAGAATTCCTTCATTCTTTCTCATGCAAAGGCCTTTGCTATGCTGATTGATGTTACCGTGCCTACATCGAGTCGTTGTTTCTATATCTATGGATTTATTTTATTTTATTTTATTTTATTTTTTGCACAAAAGAGAAAAAAATGAAAATTGATAAATAAAAGCATGATTCCGAGAAAAATATAAAAACATTTTTTTATCGTAAAACAAGCAACGCTGAAACGATAAAAAAGAGACAAACATTTAAACTGAATTTAAAAGTTAAAATGAAAAAAAAAAAAAGTAATGAAAATTAAAAAGCGATGTTTCGGATAAATTTTGCTTCTTTAAAAATCTAAATGCACATACAATTTTAAATGCATCATTAGTAAATTATTAGTTTAAAAGTTTAAATGTGGACTTGAGAACGGACCGAATAGCTTGTGGGCTTATTTCACATGGAACTGCTCCATCCATTTTACAATTAATAAATACTGATTGAACTCACCCTTTCCCATCTTAAAGAATATTGCAGAAAGAATCTTCTTCTATTAAAATATAAAATGAAGACTGAAAAGAGTCTCTAAGCCAACTTCTGTGTTATAAAGTGAATTAAGAATTAGGCTGTGTTAATATTTGGCAATGACATAATTGACGCCGTCTTGAAACGTGTGTTGTTACTCGCTACGGGCAACACTTACTAGATGTCATTTTCGAAACGTATTCATCATAAACTGAGATCATACCCAATATCCCCATTGCATATATATATATTTTAAATGAAAAGCTTTCTCTCTGCAATGTTTTCTGCTTTACTACTTTATAATTGTATTTTGTGGAAATCTTTTTAGAGTGACGCCAAATACTATAACAGTCCGCACGTTTTGAAAATACATACATATATATATATATATATATATTTTTTTTTTGTTGTTGTTGATACAAAATTTTATCAAATAGTTTGAAAAAAAAATGAAAAATGAAAGTGCTATTTGTTCCAAAAATATTTTTCTTGAAATACGCATTGTAGGCAAAGGTGTCAATAGCATCCTGTAATCTCCGATATGCAGGGAGCACATTCGCACTATTCTCAGGATATGCAATACAGAAAAACAAGAAAGTTTTGTTTCGCCACTGATTACAGGATTTTATTCAATCAAACCGGGTTCTAATTATGATTATTATTTTAAAATTAGTCAATGCTAATCAATAGCGGCTTTTGGAAAAGGGTAAAGGGGTGTGGTGAAAAGGGTACTAATAATTTTGAAACACCAAAAATTTATTAACCAAAAAAAATGTCAGTTGATCTTTTTCTTCTACTTTGTTTTTGCTGTACTATAACTTTTACTTTTGTAAATAAGGAGTAAAAAAGGGAAAAAAATTGAAACAAAAAAGATATCATTGAGAATAGAAGTGAATATAACGAACATGCGCTGCTTGTCACATAACTACATTAAATATTTAGTCTTTCAAAAACTTTTGATTGTTTGTTCTTTCTTTTATGACGTGAAACAGTGGCATGGCCAGAAATTTTTCATGGGCGGGGGGGGGTTACGACTACTGCAACTCATGTATACGCGAGTGGGATAAAAGAGTGAAAAATATACATTTTGTAAGGCAAAAAATTCCTCATGGGGGGTTATGACCCCCCCCCCCCTTGGCTATGCCACTGACGTGAAAGGTAATTTTATAAAAATCAACACCTGAATTACTCCAAAAGTCATTGTGAATCAGTGGCTACAGTGGTTCCATAGATCATAAACTCTCCACCAACGCTTGTTTTATTCTATACTAGCTGCGTGCCCGTTCTTCGCACGGTAGGAAACGAAAATTTTCCTTACATGTGTAATTCGAAATTATTCGTGATGTGGAAATAAAAAAAAAGAGCAAAATTATTTGACTCTTAATGTAAAGTTTGTGTCATGAGTACTATCCTGATCATTGCAGTATAATGACTCAAAAAACTACGTCAGTGTCATTCACTATCAAAAAAGTGGAAAGGTTAATGATTTGCAGAGAACTCCTGGCTTTCAAAATGTCTTATTCAGGGGCGTAGCCAGAGGGGGGAGATATCGGGATATATCCCCCCCGAAATTTTTGGATTAGTGATGAAATTCCATCTATTTATGCATATATAAGTTCATATACTCCTCGAAAAAATTTCCAGGCTCATATCCCTCCCCGAAAAACTTTCCTGGCTACGCACCTGGTCTTATTTCTACATCATACTGTTTTTTAGGCTCAAGTTGTAGCATTAAATACCTAAGACACTACATGAAATGGAGCACCATTTATCTCTTTCCGAAGATGTACCATATAAGGAAAGTATTGTAATCATGAAAAAATTCGACTTCGAGATTTTGGTGTATTGACACGTTTTGAGGTCTTCTGAATTCATTTATGCTATTTTCAAGAGATGTTTTTAAAATAGCTGCGCACCCGCTCTTCATACGGGAAGAAGGGAATATTTTACTACTAAAATCATATCTGCATGTGACAAAACAGAATTTCATTTTTAAAAAAGTTCAAGTAATCTCCTCTGTTGAAATTACTGCGGGATATATTAACGCAAATTAGAATTACTTTTCGTTTAGTTGGTTGTAAGACAACCGTTGAAACATGACACTTTTAATTTCATGAAATATTTATTAACGTGGTACATTGCGATTTATTCATATTATCTTTACAAATCTAATAATACTACCTATTACATACATTAATACTATCTATATTCGCTTCTCCCTCTTCAAGGCTCCCTTTAAAGAAACAGCTTAGATTATTTGGCCTCAATGGAATCTTTTAATTCTGTGGCGATTCTTTGCAATTTACGCATTAGCATAAATAAGAATCACTTCACATAATGGTTGCCATTAAGGAAACTCTCCATATATATTTAATTTATACATAGTTTTATAAGATGGGCGTATTTAGCGCCGCAAACCATTTCATCTTACTGTGGGGAGAAAATATCCAAGGGGTGCGATTTTAACTATCCATGTATCTAATATAGCGATATCTTTTATATCCTCCATAATCCTGTCTCCTGAAAAAACATCAAACTGTGTAATTTCGAGGAGCTACTTATTCCCACTTTAATTGTGACAGGGCGTTAGAGTTGCAGAGTTTACAAATTTCACACATTTTTTTATTTATGACGTCACTGTTTGACTGCCGTAAAGGATACCCCAGTAGATTGAGGGAGTTAATTTCGATATTTCGCATAATTGTTTTCAAACTGTATCATTAAAACTTTGCGTTATGTAACCTTTATGGAGGAACGTAATTCAACGTTAAAATAAAATTATACTCGCAACCTGCATGCGTATGTTAGGCAACGCCTGCGCTAAATTAAATGCCAAAAATAAAAATAGTAAATAGAAAAAATTTAATATATCGCACTTTGAAACGAACTTTGTAACTTTTAAAATGAACATTTTCAGCGCCGTGAAAACATTTCAATTTTTAAATAAGCACCGGATTAAAATACCACTTTTAATAATAATAATCGTGAATTTCTTAGTTTATTTCTACAGTAAATTTTAATCAAAATGACGTCTCTGTTGAAAATAGAGCTGGAATAAATGAGTTAAAATTATGGAGTAATTTTTACGTATCTTAAAGCATTTGACGTCATAGATCCTCACTTGCGAATTGAAATTCTGATATCCCATTCAAAAACTCGATTGGTTGAAAAAATCCTTTTTTCTAATCCTTTCTGTGGCAACAACCAAACATAAATTCTCGTGCCGTGATCGCAGTGTAATGAATGGCGTAAGATCGCGTTGATGCTATTAAATTCTAAACATTAGGATGCATTAAAATTCGTAAAAAATCATCTAATTTACATAATTTTTTTGTTTTTATTTTAAAAGAGGGAGAAAAGAATGTTTCACGATTTGTCAAAATATCTAAAAGTTATGACGGATAGAATTCAAGATGCGACAGTTTTAAATTTATTTTACGAAAAACAATCGCGAAGCAGATGCTTAGTAAAAAAATTCCTAAAAATCGGTAAATCATGTTACGTATTCAAAACAAACTGTTTTTAAAAGAAAATTTCCTCCTCTATCCGATGACACAAATGCCGTTTTGCTGCGAGCGTAATTTCCGCCGTTATTACGAATTAGGTGAGAAAAAATGCCAAAAATCGCATAAAACATAAAATAAAAAAAATTCTAGGTCGAATTTTGAAAAAATCGCTTCGAGGTGCACAACTACATATTTACATCTTCCCGAGTACCAAATTTGGTGTTTCTAGGTGTAGCCGTTTGTCCGTAACGCTGCCGACAGACACACACACACACAGACACACAGACACCTTCCTGAAACTTGTTTGATATCTAAAACCCGTAAAAAGTGAATTAAGAGAAAAGAATAATTAGTTATTAAAAATCTTGCTTAACTTTTTTTTATCATTACTTAAAATTAAATGTTTAAATAAAGTAATGATAAAAAGTAAGTGAAAGCTGTGATAAAGTTAAGAGATTCTCCTAAATTAACATATTCAATGTTTAGAAACCAAATCTTAAACTGCATATTTAAATAAAATGGGATGTCAAAATGGTATCAGAATTTCGATCATAAAAGAAAAGCTGCTGATGTACAACGTAACTGGAGAAGTAGTGCAATTTTATGACAGTTTTTAAAAGAATCTAATAAAGTCAGAGACTTGTAAAACATCGGAATGTCTTAGCACAAGTTGAAAAATGCGCGTGCAATCTTACAAATGATAAATTCATGAAACACATTAAATATTCAGGAACGAATCTTACTTTCCAACATTTTAATAATCAAATGATGTTTCTTTACTTTAAAAATATTCTAAAAATCTATTTGATTTATGACTATACATTAAACTACGCGCCAGAAACTCTTTAAAATAAGTGAAATTTTTCTTCTTCATGAGCTGTACCATACACACTTAAAACATGATGAGGCCGTTTGGAAAATTTCTGAAAAGTTCTTAAGTGTAGAATTGTACCTTCAAAATTTTCTGAAGCAAGAAATATTTCAAAATGTATTTTGTATTAAAAAATCTTTTCTATTTATTTATTTATTTTTAACATCAGCAATAAATTCATCGAGGGAAAAAAAGGAGACGAATTGGAAAAAGATCTTAAGTTATTTTAAATGATTAGAGTGATATCAAAATCTTTAAATCCTTGAGAGTAAAATCAAGTTATTCCATCCACTCCAAATTATCTCTAAACTCAAAACCTTTAAAAAAAAAAGAAAAGAATTTCTTTTCCTTTTGTTTTATTTTATTTTGTTCTTTCTTTTTTTAGTTTCGAATGGGACATCTTATCGCTCGCTGTCACATAAACTTGAGACCGTTGCCAACCCGCGAAGTAGAAGATAAAGAAGAAGAGAAAAAAATGGAGAGGAAGGCGATAGAAAAAAAAAGGGGGGGGAGTCATAAAACGGCGATTAGGTAGCTCGACTGACAGGTACCTTCAAGATCGCAGCTTTTCCCGAGTTTGGGAAAAAAATTTCACCGTGGTCTTGAAATATATGGAATTTTCTCTGAAACCTAAGTCGAAGATGAGGGAAGAAAGTGACGTATATCACTCAAGATTATAAAGGAAAAGACGGTTTGAAATTTGACGTCGCCTAGTGCTAAACTGAATAACAGCTAGTATAGTTTATTTTATTTAAAGCATAAAGAAAAGAAGGGGCATTAAATTTTAGCGAGTTTTATTTTTCAGAGACACTTCTACCGAACAGGAAAAACATTATCAATAAGCGTAGAACAAGGCAAATATCAAAATTTGAATATCTTTCAGATCGTAACAACCTATCGTCGTGCTTGTTTGTTTTTGTGGTTAAGACAATGCTAACGGGAGCTATCTGTCTAGTTCGGAAGACTTTTTAACAGTTCTAACGCATATTCATGTTACATCTGAAGAAAATCAGATAAAACTCCAGACCGCTTGATAGACAGCATAGAAGTAGACCAGAACCCTGGAATTTCACACTTTAGCTATCTATCAAAATTCAGTGTCTTGTCCATTCGGCCATTGGTCAGACCTTCATCGATATGACTAAACCTCGATATGACTAAAAACCACATTTAACTATTTTAGAACTTTTGGGATTCACTATTTTAACTATTTGGAATTATCTCGATTTAACTATTTTAGAATTCTTCGGGGACCCCTTCGAGCCGCGGGGTCCTCTGCTGCGCCACTGCATAAAGACGTAGGATTACTGGGAAATAAATAATCTAAATCCTCTGATAAATATATCAAATTACTCTAATTATAAAGTAGTATAGCCATTTTGGGGATTTCTCCGGGGCCCCTTGAGCCGGGGGCCCTCAGCGATTGCCGACCTGGCAAGTCCGGGCCTGTTCGCCACCATTACTCCAAAAAGATTAAAAAGTTAAGCACAAAAAACGCACTAACATAGATCCGCTTGAATTTTTTCATAATTAATTACGCATAAAAATACTGAAAACAATCTGCGCTACTTTAAAAATCTAAAAATCCGTTAACTAATTTTTAGGCGATTTTTGC
Organism: Cheiracanthium punctorium; assembly: GCA_038373885.1. Lineage (NCBI taxonomy): Eukaryota > Metazoa > Arthropoda > Arachnida > Araneae > Cheiracanthiidae > Cheiracanthium > Cheiracanthium punctorium. The sequence continues at coordinate 51,344 of JAWZYV010011814.1, read as the reverse complement.
GTTATTTTCAACTCCATTTTATTTTGGAGAGTTAAAAAAAAAATCATTTGCGTGACAAATTAGCTGTGTCGCAAATTACAGTTATGTCATATTGAAATCACAGTTATCACTCTTTGAAGGGAAAATTCGTTTAAAATAGTTTTTCTAGAATACCCAGTTCATTTTTCCACAAATAAAATGATTTCGTCGGCATGAAACACTGATATAAGAGGGTATGTTTCCAGCGAAACGAAATCTTTCGAATGCCAAAAGTTTTCGCACATTTTTAGAAGAAATGCAATTCCGATTTTTACACATGATAAAAATTGAATATGAAATTATTTATTTTAAGTGAACGATGATTAAATATATTGAGCGTAGACATATTTTGTTAAATGTTTCTCTAGCGCCCGCTGTAATTGCAAAGGGCTTTATCTTCTAGTTAAAAATACAAGTGAAGGAATTTGAGCTTTCTGCCACAAATCTCAAAATGTATCCAAATCAGTTTGTGAACTTGTTAGATTCATTTCTTAAGCACCATTTTCTTTTTGATGTGCTTGATGGCTAAACATTATATTTACTCTAATCTGGTTCATTCAGAAACCGCTTACGAAATCTCCCCCGCCTCCCCTTCCCCTCACAACCAAACTATCACATTCCTTCCGACAACTGCGAACCCTATCTTGTTTATAACACATCCTTTTCCACCACCTGGCATTCTTCTACATGCAGAATAATAATGAAAGCAAACTGTCAAACTGCTGCCACAGAATTATTCGCGAGACGTGAAATTCTATCGCTCAGAAGCAAATCTTAACAGCTCCCCTCTCTCTCTCTCTCTCTCTTCTGAATTTCGAGGCGAATTCGTTCGTACGTAACACCATGTTCTGCTTTTTGACACATTTCAAACGGGCAACTTGTGCGGTGCGAAGGAGAATGAAAAATGACACATTTCCAGCGAGATAGCATAATTGATTAAAAAAAGAATAATATTAGGCTCAATTTTATTAGAGCTCAGTGTTTATCCTGTTTTCCGTGTGACAATTTCTGTAGCTTGTTCTTCGAAAGAAAACTTAGAATTAATAGCATAATTTTAATAATTTAAAATTACCATAGAATAAGTTTCATTTATTACATGACATTTATACCTCGAAGAGGACCTATAGTCCGGATGGATTGACCATGACCAATGAAGCCGGAACATGCTAATAGCCTAATCCCTAGTGTAAGTGATGATGATGATGATGAGATAATTGATACAACCATGGATTTAGAAATATCTAGATGGAGCATTCAATGCTCCTAATCATACCAAAGAATCAGGGGCCCCAAAAACTTTAAATTAGTTAAATGCGGTTTTTAGGCACCTAATCCTAATTTTGAAATATCACATACTCTAATATTCAATTCCTTCTAAATTGCTCAGTAAGGGGCCCCTTTCAATCGATGGCCAAGGGCCCCCAAAGGAGCCAGTCAGGGACTGGGTGAAGTCGGAGGGGAATGCAGGCGGACGCCGCCCCCAACCTTTTCATTCTCAGGGAAGACGCTCATTTTCTATGTTTTTTAAAAACTCTTCGAAGAAATAAAAATTTTCGTTTTGTTCGCGAGAGCAAGTACATTTCGGCATAAAGATCAAAAGGGAACTTCTGGAATGGTTGGACAGATATCACTTACGATCCCATTTTGTAAACACTTCAGTGGTGAAAAAGTATCCTTAAAAGTGGAATAGATTATAATCTTCCCGAATGTACTCTCGGTTAAAAAATGCCTTCACGAATGATCGAAAAAGTGACAAAATTCGGGGTAGCGAATAGTCACGTACAAATCCAAAAGACAATCTGCCACTTTGGCATTGAATTATTGACAAATGTAGATGAAAAAATTAAGTAGCTTACACTCTTGATCAAAATGACTTTGTTTTTAATATTAACAAATAATTAATAATCAAACAATAAGTTAATTTTAATTAATTAATTAACCAATAATAGTTAAATTAGTTTTATTTGTTAAAGAATAGTTGCATTTAATTAATCACATAAGTATAGGCTAAACTTCGTCAAAAATGAGCATCCTCCCACTTGTTTTCTTAGGACTACACCACTGAATTGTACTCCTTAAGATCCATTCACTTGAGTTTGAGCAGGCCCGGATACGTCCACCGGGAAGCCGGGGTTGTTTGAGGATTTTGTTTAAAGAAATAACACAATCTCTTCAAGCAAATTTTAAAGCAATCAAATTACAGCAGAGATTCAAAATAACTCAGAAAATCTCTCCACAAGCTGTACTGTGTAGGGGAAAGTCGGTCAAATCCAAGTGGAGGATAAAATTTGAAATCGTCAATTTACTAGACTGTGTTGAACTACAGATTTATGTATGCGTAGATGGTTTCTCGCTTGACTTTCAATTTGAGAAAAAGATTTCATAGCATAAAATTAAACTGTTTATTACAGTTATTAGTTTATCGGTCGGTATACAGTTTATTTGTCAGGGAAGAAAGGCTGTAAAACGCTTAAATTCTTTTTTGCGGAGTGAGGTGATATCTAGGAAAAGTAAGTAAGAATATATACAAATGTACTGTAAAAAACATATTGCTTTATGGAGCAGAGGAGAATTATGGGAAATAAATAAATTTGTGGCAGTGTGTAAATGGATTAGAGACCTGCACAGGCCAGCCCGTCCGTGAAAGCCCGGCCTGGCCCGCCCCGCGGACCGGGTACGGGTACGGGAATAATAAATCTGTTGTCAACGGGCCGGGTCGGGCCGGGCCAGACTCGTGTCTATTTTTTCTTCCCCTAACCTTCCTGCAACCACCAAAAAAAAAAAAAAAAGTATTTTTAGAAATTGGCTTCTGTAGGTAATAAATTATAGAATCGTAGCGCTATTACTCTGTTTACTTTGAAAGACTGATGTGGGAAAGTATTCAAATTTTGTTGCACTTAGAAAAATATGTCATAACCGTTTGTTGCACTTAGAAAAATGTGTCATAACCGTTTGTTTTCCTTTTGTATACCATTAGTGGCGCCTATGATGGTGCCAGACCAAGCTGATACAGCTATGTTCCGATTTCAGGTCGACCGGAGATTTCCACATTATTCTGCTATGCATTAACATCTAATTATAAATATTCCACTTTTCAGAATATATATGCATATAAATGGTGGTTATTTTAATATTGGTATTAATTTAATGTAGTAGTTAACATTAATAACTTTACTTATTATAAAATACTTGAAAAATATTTATTTATCGATCTATTTGCTCGTCTTTACATTTTTTAATATTTCTGGAATTTTCGAATTTTTGTTCCTCAATTATGGGACCGTACGGGACGGGCCGGTTCGTGATGTTTGTTTCAAATGTGTTACGGGCCCGGGCCGGGACTCAATTTTCAGGCCCGTGCAGGTCTTTAAAATGGATGCCCTGAGGAGATCGTGCAGGATATCAAGAGCTGAGAGAATATAAATGAATGAATCAAAGATATGACGAAATTAAAGTGAAACATATTAGATGATCTTAAAAAAAAGGAACTGATTTAGTATGTTCATGTTAAAAGAATGAGTAATGAAAGTTGTATTTACTAATTATAAACCCAATCGAAAAAGGTAAAAGAGAAAGACCACAGAAGAAATCGATGCGGATGATATTAAAAAAGCGATGAGAGATAGATAAGGTATAGATGATAGATTGAAGGAGGAATGGACTGGAAGTACTTGGACGGAAGAACTGGAAAAGACTCCTGCATACTTTTCGGAAGGTGCCTCATGACGACAAGAACGCAACTTACATACATAGCAGTTACCAGTTCGCGTTGCCATAGATGTGTGTTGTTGTTGTTGTTTCTGATGCCCTCTGGCAAACGCAGAGAGGTGCCAGATCCTCCATATAGAACGGTGGTGGGCAGAAGGGGACGTCTTCCATTTGGATGAGCCCCAGTGGGAGGAAGTCCGAAATCGCTCGGGATCCCCTAATTTGGAACCAATTTCAGATGAGGGACCAACCACCTGAAATCGGCACCCCAGAGGTAGCGTTAAACATGGAGGCCATTGGAGGAATTTTTTCCTTTAGTGTACACCTTCATGGTGTACACGGTCCCACAGCAGTCCAGCAAAGAGAGGAGTTCACCCTTCCAAGCACTGCACTGGCTTCCAAGATGGTGCTTCACTTGCCGTGTTCTAGTGGGGAACGGAGTTCAGCGCTCAGACCACTGCGAGGCGAGACCTATAGATGCGTGAATTTATTTTGTTTCTGCTACACTTAAGGTTTTTTTTCCAGCTAATGCACTGCAAAAAATGTCTGTCAAATTTACGGAAAAAAGCTGTCAGCCAGGACGCCAGTTTATTTCCATATGTTGTACAGTAGACTTCTGTAAATTTTACAGGTTCTCAGTTTATTTTACTGAAATCTTCCGTAAAAGGAAATAAATACTGAAGACTTCTGTAAAACATACAGAAATAAACTGGCGTCCTATCTGACAGTCTTTTTCTGTCAGTTTGACAGACTTTTTTTTTTTTTTTTCAGTGTATCATCACTCTTGAAGCGAGTAGCGGATGACCTTTAAAATCATGCAATTTTACGTTTTCTGAAATTTCAAGATTAAAAATTTCTGCACGGAAAAAATCAACTACACATATCTGAAATTTCATCAGTTTTTCTTATTTGTATATATTTACTGAAATATATATCTTCGTAGTTCACTTTTGGCACAAGAAGATTTTCACGATCAAACTTATAGAAAAGCCTTTTTTTCGTAGCATTTTGATTGATCCTTTGCCATGGTGCCAGGAATTAACCATAGGTCTTTATGCCCTAATAGTCAGTTTGAAAGTAGTGGACCACAAAATAATCGCGAATGCTGCGGCTCATTCTGAGCAAAAAGTAATGGCTTATACAAATTGATTTCTTAAAATAATCAGGGATTTTCAATCTTGATCCACTATTATTGCAGGATTCTTTTAAATACACTCATGTCCATAAATTAAGGATAATGAAGTTCAGGCAAAGAAAGAGAAAGAAGCAAAACAAATTTGACTTATTTGTAAAGTCTATTTATTAAACAAAAAGTAAAGAGCAAAAAAGATGCTATATGTTTGACATAATTAATAAAAATTGCAAGTTTTACTCCCTTGACCAAATTTAAAAAAAGAACCTATTTACAAAAAACAGTATAACATGGTTAGTAGGATGGTTAATACGGAGTATGTCTCCCGGACGATGCAATACAGGCCTGACAACGCCTACGCATGCTGAGTATCAAATGATCAATCTGATCTTGGGGAATATTACACCACTCATCAAGCAATGCACTCCGAAGTTTCGGTAGACAGGTGGGAGGGGGTTGACGGGCTGCAATTCGTCGGCCAAGCATATCCCACACATGCTCTATTGGATTCAAGTCCGGTGAGTATGCTGGCCAATGCATACGGGTGATATCCAATGGTGATATCCTCCGATTGAAGGCATTCGTCTACAATGTTTGCACGGTGAGGACGGGCGTTGTCATCCATAAACACAAATTCAGCACCCATGGCGCCCCGAAACAAACGTACATGTTGTTCCAGAATGACATCCCGATAGATGTGGCCTGTCATCGTTACACTCTGAACATGCAGGTCAGTTCTGGAACCAAGAATAATTCCTCCCCAAACGAGCCATCCTGCACCACCGTAACGGTGTCTTTCAATGGTGTTCTCTTGGTGGTAACGGGTACCTGGCGCTCTCCAGATGAATGTCCGGCGAGAATCAGACTCCAAACTAAACCTGGACTCGTCGGAAAACATCACACAAGACCACTGTTGCGGTGTCCACAATGCATGCTCTCTACTGCAGGTTAATCGCAGGCGACAGTGAGTTGCGGTAAGTGGAACACATCTGACAGGTCTATAGACCAATGTGCCCTAAGCGTCTGTACACGGTCTGCCTTGAAACTGTCGTACCGGTAGCTGAAGAGATCTGACGAGACAGGTCTGATGCTGTACTCCGTCTGTTTCTTTTGGCAGTAACTGCCAAATAGCGGTCCTCATTCGGCGTTGTAACTCGGGGGCGACCTGTGCTGTAACGTCTACTCACATTACCATCATCTTAAATCGTTGCCAAAGCCTGGAGATGACACTCTGGGCGATTCCAAGTACCTCGGATACTTCCAGCTGGGTACGTCCACATTCCAGTCGTCCGATAATTCTGCCACGTAAAGCATCATCCAAATGCCTCCTTTGTGCCATAACTATGCGGTTTTTGCACTGAAAGGCTTTCACCGCGCTTGTGAACAATTTTACTTCTTTGCCACCATTCCTTATATACCCCTCTCTTACACTCTCGTCATTGTGACGTACCATCCACGCCATCTGGTGGTTTCCTGTAATTTGCATATTCTTCTTCAAGATGTGTGTGATCATTCCACAGGTGAAATTTTTATTTTAGAGATCAATTTCTGTGTGATTCTGAATTATCCTTAATTTATGGACATGAGTGTAAATAAAAAAAACAAGAAGAATTTATTCTGAAAACGGAATCAAAAATGTCATCTGTCCAAGCCTGGCTGATTTGCATGATTTTTTAAAAAACAGCCTCTTAATTTGATTAAATAAGAAAAATTATTTTAATAATGAGTTTTCTATCTCGGTGTTTTCTTTTTGTTTGATACATTTGTGCATTTTTTACTTTATTTCATAGTTTTTCAATACTAACTTCATTTTGCTAATTTTAAGCTTTTTTTTTTTTTCCAAATCTCCTTATAATAATTTACTTCACTCTTTTTCTGTTCGCAGTGGATTTCTCACATTTTTTTCTGCCCTCACAACGGCAGCATTCTGTTTCTTTTCAGCTTTTTATTTATTTTTTTCATCGCCGGTTTTTTCTTTACTACGTACTCCTGAGAGAGAGCTTACATAATTCGTAAAACGTGCGTCCAAATTTTTATATCTGTTACGTGTGTATTATACGAAATTATTATTTTTTTTTTATAAGTTAATTCCATCTGTACTTTGCCTCTCATGTAAATAATTCTTCTTTTATGACAGAAAAATGTCTCTCTTTTTTCTTTCTCACCCCAGGAAATAATACTTGCGCAAACATATATTAATGTGCGGGTCGCCCCATATGAGTCTGGCGCCGACCTGCACTCGAATCGCTTTCTAAAATCCAAACAATCCCAAGAGGTCGTTTCAAGTAAAGTGCAATGAATACCATACACAAGAATATCGCGGCTTCTTCAAGAAAGAACCCCCAAATAGTATTTTACTTAAAAAAAATAAATGTTAAAATGCTACTGAATAACTGGATAGCTGAAATTTCTCCAAAAGAGGCATCTTGAGTGAATTCTTCGATTTACAACTATCTCTTTTTTATTCTAAATTAAGGAATGATATAGATGTTTTGCGCATATGATTATGCAAGTGAAAACAACAAATGTTTATGCATAGTGCAAACCTAGACATAGTGAAATTTAAGCGGATTTGAATTCAGTATTATTAAGGTGGTCAAACGTACTTCTATAGGGAGTTTTGTACCCCTTTTTCGAGTATTGCTTTACTTTTAAAACCTGCACTTCAAAAAGTACTCCTTTGCATTCTTTTGTACTCCTAAAAATATAATAACTTTTCTGTTTTTTTTTTAATGCAACCTTTTAAATGTTCGTTTGCATAAAGTTTAAGATGATGATAGGTGCGTACTTGTCTGTGTGTGTACTGCATGATGGATACAGTGTTGTCATAATTTCAAATATTTCCCTAATTTTTTTCCCCTAGACCTCAAATTTCCCTCATTTACGTTTGCTATTTATTTATCAAGTAAGGATTGCGCCATTAAAGTAAAAATAATAACTACGCATATTTCTTTCGAGTTGGTGCGGAAGAAATTTTTCGAAAGACTAATGTCTTATTCACAAAACCAAAGTAATAAAATTGATTGAAACTTGAATAAATTTTTGAGCAGGTGTACTCCTTTTAATTAAAAAAAACTAATTGATCACTTTAATACTACAGTAATTGGACCAGATAAGGGCAATCTTGAACAGAAAGTTCTGGTGGAAGTTCTGGTTCAGAAAGTTCTGGTGGAAATTCTCATATAGTTTCGATAGAATTGTAATTAGTTTTCTATAAAAACTATAAAAAAAAAGTACGATCTTTTGTGTTGGCTAAGCCGAAATGTTATCTCACAGTAATTGGACCAGATAAGGGCAATCTTGAACAGAAAGTTCTGGTGGAAGTTCTGGTTCAGAAAGTTCTGGTGGAAATTCTCATATAGTTTCGATAGAATTGTAATTAGTTTTCTATAAAAACTATAAAAAAAAAGTACTTTGAGATAACATTTCGGCTTAGCCAACACAAAAGATCGTACTCGCGCTTGCGTAAACATAAAGTGTTTTTAATGAAGGAAAGAAAGATACCCACACATTTATGATCAATAAAATTAATCATACTATCATTATTTTGGAGAAAAAATATTATCTATTTTACAAAAAATCAAGTGTTTTTAATGAAGGAAAGAAAGATACCCACACATTTATGATCAATAAAATTAATCATACTATCATTATTTTGGAGAAAAATTATTATCTATTTTACAAAAAATCAAATGAAATTATGAAATAAATGTATTTATGTTTGCAAATCAAGTATAGTGCATCAGAAGAGTAATGCACGTTGAAATGTTCAATTAACCTTACTGTGCATACTGTAGCCAATTGGCTACACTCTCTTTTTTCCTTAATAAAAAGAAAAATTTATAGTTTCTGTCTAAAATATCGATTTTTTTATGGAAATAATTTTCAGTTTTTAAGAATGAATGGCAACATTATGTTTTCAGCAAACAAGCATGAATTCATAGTGCGTGCATCCAGTTCGCTGAACAAATTTTTGTCCGAATTTTTGATTGCATCTAAATTTTATTGATGAAAGAAAATGAATACAGAACTAATTAAAAACATTAGTAATAGGAGTAAATAAAGAAGAATTAAGCTATATTACTTTTTTATGAGAGTTATAGGGAGGAAATTCGAATTTTCCGAATTTGAACATTTTTCATGATTATAATGCAAACTACATGCTGGAAATTTAAAAAAAATATTTTTCCTAGAATAAGTAGCCTACACGAAGTTACAATTCTTTTAAAAAATCCTGTATCAATGAGGTATTTGGATTTCCATTTTGTCAACAAAGTTAATCAGGGTATATGAAGTATTTTTTATGAAATGTACGTGTTTTAAATTATCTTTAGATAATCAGGTTGACACATAGTTCATTTTTAAAACTAAGCATTCTCATGTATGCATACAGACCAGCTTTCGGTAAAGCACATTATACTTGGAAGCTGTGAATTCTAATACACTATAGCGTTGCAAGAATTGTTCTAATAAAATGCGAAACTCACATTAATCTCTGTTATTATTTGTAGCAGTTTATTGTATCAAAATATTGTTTTTTAGTATTAAATATTATCGTTCTATGCACGCGTGCATGCTGTAGAAAATGTGATAGATCTGAGTCGTAAAAATATACGAAATTTAAAATATTAACACAAAACCTTTCGTTTAGCATACGTATCGAATAAAAATTACTATCTTTAAATAAATAAGTTAAATATCTAAAAAAAAAAGACCATTCAGTTTATTGATCTCGAAAATTATCGAGAAAAAAACCCACATTCCTTAGATTTACGATCTATAATTCTCATCTATTCCAGTCCTGATCTATAGATTAAAGTCTAATATCTGTGGCTATAAATCCTTACCTATACGCTATATAGACTAATAAGACTTACCTATATGCAGGGTTGTAAAAGCTTATATTTTATAACTACACATTTAGGTAATTAATTGGCACTGAAAGCTCATAAATATTCGAAAATCTTAAAATTTGGGAGTCGCCATTTTTTACCCAACCCATGAAGCTCTTATATAAGATTCAAATCTAATCCATTTTTATTTATTTAATCCATAATGTACGGTTAGCATGCTCAGTCTCTTGGAGAAGCCCTCCAGCTGAGTATAAATTTCAAGGTTTCTTACCGCCATTAAATGAGATCTAAAAGAGTAAACATTAAAATCCATTAATTCATTTAAGGAAGGTTAACTGGCAAAATCTTTTGTAGAGACGTTCGGTGTTAAGGGAAATGACATACGGCTCGGAGATGACACCTCGGTGTCATAAAAAGTTCTTGAAAGGGCTATAAATCCATTTTTAGTGGTGCTTTACCCTCGGCGCCATGTCTGTCCGGATATGTGACCGGACTGTGAAAGGTAAAAACGCACGCTTTATTGCCAGAAGTGGGATTAATACAGGCTGTCTATTCCTTACTTCATGCGGAATACGTGAAAGGCTTTTTAGCTCCATACATCCTTGGTGTCTATGGCTTGGAATGGCAATCGTATTCTTTGGGATCATTGCCTTGATTAAGTACATCTGAAATATGTATAGTGCCGATATAGTGAATCAATAAAATTATAATACTGTACGACCTTTAGAGTAAGGAAAGGGTATGAAGAGCGCAAATAATACTTAGAAGTTATTTAAGAAGTTCCTGTTTTTCGTACGGCAATAAAAAAAAAGCACTCTCGCAAATCCAAATAATAATTTAAAAAAATGCTTCATACGTAATTTAATTCTGCAAGAATATGTTTTCACCAAATCTGCGACAAATTCTATTATTTGATTAGTTTAACGGTGTCGGTGTGTAATTTTAATTTCAGAGTGTAAAAATAATAAGAAAACACTTACATTCAGTGACTTACAGAAGTAAGCTAATTTTTTTTGTCTGCCTTTTATTCCAATCAGGTGGAAATTCCAAACAGATTTGCTTAACGTTTTAGGAAACACTTTCTTTTTCCAAAAATAAAAATCGCGCAAAAAGGGAGACCGTCTAAATTTTCATATTTTTAAATCAGCCACAATTTTTTCTGTATTTTTCTGAATATCTTCTAAACCGATTAATCTACCTGCTTTTTTCACTAAAATGATTAGATTTTTTTGCAGTCTAATATTCAAGAAAAGGATTTGGAAATAGCAAAAAAAAAAAAAAAAAAAAAAAAAAAAAAATCGCTGAAAATTTTCAGATTTTTAAAATTAGAGAAAGATTTTCCATGCATCTTTTTTTTTTTACGCATGTGTGCAAAATTTTGAGCCAATCAGTTCAACGGTGTGGATTTGTATGCCATACAAATCCACACCGCATCCACACACCAGACAAACACACAATCCCATAAACAAACATATTTTCGTTTTTATTTGTAATATTTAGAGTTTATGTTAGGTATCTAACTAGACAAATGGGCTTATTTGTAAAGATCACAGATTAAAAAGTGTTTAGTTAATCTTTTTATCTATGATGAAGGAAATTATAACAGTGCAAGAAAAATATGTTTCAGAAAACGATTTCCCCTTAAAGATTTCCAATTTAAATCCCAAAAGTAACTGATAAAACAACAGTGACTATTTTCAAGAACAGAAAAGTTTATATTCATGTAAAGTAGCTCTCATCTTAACCAGGTATGGACAACTTTGGAAAGTTGCGGGCCAAACTGTATGATATTAGCGAAGTCGCGGGCCGGATAATCGGGATTTATATAGAATTTTGAGATGTTCCGCTGGGTGGATCAAATGCAGCCCCAGTAGCACAATTAGTCCAAAAGACGTTTAAAGCACGTTTTTTAACGTCAAAGAACGTGTTTCCAACGTAATTTGAACGTTTTTTGAACTAGTTATGCTACTAGGGAGAGGCCGGCCCATATGTGAGAGCTTGCCCACATGTACCTTACACAGTTTATTTTTCTAAAATGTATAACTTTTTTCCATCTTTTCTTGGTCAGGTTCTTTTAGAATGATGTCGCTATAAGTTGTTTAAAAGAGCCGTAAAATTAATTAAAATGATGAATATAACACAGACCAAAAAACTGCTCTGTAAATAAGTAAAAAGTTGATTTTCAACAGTCAACTGCCTACTAGACATTGTTCGGTGCATATACATCGACTTAATTTGCGGTTGAACGGTCTAGATATACGGCCGTAAATTTAATCTAAACTTGTCTCTCTCAGAGAAATTATCTCTTAAAAGCCGCTACTTCGTCACGATTGCAAATTTTACATGGACTGTCTGAAATTTTACGCTTATAACCATTAATCAGATTTGACGAGTCAATTAGATGTAACAAATGATTTCACTTAACAACCCTTTCGCATTCTAAACACCGCTTGACATAACGGCAAATGAATTTAAATGTCTCTAACAAATTTCGTTCCCTGTATATTTTACTTCACGCGGCATCAGACAAAGTGTCCATACTTCATTTTAATGTCGGCTTTCATTGTCTTGAGAATTACTTTCATCTTTTAGCTGTCCGATAAAGATCGTGGACTTACGGAAAGCTGAGCATGCGTTGTGAATTATTAAAAATTCAAAGCACTCTGAAAATAAGAAGTGTACTTGTGACGCTCTGAACAATTATTCAGAGCATATACAAGATGCCTTCTTGGTTCTTATCTAGGTATCTTATTGTATTTTTGTTATTCGTTCCCTCTCGTGGGTATAAAATTAATAGTTGTTATTGGGGAGTGTCAGGAGACTATCTACAAAATATCAATCATCTCTTGATAAAGATGAATTCGTATTTTTCATTTGGAATGTTTATCATTAGCTATGCTACTTTTAAGACTCACAGTATAAATGAGATTTGTAAATATTTGCCCTTTTTTTTTTCTCTGTTTATTATGTATTTTGTTTTAGAAACTCCACGCATGATGAACAACCGTGGAAAATATATATTAAGCTTCACTTCTGGAGCACTCGAGTAATGATAGATAGCGACGGAAAAGCTTTGATGAATGAGCCAGGGTGATTTGCGTTTATCGTGTGATTGATTACGAAAAATATTCGCAACGGATTTTAAGATGTCAATGTCTCCGAAGAAAGTAAAGCGACAATTTATAAATTGCCTTTACTTTTATTTCATGTTTACAAGTCTTGAATATTGAAAGACCGTTTCTATTCGCTGCTGCTTACTCAGACAAAATTTCAGGTAAATTATTGGATTCTCAGAAATATGATCCAACTTTGATGATTTTAGATTGAATTTATCATTTCTGAGGTGCAGGAAGGTTGTGCTGTGTGAAGGCAAAACTACGCAAGGGTTATCCTTATAATTTTCTTCGCTCTTTTCTATGCTCTGTGGTTTTCTCATATTTTTTTCTTCTCTCACAATGGTAACATTCTGTTTCTTAAGTTTAGTAGAGGGCCTACTGAGAAAAGGGTCTTGGTCAGAGGACCGTTTAGGGGGTTCTAAAGGTCCCCTTTAGAACACCTTAAAGGGGAAAAGGGGACCCTTTGGTTCTAAAAAAATCCTTTAGATCTAACCAGTATTCACGTTACATCTGGAGAAAACTGACTAAAACGCCCGACTGTTAGATCGACAGCCATGCGGTCAGAACGATGGACCTTCACACCTTTGAGCGACATTTGCTTATGGTTATTTTTTAATAAATTTGAAATTTTCACAAACCGTTGCAGGTTTGAACTAGTGGTTGAGAAATAATGATTTATTTTGCTCTCCCAAAAACAATAATGAACCCTAAAAATTAATCAGTCTGAATTGTAGTGACATAGAGAATTTTTGCAAAACGCAAAGATTAAGCTTTGTAGCGACATAGCTGATGTTACATTTTTACTTCCTTGTACGTAGTATAAGGAAGTAATGTGATCCCGAAAAATTTTGGGGGCCAAATTTCGACAAAAAAACCGATTTTGACTACCTCTAAATTGAATTTTAAAATTTTTTTCGATGCATCTCATCGTAGGCTAGCATGCACGATCATATTAACGCGTCTGCAACTCATTTTGACCAGCGGCGAGTTTATTGTGGTCAGTTTTTCCATGCCGTCTGTACGTACGTACGTACGTACGTATGTATGTAACTCGCATATCTCAAAAACTATGGGTCGTAGAATATTCAGATTTGATATTTAGGATTGTTCTATGATCTAGTTGTGCACCTCCCCTTTTGGTCGCAATCGAATGAATAGTTTATGTACAGGACCGCCCAAAAGATTCGAAATACATTACGCTCTATGGGCCGAAAATCATTAAACTCGCATATCTCAAAAACTATTAGGCGTAGAATGTCGAAACTTCATATTTTGGATAGTTGTAACATCTAGTTGTGCACCTCCCTTTTTGGTTCCATTCGATTGGATAGTTTATCTACAGGACCGCCCAAAAGATTCGAAATACATTACGCTCAATGGGCCGAAATTCATTAAACTCGCATATCTCAAAAACTATTAGGCGTAGAATGTTGAAACTTCATATTTTGGATTGTTGTAACATCTAGTTGTGCACCTCCCCTTTCGGTTCCATTCGATTGGATAGTTTATCTACAGAACCGCCTAAAAGATTCGAAATACATTACGCTCTATGGGCCGAAATTCATCAAAGCGTTTTTTAGAGGTATTGGGCTATTTCAAAGGACTCAGAAGTGATATATGCTGTAAAGAGTTAGAAAATGAATTTCTCCATTAAAAATAGTGTCTTTATCATTTACAGTTCTGCTACAGGAACACTCAAAAGATTTCCAATACATTAGGGTCAATGGCAATTTTAGGAGATTCATCCATTTCAAGCACAATACCGTCCTACCACATAAGTTAGGTAATGGTCCGACCACGGTCACGTGCCTCCCTCAAGTACTATGCCAAAAGTCGCCAAGCTTGGCGACTTTTTTGTGTACGTGTGTGCATATTTAACTCTCAAATCTCAAAAACTATTATGAAATTTCATATATAAGATTGTTGTAACATCTAGTTGTGCATCTCGATTTTTGGTTAAAATCTACTGGAGAGTTTATTTACAGGACCACCGAAAAGAATTTCAGTACTTTAATGTCTATGGACATCTTAAATATAATACAATTGTACACAGCCATTGTTTGGTACATGCCCAAAATCTCGCAGTCTGTCCTAGACCTTGGCGAGTTTTGCCGAAATGTCGCCAAATTTGGCGAGTCAGTCATTTGGTCTATGCCCAAAGTATCGCCATTTGTCATCGTTCTTGGCGAGTTTTGGCGAAATATCGCCAAATTTGGCGATAATCTGTCATTGTTGGTCCATGCTTAATATCTCGCCAAATGTCGTCGACATTGACGAGTTTCGCCGAAATATCACCAAATTTGGCGCCAAAAATTATTTCGTATTTTGTATAACTCTAAAACTTTAACCCGTAGAATTTTGAACTTTTGTATTTAGAACTATATTATAATATCTAACGGTTTTCAATATCTTTTTTGACAGCGATCGACTGGGAATTTATTTACAGGGTGAGCCAAATGACTTTAAATACATTAAGGTGTATGGATGCATTCAATTCATTGAAAGTCTGTGGTCAATGACTACTTTGGCTATCCCCAAAATCTCGCAAACTATCTCAAGTTTGTCGGCTTTTGGTGAAATATCGCCAAATAAAGTGTCAGAAAGAAATCTTTCAAATTGAACTCAGCTTGGCGATATCGAAATGTTTGGCTAGAAATCGCTATATCTTACTATTATTGATATTTTATATCTTTCAAACAAATAAGTTTAGAGGAAGTGCGTAAAAAACATTTTTGATTTAATAGACGTGCAAGGAAGTCATGTGTTGGACACATCAGATTTTTCTATCTTATGAAAATTTAAGCAATCATTAAAATTTTCAAGTCCGTTTTACTCTTGTGGGGAAAAAAAATGTTTCTTGCTATTGGATGTAATAGTGCTTGCTACAATTTCAATCTATTACAAAAAAATTTACAAAATGAATTGTTTATGACCTCAATTATCAATATCAGAATTTTCTAATTGTTTAAGTAAATAAATATTTGATTTACGTCATACGATCTATAAATCAATATGTCTCTGTTAGTTCAATATAAAAATATTACACGTGTAACTAACTCTCTGTGGTCTTTAGAAAATATGAATAGCCTATCCATCAAAATCTTTGACTTCCTTATTAATAGTGTTTTACGGTCACTAATTAGTTTTAACTGGTGACAAACTCCAGTTATAAATTGCTTCGCCCACGAAAGTTTGATGTACAGAGATCATTAAAAAGAGCAGTGTCGCCTTTCTTTCACATAATATCCTTAATGAAAAATCATTAATTTTAATTTACCTTGGAAGCGGCCACTTTAACAAACTTCGTGCAATAAATAAGTAAATAAAATTCAATTTGATTTTATTTTAAGATAATCGATAGCAGCTAATTCAGATTTAAACTGTAATGGATTATTTATGTGGACACACATAAATTTGCCGACTTAATCATAAACAGTCTATATAGCAGACTCAGAAGTTGGAACAATGAATATTCAAACTATGTAAACCTGATTTCCGCAAGAAAGTTAAACTTTTCTCCACTTTAATTTCTATTTATTTTTTTGTCTTGTTCCATTTTTATTTATTTTTATGAATGTGCAAAATTGTAAACTGATTGGATCCTCAGCGTAGAAGACATTTTGTTTCGGCGAACGGCTTAATTTACATACTTTAAAAATCTCTTGGATTTCCTTTCTACCTATTCATGAAGTATTTGAAGTTGACCGAATAACATCAGACAATGGTTTCTTCCAGTTGAAAGCTGTAAAAAAATCGCTGAAAATCTACGCTTTAAAAACATGAGAATTCATCTTAAGGTTTTCTTTTTGTCATATTTTTAATGTATGTTTAAAACTAAACCAATAGGTTGAACAGTGTCAATGGTGCTTTAACATCGAAAATGCAAAAAAATCCTTAAAAATTTGTAGATTAACGGATATTCAGATTTTGAAAGTTATTAACATTTTAAAAATATCTCCTTTTGAGTAGCGAAATTTCATTTCTTGTTTACGAATTACGTTCGAAATTTCAAGACAATTGATCGAACTTTGTATACAACATCAAAAAATCAACATCATAAATCAACATCTGTTTTGATTATTAGTGTACTACACTATCAGCAATGGACTATTTTTACAGAAATAGATTGTTAAGCTGCAATAAAATTTTTTTTAAACTGATAATTTGCTGAGCAGTGGCCGAGTGGAAATCATTGAACATTGTTAGATAGCTGATATGTAGAGGTTCAGGATTCTGGCTTATCTTGAGCCTGTCGATCTAACGATCCGGAGCTTTGGGCGGTTTTCTTTAGATGCAACGCGAATACGCCTTAGAATTTCTTTAAAAAGTCCTCCCTACAAAGCATACCTCCCTTTGGAAGGTAGGCGTAGTGTTCTTTGCCATAACAACATAAACGGAATTAATTGATATTTAACTCTTTAAGGCGCAGTGTTCCCGCTCTGGGAGCACCAAACTCTGACGTTTTGACTGTTGCCAGTCACGAAGAATACATTTGATTTCTATAAAAATAGTTGCGGGTGACATAGCTCCACGAGAATCTTTTACTTTTCAGCACGTGATTTCCCGTAAAAAAATTGTCACGATTATTTTTAAAAGCACTGACATCTGCTGAAAAATGGATGAATGCGAGAACAGCTAGACAGATTGCCCAATGCTGAAAAAAGGGCAGCCGTTGCCATCGCTCGACTTAACTACCAGAAAGATGGTGGACGATCTAAACGTTCATCGCGTGCCACAGTTCTAGAGACCCTTTTTTGACGACAACTGGCTGTGCTGCCCTTTTTTCAGTATTGGGAAAGGGTTGCGCCTCAAAGGGTTAACATGTATTTACTGACTCACTGCCCCTGTAACGCTGCAAGATGTCGCTAGCACTCTATACCCTGCAAGGACGATTCAGTCTGTTTCGAACCGATCTACGGCCGAACGGTCGACGTCAGGCTTAAACTCTGGTTCTCGTAATTGAGTGTGGGTTCAAGCCCCCTCCCGGCATTGGAGAACTGTTTTCCATGGACACAATAATATAGTAAATTGAATTTTTAATAAATATTTCGAGTATATTAAATTAAAATGTTTGTTATATCATTTTTCAACGCTTGCCTTATAGGTAAATAATAATCTATGACAGCAGTTAATTATCAGCAGAATTTTAAGGTTCTCTTTTAACCTTTTGAGATTATGGAAACGATTCAAAAATGTAACATTATTTTCACTTCACTACAAATTCAAATGATGTGATATTTAGAATCGAATGGAGGAAAAGCTTCGGTCAAATTAATTAAAGTTCCAGTGTACTCAGGTTTAACCTGTTTACTCAATCTGTAAGAAGACACAGTGTTGGAGATTATTCTCCTGTACCAACAGTTGCTTCTTAGCATTGGTCTTTGAATACTTCGATGGGTCTCAACCTTTCGCATAAGCAAGACGTCAGTAAAACATTTAAGACAGGATTTTCTGTATTAATGTTAACGCAGCGAACACGTATAGAATAGATCACTGATAAAATACTCTACGACTCTATCAGTCATATATTTATTATCTTAATTAAAAGCAATTAATAATATCTGTGTTTCTTCATTATAAGAATTTTGTAAGGCTTGTTTTTTAATCCATGTTCTATCTAGTTCCATGCTCCAATCTGACTTATCAAAATGTTAATCTAATTACTTTGAGTTCCAAATAGGAAATACTTTATCAAAGTACATTTGTCCGAGCTCTGAATTATTCGCTATCATTTAATTAGATTCTTTTCTCCCTCATCAAATATATAACAGTAGCTTAATTTATAGATTGTGTCTTTACAGTAACATATAGTAAGAAAGATTAAGAGTGCATTGATGCTTTATCCTAGTGATAAAGATTGTTCTGAAAAGAAAAAAAAAATTATTACTTGGCGATATTGATATAGGTACAAGTTTTAATTAACTTCAGAAGATGAGGTTATCACAGTGTTTCCAAAAATTTCGGCTATGATGCGCATTACGAAAGGTCTTTTCTGTTACAAAGTCGAAAACTTACTACATTATGAAGTAAGTTCTAAATTCATCTCTTACTTATTCAACTTCGATGTCTAATATCCGAAAGCGATCGACTAAAAGATTCTTCAAGTTCTTCAAAGTTATTTATTTTTCTAATTATTTAATGATATAGAGACAAAAACATAGTATCACATCTGTGTTATATGATCATTTTAGTATTTGGTATTACCTGCGATGGCCATCATGTATTGCATTTCCCTACATTTATATAAACTCTGTCTTATACTTTTCATTGCACAGACCATGTAAGATTTAAATATTTTTGCACTTTCTTCATTTTTTCGCTTACATTTCGAAAACTATTTTTTTTTTTTTTTTTTTTTTTTGAAAATGACAACAAATGGCAATTTACAAAATTAAAGCAGATACAATTTCCCATAAAATGCGCTGGTCAACTTTGATTTTCTAAAAAGCGATGTTGAAGCTAGAGCGCTTTGAAAAATACTGATTTTTCGGCTCTTCTGCAAAAATGCCAAAAACGCCCACACCACCCCTTGAAAATCTAAAAATAAGCATATGTTCAGCAAAAATCTTTATACCGCGTAAAAATACAGTGAATTTACTACAAGAAACTAACATTCATTTTTTTCATAAAGGGGGAGGGAGAACAGCAACTTTGCAAAAAGTGTCTTCTATTCCTTAACCCTTTCAGGCGCAACCCTTTCCCAATGCTGAAAAAAGGGCAGCCGTTGCCATCGCTCGACTTAACTACCAGCAAGATGGCGGACGATCGAAACGTTCACCGCGTGCCACAGATCTAGAGACCCTTTTTTGACGACAACTGGCTGTGCGCGGGCAATATATCCAGCTGTTCTCGCATTCTTCCATTTTTCAGCAGATATCAGTGCTGTTGAAAATAATCGTGACCATTTTTTGTACGGGTGAACGTGCTAAAAAGTAAAGGATTCTCGTGGATCTATGTCACCCGCAACTATTTTTATAGAAATCAAATCTATTCTTCGTGACTGACCACAGTCAAAACGTCAGAGTTTGGTGTTCCCAGAGCGGGAACACTGCGCGTTAAATGGTTAAAGCCAAAACGATCCCTAACACCTGTCTATCTCTCACCAGCGCTATACTTTGCCTAAAAGAAACGGAATGATGACAAAGCATGTTTGATCAAAACGTTAACAATTTATATTTACAATGTCTTAGGTACAGAGCGCTGAATAAAACTGAATAATATGAGAGAGCGAGAATGAAAATAACATGTCATGGTTTTTAGCGATTTGAAAAAAATCACACTATGGAACTTAATTATTATTCACTTCAGTTGCTAATGCCTTTTTAATAAATACTTAATTAAAAACTAATTTCTGTTTTAAATAAAAATATATATTAATTTCAGTAAAATAATGCAACTTATCTCATTTCAAACGCTTATTTCAAGGAATATTTAAAGTATAATTATTTCACTGTTAAAATCAACGTCAGTACGTCATCAACGTCAGATATTTTAAAGTAATAAACATTAATATGAGTCTAGAAATTTTTATATATTTATACAACCAGTGGCGCACCCAGAATTTTAGTTATGGGGGGGCTGGGCTACAAATACTGCTGAACTCGGTTATAGTGACCTCAATTATAGTTATAACTCTCTAATAACGTCAAAATATTCTGTGCCAGTCCACTTACCCGTAGAACACAACCCCACGAGCAATGTAACTCATTTTAGAATCAAATAATTATGTGATCTTTTCAGAATCAAATAATTATGTAATCTTTGTGATGTTGTAACAAAGTTTAACCGTGTTTCATGCTCTAACTGTAAGTTTTTATTTAAAAACTAACATCCTTTTTTGGTAAAAAGTATTTTAGAAATAATTTGAAGACAATTTTTGAAAAGAAAACATTTAGAAATAATTTGAAGACAATTTTTAAAAAGAAAACATTTAACTCATTAGTGACAATTTTCAATACTTTTCACTTCTAATTTCCCACCTTTAGGGGGGGCTTCAGCCCCCATAGCCCCCTCCGTGGGTGCGCCTATGTATACGACCTTATTAATTCCAAAATAGAATTTATTTTGAAACCTAACCCCTGACAATTTAAATTCAAACAACGCATCAAAAAGATGCCGGACCTCTTTTGATACATAAATGGATTATCTTTTGACGGACATCGGACAAGAACTGTCGGCACGTGAAGGTTGAAGGAGGTCTGAGCAGAATGCGCGGATTTAGAGAAGGCATCTTGGGAATGAGATCGCTCGGCATATCGCAAACGCGATTGAGGATTTCTGCGGTCAGCGGTGGTGTTGTAAGAGGACATGAAATCAGTAATCACTTGTCCAGGGAAGTGGGGAGCAAACGTATCAAAGGAGTTGTCGGCAATGACTTCAAAGCCGTCAAGCTTAAACCGACCAACTGAGTGCTGTCTCTCTCAACCATCAACTCATCCATGCTCATTCATGATCAACCTGTGCTCATTAATGCAGACACTCTGTTTCAAAGGATGGTTGTCGCAAAGTAATTACAGAAAATTTCTAGTAAGAACGAGAAAGAAGAACTAGAAAATTTCTTAACATATCAATTGAATCCATATATCTCCTGGTTTTGTTCAATAATGGTGGAATGCAAAAAAGCACAAAATCTGCTTTGTACAAATCTTTCAAACCTCTTCCAGATACCACACAGTTGGACAGCAGATGTGATTGATGGGGGATTTTTGTTAGAAACAGTCGTATGGTCGAGTGGACATACCTTCGAATAAATTTGTGATTCATACATCCACTGAAGTAATAAAAGTGCAATCGTGCAACAGCTGTGTTCCATGGATACTCGGAGGAATAAAAGAGTTCCAAGTCCATGGAGAGCATGAGGAGGTCTAACAAAAAACAGTCCGTGGAGATAAAATTTAGCATCAATATGACGCCAAGACCCTTCACCTGGACTAAAATAACTGCGCATATAATATCAGGTATTTATTGATAATTCCATACTTCATTATACAACTTATAGGTCTCTTAAAATCATACTCTAACACACTAAACGCCTTCTTTCTTTTAAAGATGGAGAGCCTACTCAAAGTTATGATCCAATCCTGGACTACTCCTTTTATGAAACATGCATAAGTACGCACAGGGATTTTATATTCAGCTTTATTCACGTCATGTATTTAATAAATTGTAAATATAAATTGAAATTGTTTTCATCAAACATGTTTTGCCTACCGTTCATTTCTTTCAATTGAAAATGTAGCTCTGATGAGCAGTGGCGCACACAGGATTTTCTCTTGGAGGGGGTCCAGCCCATAAAACTGCGACACCAACCACCTGAAAAAATGCGGATTTCTTATAGTAACCCCCCTTTTACTGTGTTTATTCATCTTAATTAGTGAAAATAAGAATTTGATAATGTGTTGCAACATATTTTAATGTAAAAATTACATGACGGTTTAACGAAGGAAAATTGATAACTCTTTTGGGAGGGTTCCGACCCCTTGAACCCCTCCCTTGTGTGCGCCACTGCTGATGAGGGATAGACAGGTGTTAGGGGTACTTTTCGCTGTATGGTGCAGAAGACAATTTCCGTAATTTTCGCTTTTCTCCTTCCCCCTTCATGGAAAAATTGAATGTTAGAGATGTATCACGTAGTAAATTTAACGTACTTTTACGTACTATAAGGATTTTTGTTGACAATATGCTTGTTTTTGAAGTTGGAAGGGGCGAAAATAGGCGTTTTTCGCATTTTTGCAGAAGGGTCGAAAAATCGATATTTTTCAAAGCATTTTAGTTAAAACACCATTCACCACAAAATCAAAGTTGAACAGTGCATTTTGTAGGAAATTTTATTTACTTTAATTTCTTAGCTGAAGTTATTTTCAAAAAATGGATAGTTTTTGAGATATGAGGTAAAAACTGGAAAAAGGGCAAAATCTTTTAGGGTTTTTTTTTTTTTTTTTCCCAATTTTCCACATTGAAGCCGACCTTGCACAAGTCAGCAAACTTGAAATTCAGATTCGGCATCCCCAAAAACATAAAAAAAAACGTTGAAAAAAAAACTTTGGATGTTTTGTTGCGAAAAAAAAACTACCATTTGACTGGACCATAAGGATTGAGTAAAATGTAAGTTTTGCAAACTCACTTAATTTAATCATTGTGGGCGTAAATACATTCATTTGCGATTTTTAAGCTTATAAAGGGTTTATTTATTTAAAATCACAAAGTATTGACGCTTGTCAAACTCCGCCCCGTGTCAACTATTTTCATTCTTAAAATTTTCAATTATTCAGTTGCTGACATAGGGTGGATGTCGCAGCTTTTAGAGTTCTAAAAGAGCACTGGAAGAAAAATGTGCATTCATGAAGGCTGTCGAATTTGGAGAACACTGTTTTGAAGAAAAAAGATTTTTCAAAATTATTAAAAGAAGGGATTGATGATGTTCTACGTTCAAGTATTCTAGAAAATGGCTTTAGGAAGTGTGGATTATATCCATGGAACACGAAAGCAGTAATACTTCCTTTTGAAGCTAATACCAATAACACAATCGTTAACACAGAAGAAAAGCAAAAGAAGGGCTACCCTTCTTAACAAAATGATTGACAAGAAGAAACTGAGTATATTTCAGAAGAGTAATCGAAATATGAGTTAGAAGAAAGAGATTTGTCGTTATTTCAACTTTGTCAAAAGATAAAGCAAGATGTTGACAGTACGTCAACATCTTGGGAACATAAGGTTCTTTCTATTTCTCCGATTTATGAAATCCTGTACATGGACCTTTGGACTGCACGGAAACTTCATCTGAATTTGCTGATGAACCTCTTGATAGCAGCTTTGGGAATATGGATATTGTTCGAATTGAACTGCTATTGCATTCCGAAAGCTACCCAGAAAACACACACAGGTTCTCTGAACATCTATTAACGTTCAGAAAACGTCTTCTGAACGTTAATAGACGTCCAGAGAACCTGTGTGTGTTTGCTGGGTACTGATTTATGTTCAGCCGGACTTCTTCGGTCTCAGTAAAAATTTCCAGTACTATTTAAGAAGAACTTGTTCTTTCAAATTAAAAACGGTGAGCCAAATCAGAAACGAGACTTTGAGGACAAAATACCTTCTATAGTTTCAGGGAGTTTGTGCTAAGATTATTTTAAAAAAAGGTAGCAAAAAAAAAAAGAGGGTGTGGGGGGGGGGGTGGAGAAAGAAAATTAGAACGTGCTGCTGAAAGAGAAAAGTAAAAAGTTGATGAATAAAAGGCTAATGTAGAATAACTTAAAACAAAGATAGTTAAGCGAGGAGTGAGATTTTCCAAAAGAATTTCGGGGAAGATTACCATCGAAATTCGATTTTTTTTTTTCGAAATAAAATTTAGTTATAAAGCATGCTGAGTAAATTTACTCGCGAATAATCACTTTTTAATTAATTTCTCTGTTAATATAACGCCAGGACTAGTTCATTAATAGCCTTTTCTCCCACTGGCAACTATTGAAACAAAATTTTGTTAAATATTGAATTTTTTGTTTCCGTTGGGTGTCAACTATTCAATCAAGTTTTATTTTTAGTATTTTTATTTTTTCTGGTTTGCGTTTACCACGAGGAATAAATACTTGTTTCAATGTAATAAAAGAATAGTAACTATATTTATATCTAATCATAAAATTTTCCTAAAGTGAGCTGCGTCTGAGCTATGCGAAAGAAAATCGAAAAATACATCCTTATAATGTCAGACACTGGTATGTTTACCCAAATTATTTCGTGATAAAATTCGTCTTTTTACAGTAACATCTTATTGAAAGAATATTTCAGGGCCATTAGTATTGCCACAGTGCTTACTGCAAGGATAAAAAAGAATATCTGAATAAATTACTTACTCTCCATCTTAATCTATTCAGGATAAAAAGGGGGGGATATCTACTGTTTATGATAGCGACAGTATCGCGCATATCGAGTGTGACTGCTGTCACATCTGCTTAATATCGTCAGCATAGCGCAAAATGGTTTACCCAGAATATATTTTTCTTTTTTCCATTTTAGATTTTTTTTACACCACATTTATTCAGTTTTTTTTAACCATAAAGGAAGAACAGGCTTCATATCATTAGAAGACTACTAAATTGGTTTCTGGAAAGATATCACGGAGTAAAACGGCCTCTGGATTTATTTCCTACGTCCATTTAACGTATCAGTTATGACACGATTCTTGAAATTTTTTTCTTTATCTTTATTAGACGTGAAAAGTGGCATCGCAGAACAGCGTCGCTGCAAGGTAATAAAAAAATATTAATTTGCATCACAAATGGAAATTAACATTCTCGCTAAGAAATTTCGCATGCAAGTGACGCGCCGGCATTTCTGAACGTTGATTTTTGACTAGCATTAATTCGTGCTGTACCGTATAGGGTTTGTCACTATATAAATAAAAGTAATTTGTTGAGTACTGTGGAGTTGGCATCTTTATAAAGTTAATATTGACTCTTCCTAAGTTAATTTGGTTAAAAGGAGTCACTTTACGAGAGGATTTACTACGGTCACACAATTTGTATCGATGTATACGAATTTTCATGACGATCGGCTGAATAGTCCTGAAGTTCATGTGTTGGCGCGACATCTAGTGTCAAGTTATAGGAAAATGGATAGCGCCAAACTCTTCCCCGTGTACAAATATCTATGAATACCTATTTTGATAGCGATCATTCGCACAGTCAAGAAGTGATACACTGCAGGGCCATCTAGTGGTTAATTAACCCATTTGTGCCTGGATATTTTTGCGACTTTCTTCGATTTTTACTGATAACAGAAATAATAGATAAATTTCTGATGTCAACTTCTTGAACAACGGATGATTTCTTTTAAAATCATTATGCATAAAAATCGAAATATCAACATCCTACTTGGTCATGTTAAAATATTTTGTAGAGTTGAGGCTCAATACTCATGAATAAAGGCTAGGAAAAATAAATAACATTTTCGACTAATAGCGAAAATGCCGTCCCAAAAAAAGGGACGCTAGGCATAAATGGGTTAAAGTAATGATTTGCTACAGCGCCGTCATGTGGCGAATTATAGCAAAATGGATAACGCCAAAATAATCTCATTGTTCAAATAGCTATGTATACTGATTTTCATAGCCAGCGTTTGAATGGTCAAAAATTTGGCCTGCTGCAGCGTCATCTAGTGGCGAGTTAAAATAATAATGCATTGCAGTGCCATCTAGTGGTGAGTAACATCAAAAGTAACACAGTTAGAATATATTCTTCGTGCTCAAATGTGTAAGTATAAAAAAATTTATGCCGATCGGTCGAACGGTACAGAAGTTGATGCGTTGCAGCGCTATTTAGCGGTAAGTTACAGCAAATGGATAGTGAAAAATATTCTCCGTGTTCTAATATCCGCGTGTACCAAATTTCATCGAAATTGGTTGGACGATATTCGCATAGCAAACGGCTAAACGGAATAGAATTCGACGTTCTGCTGCGCCACCCAGTGGAAAGTTAGAGGAAAACGGATAGCATAAAAACCTTCTCCATGATAAAAGACTTAGGTGAACCAAATTTCATGGTGATCTGTGAAACGGTGCTGGAATTTTTCAACCTCCTACACACATACCAACATTCATTTTTATCTATAACCAGTCTTATTATACGTATATACCAGTCTCAAGTAAAATCCAGTTTCAAATCTAAGCCTCGCCAAAGTGCCAGCATACGCCATTTTGCAAGAGTTTTTTCAGGGAATCATTCGAAGCATTGACTTAGCAGCAATCAAAATGGGAAATGGTTCGACCGCCAGGCATTTATTTGAAAAGTGGAATCCCTTAATACAGCCGCATTTTTTAAATTATCAACTATAACATGTTTTATTCATCGTTGCCTCGATGTACTAAATGCGAAGATTTCAATTTTCTGAAATTTGGCGGATTTCCCCCAAGTTAAATCAATGTACTCAATTGGCGAGAATTCTGAAGCTACATCGCTTGAAATGAACTAATAACTGCATTATTTCTGCACGGATAGTTAAAATTTAATGCTGTATTCTAAGAAAACCTATACACTTGTTTTCAAAAATGCTATTCCCTTAAGTTCTCAGTAAATTGCGTCCAAAACCCTAAAACTGTGCAAACCGCTAGAACTCACTTTCTAAAAATCGGCCTATCAGCCATTTTATCTTTCGCTAAACTAAAAAAAAAAATTAAATATTAGACTCGGATATCTTCGATCCTCATTGTTTTGCGTATAAAACATTTCATTCCTGCTCTCATTTCTTATGAGCACACGATATTATAATTAAAAAAATAACCGTACAAATATAAACTAAAAAAATCATTATTATTCTTTTATTTTTCTTTAAGAATTTAAAACATTTTATTCGGCAAAATCGCCACACATGGTAACCAAGATGCTTATTTCACGCACTTTTTTCACTACAGGGGTTACAATTACGTAAAGCTTTCTGCGTGGAGAACATAAAAAATCTCTTAAATTCCGGGAACGGGTGGACTTTCAAAGTTTTAAAGTGGACTATCATTTATTCAGCCGCATTTTTTAAATTATCAACTATATAACGTGTTTTATTCATCGTTACTCCGATGTACTATATGCGAAGATTTCAATTAGCTGAAATTTGGCGGAATCCCCCCAACTTAAATCAATGCACTCAATTGGCGAGAATGCTGAAGATAGATCGCTTGAAATCCCTTAATAACTGCATTATTTCTTCACGGATCATTAAAATTTAACGCTGTATTCTAATAAAACCTTTGCACTTGTTTTCAAAAATCTATTTCCTTAAGCTCTCAATAAATTTCGCCAAGCCGAAAACTGTGCAAACCTCTAGAACTCACTTTCTGGACATTTAAGCCATTTTATTTTTTCGCCAAACTAAAAAATTTTACATATTAGCTTTGGAAATCTTCAATTCTTATTGTTTTGCGTATAAAACATTTCATTCCTGATCTGATTTCCTATTCACGCGATACTATAATAAAAAATAATAATCTTACAAATATAAACTAACAAAAAAAAGTCATTATTATTCTTTTATTTTTACTTTGAGAATTTAAAACATTTTATTCGGCAAAATCGCCACACATGGCAACCACTATGCTTCTTTCACACTTTTTTCACTACAGGGGTTACAATTATGGAAAGCTTTTTGCGTGGAGAGCATAAAAAATCTCTTAAATTCCGGGAACGGGTGGACTTTCAAAGTTTTAAAGTAGACTATAATTTATTCTATATTATTTTACATATCTCTGCAAAATTTCAGGCTGATAGGTCCATTTTTGTGGATTTGTATACGAATCAAATCCACAAACAAACAAACAAACAAACAGAATTTCATTTTTATTTGTAAGGATATCCTAATTCATATTCCATGATAAATAATTTTTAATATACGAAACCAACATAGGAAATTTCTCTCTTGTTCGAATACTTTTCTTGGAGGGTGTACATCTGAAACATTTGTGCCAGATATTTCAAGATGTGGCCCACCCGCCTATCGGGCACGCTGACCAGTCCTGTCAAGTGCTCAGTGCTCGGAAAGTTCACTATTATTATAAAGCGATTATTAACAGCTACATGAAAACGGCGTTTCCGATCCCACATTGCTACGTAATTCGAAATGACTTATGCCTGACCTACCCTTCAAGTTTATCGGAGCTCTTTCGAATCACCCTGTACATTTATTGTGCATGTATAGCAATATTTTTTTTTACCTCTTGGACTGATTTGAATTATTATTTTTTTATCCAGAGGGGATAGCTTAGGGATGGTCCCATATTAGTTTAGTTCGGTTCGATGGCATTTTTCTGAAATTCGGAGAAAAACATGTTTTTAAACCCTTCCCTGAAAGCTTTCAAATAGCGGTATGTCAAAAATGGCCAAGGTTGAAGTTTTGTCCCATAAAATAAGTAACAGGCGATATCTTTTGTATTTGGCGAAATAGTACTAAACCCTACTGTTTTAGTTTTACAATGGAATAATTTTTCGTTATGGTGAAATATTTTGGTCACATTTTGGATATTTGCTAACACGGCGGCGACTTGAAGTATTTCACGGTGCTAAGTATACCAATCTACAAAGGATTATGTACATAAGATATGGAGAGGTGTTTTAATGGCAGTCGTGATGGGAATGATTATCGATTTTGCGCATACTAGGGTTCGCACGGATCCTGGATTTGCTATAATTCCGAACTTTTGAAATATTGTCGTATAGTGGTGCGATATTTTAAAAGTGGTCCAGTGTTTTTTATAAAATATGGGAAAATGTTCTATTAAGTATCTCAAATACAATAAAACATTTTAGGACAATTTTTCAAAAGTTCCGAATTTTAGCATATTAAGGATAACGACCCGTACGAATCCTGGCATACGTAAATCGCCTAAGAATCGCCAGTGAATAAAAAGTAGTCATTGGTGGTAAATATCCAAGCTGCTGCATAATTTGAAGTCGGTTTTCTGTTTTCTTTTCTTTCTTTTTTCTTTCTTTTTCCTTTTTTAAAAAATTATACTTGCATATTTTCTATGTATATTTCTGTTGAAGATGTATCCGAAAAATTCGGAAGTATTTAATTCGTGACTTAGATGAATTTGTTCTGCTTTTGGCAAACATTTTTGTGAGTAAACGGTGCTAACTGTAAGTTTCACGTTACTGGCTACTTCTGATCCGGCCCGGACTAGCCAGGTCGGTTGGTCGGCAATTGCCGAGGGCCCCCGACCTTGGGGGCACCACAGAAGCCCCAATAATAGATATACTACTTTATAATGAAAGTAATTCGATATGTATCAGAGTAATAGGTATGATTATTTACTTCCTCTTAATCCTGCGCCTTTACACAGTGGCGTAGTGGAGGGCCCCCACAGACCCCGCTGCTCGAGGGCCTGCCCGGAGAATCAGGGGCCCCAACAGCCTTAAAATAATTAAATGCGGTTTTTAGGCACAAAAGCCTAATTTTCAAATATTGCACATCCTAGTATTCTAATCCCTCTAAATTCCCCAGTAAGGGACCCCTTTTTAATCTCTAGCTGAGGGCCCAAAAAAGAGCCCCAGTCCGGCCCTGTTTCCGATATTTTAAAAAACATCGGGGTATAAATTTTTATGCTCTGATCCCTGCTTTCTTTTCCGATCTTTCTCTTTTTGGGGGAAATTTCCATTTGAAAATATTTCTGGCCATTTTGTAGAGACTGTTGCACCGTAAAATATTTAGGGATATTGAAGAAGAAAATTCAAGGACTCAACTAGTCCTATTGTTTTTGAAGATAATGTTTCTTGAAAGTGACAAAAATTACTTACTTAATTCATAGATTGTTCTGGGAAACATCTGTGAAAACTGCCGAAATCTAAGATACACCGAATTTCCGTTATTTTTCCTGTCGTGGTCAAGGCCACAGCTACAAAAATTCGGATGGGGGGATATGCAGCTCTTCGGGGTAGGGGGTTATGCAGCGCTAAAAACTTTTGACCTTTAACTGATGTCCAGAATCTAAGCGAATAAAAAACTACTAATGCACTTATTAAAATTTTCTGGGGAATCACCCCTTTGGTCACCCCTGGCTATGACCTTGGCCATGGTAAATAAAATCGTTGAACTGACAAACGGTTTTCTCAAATTCGAAGAAAATGGTCTCGCTTTGCTGCCCAATAATTTTCATACAATGTTCTGAAATAATTTCACAACGCTAGCGTGTTCTCAAGTTGGAAATTTCTGCTTAGATGAATATTTGGAAAAAAAAGGAAGAACGAATAGAATTTTTTCATATTGAAATTGTACGAAAATTTTGTAGATGAGGAATATTTATTTCTTTTTGCCTTTTCTTAAAAAAAAAAAAAAAAAAAAATGCTTAAGTCTATAAATTCTTCTTAAAGTCAGAAAATAATAGTTCTGTTTAAACATGAACTCGACATTTCCATTACATCATCGTAATTCAGTTTCCAACACGGGGAAGAACGTTAAAGAAGCGCGTACAAACAATGCAGCTGTTTATCACCGATGAAAACAATAGCCTCTCTGAGCGAGAAAATTAGAAAACCTGTAACATACAAATTAAAAACGAAAAAAAAAAATTTAGTGGAATGCTTATGTGGTTATCAAATTTATGTTTGTCGTTTGAAAGCACAATCTTATGTTCTGTTTCAAGCCGAAAAACTCACTTGAGATTTATTATTATAGCTGAAGTACCCGTTCTTCGCACGGCAATGGCTATTGTTAACACTAATGCGATTGAAAAGAAAATAATTATATATTCATGTCTTCATCATGTTCTTCATTTTTGTTTCGCAAATAATTTATGTTTTTGCATTTGGTTAGATATTTGCCAAACTATATTGGTTGTGATGGTTTTTTTTCCGCAAAGTTTGTTAGCATTTACCTTACTAATACACTTTTAAAAGCATAAATAACGTAAAAACGGCGTCAAAAGAATTGTTGTTTTCGAAAAAATTTTAATAACATTTTACACCAACTTTCCCTCATTATTTTCGAAAAGGTTAATATCAAAATTTATACCTTTTCTTCTTATTTTCTTTTGGTTTTTCATTCTTATTTTAGTTATAGAACAATTTGAATTATGGTAATAAGGCTAAAGTATTTCATGTAAACGCAAGAATTACTGTATTTATTGTATATTAACGAATATTACGATAATTCTCATCATGTAAAATATCAGTGTATCAATCTCTAGGGCCCCTGATCTGGGGTTTCGCGAGACAGAAGAATACTCCGAGGACAAAAAATGCTTGAAACCAAAAAGGTGACCTGCTGCCGGAGGTTTATCCTGGTATCTTATGGTTGAGTTATTAAATACTACAACCAAACAAAAACTGAAGTAATTTTAAGATTTGGTTCTTAAGATTTGGAAAATAAGAATACACAAATGCGAAACGCAAATGAAACATCAACCTTTAAAAACACTCATCTATTTCATACATTTTGAATTTTATTTTCTTCACATATGTGGTAATAAATCTTCAATATTATCCAGATCTGCACACGCGCTCTGTGAGCTTTCCCCTTATGAGATGCAGCAACATTTGATGCTATGGACAGAATCCGTGGCTTTTCTGTGGTATGAAGTTTATGACTTGAAAAATGACGTACATCGTTCTACTTTCATCCATCGTACAGTGATTTAATTATTTACAACTTTATAGTTACCACAGAAACAAGAGGCTTTTTGATACTCAGCGCTAAATTCAACAATTACACGGAGAAAAAACGTTTTGGTAATTTCTTCTGTCA
The DNA here is from genome assembly GCA_038373885.1 of Cheiracanthium punctorium. Lineage (NCBI taxonomy): Eukaryota > Metazoa > Arthropoda > Arachnida > Araneae > Cheiracanthiidae > Cheiracanthium > Cheiracanthium punctorium. Next base: position 19,299 of record JAWZYV010011814.1, on the reverse strand, counting down.
AAACTACCGTGGGATATATGTCAATGTAGTATTATTCATCGTTTAATTAGTTGTAAAGTGGACCAAAATATTAACATATGCTTTAATCCATAGTGTCGTAGCAAACTTCCTTTTTTTAAAATTCGTAATCTAACCGCAAGTCTTGGCAATCATTTGACGCCATCAAAATTTACAGTATTTTTGCAAAATCTATTCAAAATTTTATGAATTTTCAATGCTTATTGATTAGTTACAACTAATATTACAATACCAAATTTTATTTGCTTTCAGCAGACTCATGGATTACTTAAGGATGTGAATTTCTATATACTTAAATCAAAAGTATTCTTACACATTGCGGCCTATACATTTAAATCATTTTAAGTGCACTAGTTCCTGAACTCTAGATCCGATTCAGTTGAATAACATTTATTTATATGCTTGGTAAATATCAAATGTTCGGAAAGTTGAGTGGAGTCACTCCAGATTTTGTTTCTCTTAAAATAAGTAATTTTCACAGTACATCTTCAACATTCCGTTTTTTCACATTTTCCTTAGAACATAACCCACTGTTCTCACTTAGTTCGTTAATTCAGAATTTCTAGATTTCTTAAACTCAAAATGAAAATAAATAAATATAAAACAAAACAAAAAAAAATGTTGGCTTACTGACACTTTCTAAATACTCCAATTTGTAAAACTATTATAAGTATTTTGCTTTTAATTTGAATCAGCAACTTAAGTGGCAACACTGGGCTTTGTTACAAGGGAAACTGCAACGTTGAAAATAGAATATAAAATTACTTGTTTAAGTGAACAAGAATAAAAATGTCTACAGTATAATTTTAATTCATACAAATCAGAATTATTTTGCGGCCAAAATATTGCTTGTTGTATTCGCAGAATACTTGTGTAGGCTTTCTACACAGCATTTATTTCAAAATTATTTAAATTGGAACTAATGTAAGCATTTCAAAGAGTCTACATAAAAATCTACTTTATATTAATATCCGAACGCCAACTCTAAGAATTCTTTAGGTTAAATATATAAAATATTTCAAATGTATTAAATTCCCGTCTCTCAGGAAAAACAAATTCTGCAAGCAAATATCTTAATTTTATAAAATTGTTGATGCTATTGAAGAGTCAAAACTTTCAGTTTTACAAATATTCGAGACTAAGTATATAGTAAATGAAATCTGTTTCAGATGAAAATCTTATTTTCTATTTTCCTCTTTCTGAAACTAAAATTTGATCAGAAAAAATTTCTAAAGGAAAATTGACAAGAACTTTGCATAAGATATACTGACAAAGTTATTAGTTGCCATTATCATATATTATTAAATTTATTTTTTTTTACATAAGCTGCAATTACCGTTATAAAATAAGAAAAAAATGTTAACTGTATTTATTAAATTCATTTATTAAATTCATTTTTTAAAATATTTTAATGGATTAAATTATACAATCAGACATTTAACTTTAAATTTAAGTTAAAATAAGTCCTTTATAGCGTTTGAAATGTGACTGTAGTAGATATTTGAAGGTTTTTTTGTGTGTGTGGGGGGGGGGGGGGTCGTAAAAAAAAAGAAGCCCAGGGCTCAAATATCCTGGCGTAAGTCAGTCTCTGGCTTTACCACTATGACACCAACCATGTTTTTTAACAGAATAATGTCTAAAATATCAAAATCACTAAAACTAATTTCATTTATATGATGCGAAATCTGATCAACAGAAAGTTTTTGAACCTGATATCACAAAAATGTATCATGCAACACAGACAGCAAGATCTGGTGTTCTTCTGTTTATTGGGGGAGATAAGAAAAGTGAGCATAGTGTTCTATTTCAAACCATCTTGATTATTATTATTATTATTATTGTTTTAATTTGTAATTGAAGCAGGAAAGATAAATCAAGCTAAACGCATGCATTATGAAACACTTTCCAACGCAACGTTATTTGAGCATATACTTTAATCCATAGGAATCCAAGGAAAAATTAACTGTTCATCCTCTTCGTCGAAAAGATGCCACGATAGAGATCCTCCTTTTGGGGCCTATCGTTTCTTCCCGGTGTATGCGAAGTCCCTCAAGAACAAGGTACTGCGCAAGCACAACACTGGGTCAGAGCGAGCCAAAGACCATTTTCCGGAAGCAATGATTTGGCACCCAAGGGAAATCGCTGTCGTCGCAGCTTTGCAACAAATCGAATAGAACAGGTTAAATCAAATAAGACACAAAAGTTTGTTTTTAATCTCTCATCATGTATTTAGAAAATATTGTGTGAATACCTATATTCCGTGATTAGATCCTATGATTAGATTATTATTTCACCTCATTCCTAAGAAAAGGCGCTTGACCACAGGTAAAGTACTGAAGTACATACTTCTCAGAAGATATTTTGGACGGGTAGATTTTCGGCTGTGAAAGGTTTCCATTTCAGCTACACTTTTATCATCTAAATATTGAATTTTACAGGGGAAAAATAAGCTCGAAAAGTTTAGAGTTTAAAAATATTATCTTATAGGAATTTTACAACCAGTGATTAAAATCCAATATGTTTGTAAAAGCGAAAAATCATTTTCGAACAAAAATAAAGGAAATTCTAGCATTATATGTTATGTTTAAATCATAGTGGTCTTAAAGGGTTAAATACTCATTCTAAAAAATTTTTGAGTCCAACTGCCTACGCAGTTTTATACAGTTTGCATTCAAAATGACAAGCTGTCTAATACCACATTTGCCGTTACAAATAATAAAACTCTGATTTAAAAATAATAATAATAATAATAATAATAATAAGTTGTATTTCTTTACACAATCTTATTAATACTATAATTTGTAAAGAACTTTAAATTTATATTTCTTTGCATACTATAATTACTGCTGTTGAGCATTTTTCTGGCACAGCCATAACTGTGCCAATGAACCTACGTAAACGCAAAACTGGCGAAGAGTATTTACATTGTTCCCTTTTCCTTGATGAAAATGAAATTTACTACTTTTCTGATTCGATTCTTAAAAGTAATATACACATTAAGAAGAAATTCTGTTTTATTTTCGTACTTGTAATTATCAAAGAGCTTTTTACTCATTGCAATGAAACTACAAAATAAAGCAATGCGCAGGAAAATATAAATAAATAAATAACATACCTTTACTCAAAAAAGCTGTGTGTGAAGCGGCAAAAGTTAGGTCTCGAGGTAACTCTTAATGTACTGTTTTTATGACTTCCTTTGAACCTGATGTTGTTATAGACACACAGTACAAATATTTTTGCGAAAAAAGCACAATACTGCAATGCTATTTGCTTCTATTTAAAATTCGTAATATCTAATTCCAGTGCGTTCAGTGCAATGCATTTAAATACTTGATTTCTTTATAAAAAATTTTTTTCACTATGATTATTCTATTTGTAAAATCCACACTATCAATCACTACTATAGAGGACTCAAAGCACCCACACTAGAATCTGTGAAACGGAATTACGCTCAATACACGTTTTTCAAAGGAGAAAAAAAAAAATTTCTTGAAAATTGGAGGTCAGTACAAATACTTCTTTATACAGTGCACATATACTTCAGACTCTAAGCATTTGTGTCTTCTGCGTAAAGTCCAATACCGTGAATTTATTTAAAAAGATGCTCACAATGCTTGATTTCTCCACTAAAATATTTCTTAAAAAAAAAAAAAAATTGGAAGTCAATAAAAGGAGGGTATTTATGAGACGCACACTGTATAACTTTAGATCTTTTTAGCTCCTCTTCGCACCATTAAAAAATTAAATGGAATGGAATTGGATCACACACTCGAAACAATGCTCGATCTTTCGACAAAAGGGCCTTTTCGCAATTGGAGGTGGTTAGTCGAAATGAAGTCTGAAACCGGATGACATTTTTTGGCTTTCGCGGGACTTGGGAAGTCCTTGCGGGACCACTCGGGAAAGCAGCGACACCTGTGGCCGAGGATTTTCCAAAAGGGTGAGCCAGTTTCGTAATAAATGAATTGTTGATAAACAAATGACATTTTGATGTAGCCCAGTTACACGCGAGCGCTTTTTCTTTTTTTTTTTTCTGCTTCTTCTTCCAGGATTTCAGTTACTGCAGTTATGCAGGCGTATTATAAGAACATCGCTTCGCTCCATGATTCTCAGGAGGCTAATCTGTAAGATAGGGATGTTAATTGAGATCAGTGGCGGCCCGTGGTCAAAACTGTTAGTGCAGCCGGAAGCATGTGAGCCCCCCCCCCCTTTCCTCCGGACAGGATTGGAAAATCTTTTGTTACTGAATTCGAAAACTGGCGGATTAAGCCCTCACCGAGGAAAAAAAAAAAAAAAAGAAATTACATAAAAAATGTAAGAATTCCTATTTTACTTCCATAAAATGGACATAAATTTCAACCAGCCGCTCTTATCCTCAAAATTGCATTAATCCGTGTCTGATTCGAACAGGGGCGTAGCCAGGGGGGGGGGGATATCGGGATATATCCCCCCCCGAAATTTTTGGATTAGTGATGAAATTCCATCTATTTATACACATATAAGTTCATATCCCCCCCCGAAAAATTTTCCAGGTGCATATCCCCCCCCCCCCCGAAAAATTTTCCTGGCTACGCGCCTGGATTCGAAGTTTCCTTAGAATTTTCTTTTGTAACGATAACTTGAGAAGAAACGAAAAAATAAGAAAACTTACTTATTTTTTATAAGTCAAATCAATCCTCCTTTCTTTTAAACATGCGAATCGGTCAGTGATGTCCCCATAAAAAGGCGTTGTTTTAATTCAGATATCCATAATTTTAAAAGCTCTTTAAAATTTCCCATGTTTAAAGAATTTTCTCGCTCGCCATGTCCTCTAAATGCCAGTTCTTGCTTACTTAAAAACAATACTGCTTTTATGGGTAATTGTCCATTCATAAGCGTCTATTCAGGCTTATCTTACTGATAAATTCAGCAATATAAGGTCGAGAGTTTTCCAAACATATATTCTCCTTACCCCCTCCCTCCTTCTCGTCCGAGCCAATCAGTTAGTCGAGTTCTCAAGTTCAGCCGCCGTTAAAAAATCTTTCATCGGCTGTATCAGCTGCATACTCCCTATGCCGGAGAGGCTGCTTACGTAGTCGTTGTCATGGCAACGTTGCTGCCAATATTCTTTTCAGCGCTCTGGGCTGAACCAAAGATTTTCCCAATTGAATTGCGGGAAGATTAAAGTGCTTTTTTTCTGAATGAGCGATCCGGCCTCAATACGTTTTTTTGTGTTTGGTTTTTTTCGGAGATTTTTTTAATTTACCGTAGGAATTCCACAATTCTAATCTGAATTTAGGAAAATTAGTAGAATAAATTATTTTAAAGTATGTGCTGATAATTTCAAGTGCAGCCCGGCTGTACTTGCTGTATCCCACGAGCCGCCACTGATTGAGATCAGAGATCAGGCTGGCGCTCCTGAATAGGCAATTTTGGTCCAGTACGGTAAATTTCCGAAATCGTTTCTCCCTTAGCCTGTTTGCTCCATTTTTGCTAAACTTTAATTTTGTGTGTGTGTGTACACAGCGTTGCATAACCCTTTGAGGCGCAACCCTTTCCCAATGCTGAAAAAAGGGCAGTCGTTGCTATCGCTCGACTTAACTACTAGCAAGATGGCGGACGATCGAAACGTTCATCGCGTGTCACAGATCTAGAGACCCTTTTTTGACGACGGCACAGCCAGCTGTCGTCAAAAAGGGTCTCTAGATCTGTGGCACGCGATGAACGTTTCGATCGTCCGCCATCTTGCTGGTAGTTAAGTCGAGCGATGGCAACGGCTGCCCTTTTTTCGGCATTGGGCAATCTATCCAGCTGTTCTCACATTCTTCCATTTTTCAGCAGACGTCAGTGCTGTTAAAAATAATCGTGACTATTTTTTTACGGGAAATGACGTGCTAAAGAGTAAAGGATTCTCGTGGAGCTATGTCACCCGCAACTATTTTTATAGAAATGAAATCTATTCTTCGTGACTGGCAACAATAAAAACGGCAGAGTTTGGTGTTCCCAGAACGGGAACACTGCGCGTTAAAGAGTTAACCTGTTTGCTCCCATTTTTGCTAAACTTTAATTTTGTGTGTGTGTGTACACAGAGTTGCTTAACGGCTTTGGTCTTTGAATGGTCTACTGTAAAGCAAGGGCGGATTAAAGGGGCGGCCGCCCTCTCCGAGAAAAAAGAAATTAATGTAAAAGATCCTGTTTTACTTCCATAAAATTATATTCCGACTAGTCGCCCCACACACAGAATTGTATTAATGTGCTTCTGCAGTTAAGAGGAATCTCCAGATGCAACGATGGAAAGTAACAGGCTATAGATTGTCAATGATGGGCATGAGGTAATGAAACTATTCGAATTAATCTGTTATTAAATTCGTTGTAGCAAAATCGTTAAAAAAAATCCATTCCAACACTCAGCACTTTGCATTTTAGCGTTTTCAAATGTAATTGTGGTGTTAAGGCCAATTATCTGCGCAAGGGATCTAGGCCTAGGGTGGTATTGCCCTCCGTGGGGTACTTTTTAAGGGATCCTAACCCGTATTTACGCGAAGTTTCGGAGAAAACTACGGAAAACTCAGAACGGTTATGCCAGCGGACGCGACCTGGTTTTGAACCAGGCACCTTCCGTCTCCCAGTTCAAGATTGTGTGTGATTAAGGCAAACCTGCGCGAGGGGTATCTGCCTAAGAGGAGGGATGCCTTGGTAGGACTTTCTAAGGGGTTCTATCGCGTATTCACGTTACATCTGGAGAAAACCTACCAAAACTCTAGACCGTTAGATCGACGACCGCGCGATGGGATCCGAACCCGGGACCTTCACACTTCGGCCGTCTACCATTTTCAGTGCCTCTCCCAGTTCAAAGCGCTAGCGCTATGCCACTTGTGGGGTTTTAGCGTTTTCAAAAGCATTATTAGCCTATAGTTAATTTGAGGTAAGGATCCATAATGTCACTTTTGCATCTACATTCGCACAGTTTAAAAAGAGCTGAAGATATTTTTTTTTTTTTTCACACCGGTACAAAACCTTATCTTACTCTCTGACTTTGGCTTCAGTTTATAAAAATTTTCTTCCAGCTGTAACATACAGTCAGAGTTGGACAGTATCGCAAATACATGTATTTGAAATACATTTGTATCGCGTAGTTTGTATTTTCACTCGTAAAAACAAAGTATTTTGAAAGTGTATTTTAAAATTCATTTTCAATGTATTTTGTATTTTAAAATACAGGAAATACATTTTATATTCTGACATTAAATTGACCGTAACACCACACATTGCTCAGATAGCATGTGAGAATGAAAATCATAAAATTGCTGATATTCCCTTTTCCCCCTTTCTTGATGTGATTTGTGAGCTGCACCTAGAGGTCTGCGCCGCACGGAAATTCGCGGCGGCGGCGTAACGACCTCAGAAACCCGCCGCGGCGTGAGAATTTTTTTTTAAAAGAGCCTAATGAAAATGGGTGTATGCGAACACACACACACACACGTATACATTGGCGCTAAAATGAGATTTTTTTTAAAGACTAGAATTTTTATGAAAACTAGTCCAGGGTTCGTACGGATACTGGAATTGCTAAAATTCTGAACTTTTTAAATAATGGCGTATAATGGTCTGATATTTTCCAAGTTGTCCAGTTTTTTATAAAATACAAAAAGAAGTTCTCTCGAGTTTTTCAAATAGTAGGACGTTTAACGACAATTTTCCAAAAGTTCGGAATTTTAGCAATTTAAGGACCCGTACGAACCCTGTAGTCTTGAGTATGATGTTGTACGATTACGGTCAATTAGCTACACATGGGGTCTGGGCGGAGGGGTGGGGTGTAGAGATGACAACTGTGTTCGGCCTCGTGCGGTTTCGATTGTATCTGTCTTTAACTTGCACAAATTGCAAAATTTATGATATTCTATCAATGAAGTAAATGACTTTTATTTATCTGTTAGCTGAAATTTCAGGCTCGGGCTCCGACTCAAATAATGCCGCTCGTGCGGGCTCGAATGAAAAGTCCTCGGGCTCGGGGTTTAAAAAATGACCTTGAACGCATCTCTAGTGGGGTGCCCTCCATGGAGGTCATTTAAGGGGTCCTAGCCCGTATCTACACTAAGTTTCGGAGGTAACCACGGAAAACTATACGAACGGTTAGGTCGGCGGATGCGACCTGGTTTTGAACCAGGCACCTTACGTCTCTCAGTTTAGAGCGCTGTGCGCTCGGCCATTGCTGGGGCTCCAGAATATGAGCTTGCCGTTGTGGTACACTTTTAAAATATTTCTACTGCAAAACTGAAATAATTGATTTTATCAAGCTCGAATAGGCTCATGTTGTTTATATGGCAGATTCACGATACATAGTTATCAATATACGATTGATATATTATTTGCTTTTAAGAATTTTTTTCCCCACAACCTTTTCATGAACCATTCCAAACCTATAATGTTCTTTTGAGGTATAAAGAAATGTTTAAACAGTTTTTAAAGCAATCAAATTACTACATTGACTCAAAAAATTTAAATTGTATCTTTACAGGTTACTAGCGTTAAGAAGCAGCCAGAAAAAAATAAGCAATTGAAAGTTTAGGCACAATTTTAAAAAATGTTTTGAAGCCCATTGTATGCCGCAGCGTAAAATCAGCGTTCTTCGCCGGCGCGCCGGTCTAGACCTCGGCAGCGGCGGCGTAGCGCGGCGGCGCAGACCTCTAGCTGCACCTAAACTACACTTGGTATTGCAACTGAAAACGTGTTGGGATCTTTTGTGATCTTTAAATTTAACTAAACAGAAAGGAAAAGGGGAAAGCTTTCATACTCCTGTCCCTGTATGTTTGGTCTAGGAATGTTTCTAGATTTACAGTGAAGCCAAATGTAGTAAAAGCATGTTTGAGTAGTATTTGTTGTATTTTTTAAGGGGATTCATAAACAACTTGAAATGTGTTGCAAAGTTCCAGAAAAATAAGATTGTCAGTATTTTTGCAGTAGTATAATGTATTGGTTATCGTGGTTAAGAGACAAAGCTACAAGATCACTATCTGCCTAAAGGGGAAGATGCCTTGGACGGGGTGGGGACTTTTTAAGGCGAATTCGCGTTACATCTGAGTAAAACATCCCAGACGATTAGATCGACAGCTTCAGGTAATAAGATGGGATCAATCAAACTTCCATTCTAGAAGATTTTGAAACCTGTTGTGTGCACTTCCAAATCTTGTCTGTAGATATAAAAGAAAGATTTTAAATCGCAGTGTCAATTATGGAATCTGAAAAGTTAGATAATATGCAGAAGATTTAAATCTACAATAATTTTTTTTAAAACTCACCTAAAGATAAAACATACATTTTTTAATAGGTTAAGATTTAGCTGAGTGTTTGTGTTGAAACGTTTAACTGAAATCACACAATAAATAATAGATATTTATTATATACTAGCTGAAGTACCCGTTCTTCGCACGGGAATGAATGGACTTTTTGATATTACGATTTGTGGTTATTACTATTCATTGTAATATATAGCAAAATGGATATCACATTATATTGTGTTCAATAACCATGCATAGCGAATTTCAAGGCAATCGTTTGTACGGCGCGCGTAGCGCAATCTAGTGGCGAGTTTTAGCAAAACGGATACGGCGAAAATATTCTTGGCATTCAGATATCGATGAATACGAAATTTCAGGACGATCGGCTGGACAGCACTGAAGTTCATGTGTTGACGCGACATCTAACGCGAAACTCTTCCCCGTGTTCAAATATCTATGTATACCTATTTTCATAGCGATCAGTTGCACAGTCAAGAAGTGATACACTGCAGCGCCATCTAGTGATTAATTAAAGTAATGATTTGCTACAGTGCCGTCAAGTGGCGAGTTATAGCAAAATGGATAACGCCAAAATATTCTCATTGTTCAAATAGCTATGTATACTGATTTTCATAGCGACCGTTTGAATGGTCAAGAATTTGGCCTGCTGCAGCGTCATCTAGTGGCGAGTTAAAATAATAATGCATTGCAGTGCCATCTAGTGGTGAGTAACATCAAAAGGAACACAGTTAGAATATATTCTTCGTGCTGAAATGTGTAAGTATAAGAAATTTTATGCCGATCGGTCGAACGGTATAGAAGTTGATGCGTTGCAGCGCCATTTAGCGGCAAGTTACAGCAAAATGGATACTGAAAAATATTCTCCGTGTTCTAATATCCGCGTGTACCAAATTTCATCGAAATCAGTTGGACGATATTCGCATAGTAAACGGCTAAACGGAATAGAATTTGACGTTCTGCTGCGCCACCTGGTGGCAAGTTAGAGGAAAACGGATAGCATAAAAAGCTTCTCCATGATAAAAGACTTAGGTGAACCAAATTTCATGGTGCAACGGTGCTCAACGGTGCTGGAGTTTTTCAACCTCATACACACATACCAACATTCATTTTTATCTATAACCAGTGTCATTACATATCCCAGTCTCAAATAAAATCCAGTTTCAAATCTAAGCCTCGCCAAAGTGCCAACATACGCCATTTTGCAAGCGTTTTTCAGGAAATCATTCCAAGCATTGACTTAGCAGCAATCAATATGGGAAATGGTTCGACCGCGAAAAAGTAAAGCAAGCCTTTATTTGAAAAGTGGAATCCCTTAATACAGCCGAATTTTTTAAAATTATCAACTATAACGTGTTTTATTCATCGTTACTCCGATGTACTAAATGAGAAGATTTCATTTTCTGAAATTTGGCGGAATTCCCCCAACTTAAATCAATGTACTCATTTGGCGAGAATTCTGGAGATAGATCACTTGAAATCCCTTAACAACTGCATTATTTCTTCACGGATCATTAAAATTTAACGTTGTATTCTAATAAAACCTTTGCACTTGTTTTCAAAAATCTATTTCCTTAAGCTCTCAATAAATTGCGCCAAGCCGAAATCTGTGCAAACCGCTAGAACTCACTTTCTCAAAATCGGCATTTGAGCCATTTTATTTTTTCGCCAAACTAAATAAATTTACCTATTAGCCTCGGAAATCTTCAATTCTTATTGTTTTGCGTATAAAACATTTAATTCCTGCTCCGATTTCCCATGCACACGATATTATAATTTTAAAAAAAATAACCTTACGAATATAAACTAACAAAAAAAAAATCATTATTATTCTTTTATTTTTACTTTGAGAATTTAAAACATTTTATTCGGCAAAATCGCCACACATGGCAACCACGATCCTTATTTCACACTTTTTTCACTACAGGGGTTACAATTACGGAAAGCTTTTTGCGTGGAGAGCATAAAAAATCTCTTAAATTCCGGGAACGGGTGGACTTTCAAAGTTTTAAAGTGGACTACGATTTATTCTATATTATTTTACATATCTGTGCTAAATTTCAGGCCGATAGGTTCATTTTTGTGGATTTGTATACGAATCAAATCCACAAACAAACAAACAAACAAACAAACAAACAGAATTTCATTTTTATTTATAAGATGTAGAGGTTTATTTTAAGCACTGTGAATTTTAGGAATTAAAGTTTTTATAAACGCTTTTGAAACAAACTAGTATTCATTGTTCACATGCTGAAATTATATTGTTTTCATTGCGTTTTGAATATTAATGCAATTCTTCAGAAACAGCCTGTTTTGAATCTTATTGCTATACTGGTCTTATTGCTACCGAATTTCTTCAATGAATTTAAGATTACGCCTGCTACTCGTTGGTAGTTTATTTAATTTGTTTCACCTCTGTCGAGATACTCTTTCAGTAATAGCTACGGATCAGTTAAAGCTTTTTTTTAAGGAAAATACTGCAACTCTTTTTGCTTTAGTTATTCTTTTTTCTCTATACCAGAAATAAAAGACAAAACCAATCAGCTATGTCAGAGATTTGGTAAAATTCTGAATTTGGTCTCTGCACAAGCTCCACTGTGTGGTCTTGCGAAAGATGAAAAATATTTACAAATAACCAATCATTCACTAAAACATTTTAAGTAAGTATTTTGAAATACATTTCTGAACATATGTCTTAATGTATGCAAAATTTTCCGCGTAAAAATGTTTTCAGGAAATTGTATAGAACATGTATTTTTATTGTTTGAAAAGTGAATATATTAAAATTTGTAAAAGAAACATTTGGCATTTCTTTGCTCCTTAACTGTCTGACTGTTTTTTTTTTCAAATTAGCTATGCGCCATGGAATGATTTTTAAGATTAGCTTTAAACTAAAAATTTAATAACAGAATTTTACAGTTTGATGCACAAAAATGGGCATCATTAATTTGAAATCTGACTGCCTTAGAATAACGACAGGATGTAACCATCAAACATGCAGAGCTGCAAAACTTTATTACAACATAAAAGTGTTAATCTCTTACAAAAAAAAAGCCAGAATTTAGTTTGAACACGTTCCACAGTTTCTGATAAAATAGTGCTCCTCCTCCGCTTTTTTTTCCCTCTTAAATATTTGAAGTATATTATGACTTATTTTCACTGACTGAAGTGACTAAAAAAAGGCTGACAAGTTTCCTGTAATATAAATGAGAGTATGGATAGGAAAGATAGCTGAAAATGGAAAATCCCTGTTTCTTCAACTGCAAAACTGGAAGTGAGGAAGTGCGAAGGAATACAAACACTGGTACTTCTTCACTCCAACAAGCTGTATGCTAGCTAGTACCAGACTGATAAGAATGATTTATGAAATTAAACAGTTAAAAATTAGAACACTGACATGTTATGGCGTAAAAGTAATTTTTCAAATATAATGCTCGCATGATTTTTGTTGACCAATATTAAGAAACTCTCGCCTAGCCAATTGCTGTAATACGTGTTAGGTTCTCTACTTTTCAAAATATATATTACTAGTACTCTGATCGCATTTTTACTTTCCGAGAATGTACCGTGTAAGGAAAGTATTGTAAACATGAAAAAATTCGACTTCGAGATTTTGGCGTTTTTACACGTTTTGAGGTCTTCTGAATTAATTCATTTATGCTATTTTTACGAGATGTGTGTATGTATGTGTGCGTGTGTGTATGCGCGTAAACACGATAGCTCCTAAACGGGGCATTCGATTGAGCTCAAATTGGGTATATATGTTATAAACTACCGTCAGAAGACCGCTATTGATTTTGGTGTGTATAGGACTTATAGTTTTTCTACAGGGCTACGGCAAAGATTTCTTTTACATTGTGGCCTATGGAGGGAAATTCTTGAAGGTGCGCTAGCGTTTAAACAGTACATTCGATTGACCTCAAAAATTTTCACTATTGTGTTTTGATGAATTCTTCATCGATTAAAATTTATTTAAATGCTTCGTAATGATCTTAATCGTAAGTGTTCGGAAAGTCAAGTGGAGTCACTCCAGATTTTTTTTTTCTGCAAACTATACGCTGTTGCCACTAAACAACCACTGGAACAGCTTGGATGATTTCCACCAATGGCGCCTTTTTATTCTTAGGCGATTGACATATGAGCAAAACTGAGGTGTAGTCCGTCCTTACAGAAAAAGTGGGGAGACACATATTTTTTATGTGCGAGCATAAATGGAACAAGTTCGTGTATTTACGAACAGATGGAATGCCACTTCGAAGTTTTACCCCGCTTCACTATGAAAAGTACTTAAAATATTTATATGTTCTTGATCAAAAAACTCCAAAAGTTCTCTCAAAATTTTAAAAAAAATTATCGGGAAATTCTTCGAACAGTAACAATCTTCCTTTATAGTATATCTGTTTCATTTTTTAAAGAAAGGGGTGAAAATGTTTAATTTGAAATACCAAGAGAAAAAAAATACTTTTAGTGACAACTCTCCGTACATGGCAAATTGCAATTACTGTCTCGCTGCAACTTGTGTGGCAAAATAACACAGACCATTAACAAGTTAGGCACGGAATTGATAATCCAGCCTGAGTAAAATTGCGATTAATTTAGATGTTTCTCGGTCTCAATCTACCTTATTTGTCGTCGTGTAAGACGAAAATGTAACAAATGGAGTCTCGCGAAGATAACCTTTGATGTTCAAGCACTCAGAATGAAAATTCGGTATTCCACATGCGCTTTTCGCCAGGCTAATTCCCATTAAAGCATAACACCTTTTTTATCAGCGTCTGACATATCTAAAACTGATGATTACCACCTTAGAGCTAAGGCACCATTGCCCGTCAGACGTATACTAAACAGTCTCATCGTAAGGATTCCGTCACGAACTGTTTTGTCACTCATCCTTCACCGACAAATGCACGAAATCTTGATGCGTTTTTCTTCTTCTTCTTTATTTTTTTAGTAATTTATTTACAAATTCTTGAAATTCAGTACATTATTTCTTGAAATCTTTATTAAGATGTTACACTTGGGGGGGGGGGAAGATTGCACTCTTTTTATCGATATCTTTCATACGTCATTTATCCATAGTCTTTCTCTCTCTCTCTCTCTCTCTCTCTCTCTCTCTCTCTCTATATATATATATATATATATATATATATATATATATATATATATATATATATATATATATATATATATATATATATATATTAATTAGTTAGAATAAATTATTGTTTCCATCACACTTTTTATACAAACTTTTCATTAAATTGAAAAAGGAAAGATAAATCCTACCAAACGCATTGATTATAAAACTAATATATCTTAAGGGTTTTTTTTTCAGAATTCCTCTGAGCGTGCTTTTAGAATGTGAGTATATTTTAAAATGCTGCAAATGTTACTTTTTAACACTTTCTAACAAGGTTGAAAAGTGGTCACCATTTCGCTTTGTCTGTCTGTTCGTCTATCTATTCGTCCGTGCTCTAACTGCCTTAAATATACATTAATTACTTCAAAATTTATATATGTTATTCCTACGTACAGTACCATGTACTCTAGTGAAAATGATGTATGCAGCATGTATAAATATTTCACAGAAGTACTCAAAAGAATTTCAATACATTATGCTCTGTGTACAGTCATTCTTTCAAGTGTAATTTAGAGATATCCGGGTATTTCAAACTAAACAAAATTGTTATACGTTATTCAGAATTACAAGATAAAACTGTCCATCGAAAATAATGGGTTTATAACGGAAAAGACTCTCAAAATACTGGTGGTAAACGATAAAATGAATAAAATCTTTTTGAAAAAAAAACACATAAAATGTTTATAACACGATACGATCGTTTCGACCAAAAATTCTTTCGGTCTTCGTAAAAGACAGAGGGTTACCTTCTCTTCAGTGAGACAAGGGGCTTTAACTGATCGAGACCGAAAGTATTTTTGGTCGAAACGATCGTATCGTGTTATAAGTAACATTTTATGTGTGTTTTTTTACACAAAGTTTTTATTTATTTTAATGCGTTTATCATTTATATTTCCTTCTACAGGAGCACTAAAACAATGCATTGCTGTCAACGGTAGTTTTACAGATATTCACCTATTTCAAGCACAATTCGGAAGATGTACGACCGTCGTTGGACTGGTAGCTACTATATAGTTAGCTAATGGCCCAACGGTGGTCGTGAGTCTTCTTCAAAAATTTCGCCAAGCTTGGCGACTTTTCGAAATAAATCACCAAAAATTATACTAAAAAATGAACCCAGCTTGGCGATATTTTCATTCTCTTTGACGGAATACCAAAAAAAAAAAATTCCTTATGTGATAACATTAAAGGTGTTCCACTTGAAGAGCGATCTTCGTCACACAACTTTTGAAGAGCTTTAAAAACAAACCAATTATGGTAAACTCTCAAAGAAATTAATAGTCCTTCTTCACCCTATGCACTATAGACCGACACTAACTGTACATCTCTATGTCTCCTGAAATTTTCAGAAAAAACTCATTAGCACAAAAATAGCCTTAAAAAATGAGCAGAGAAGTTACCAGTTTTTGGAAGAATCTCGAAATTTCTTGTGTTGAGCGTTTTTTCCTGACAGGTTCGTACCTCCTACAGGTTCATAGTCTGTGTCAGTTCACAGAGCAACTTCCAAGCAGACATTCTAAACTTTTTTGGAATATCTAAAATTTGCAATATTTTTCGAAAGAGCAAATTCCTCCCTGTCCGCGTATTGTTACGTTGTATAAGAGAGATGGTATATTTAACATTTTTCAGCAAGGCTAAGATGTTTATGTTTGCCGGTCCGTCCGTCTGTTCGTCCATGCTCTATCTGTTGTAAGCATACATCGACTACTAAAAAATTTAGATATTTTATTCTTATGTGCAGTGCCATGTACGAATTTGAAAAAGGTGCATGAAACATTTATAGCTCTTTTACAGCTCCACCGTAAAGAATTCCAATAAATCCAATAAAGTACGCTCTGCGGCTAATCATTTCTTAAAGCATATTGTAGACTTATTCGGTTTTTAAACAAAACAAAATTCAGATGTTATTAAGTTCGAAAAGTAATGATCTCGATCGAAAACAGTGTCTGTAGCATTTATAGTTCTTCTACAGGAGCATTCAATAGCATTTAGATACATTACAGTATATGGCAGTGTAGAGACAGTCATCCTTTTCAAGCACAATAGAATAAGTATATAAATGTTTATAACTGTTTACTCCTCAGCTAAAATATGGAAATAAATTTTAAAGTTCTTTTACTGGGTCTCGTAAAATTAGCATTGGAATACAGCTTTTTTATCTATAATGTGTCATCGGGGTGTTAAGGTCCTGCGTTTCGGCCTACCCCGTGACTATCAAATAGCTTGGAGTTTTTGGGTGATTGTCTCCAGATGTAATGCGAATTTGCGTCAGAAACGCTTAAAAAAGTCCTGCGCCACAAAAATTCCATCCCCCTCTTAAGGTATATAGCTCACGTGTCTGTTTGCCTTAAACAATAACAAGGATCATTTAATTAAAATCTCACCAAATTTAAGTACAAGATATTGCGAAATTTGGCCCAAAAACGTTGTTGTATTGCAAAGTGTTTTATAACAGATGCATTTGGCGTGATTTATCTTTCTTGTTTATTTTAAACTACTTAATGATCTTTAAAAATATGTCTTTTTTTATACCAAAGTTTTAAACCGAAAGCAGTGTTCCATTCTGATTTGAGAAAGAAGTTATGGCACATATTTACATAAATAACACACGGAAACCTCACAAAGTGAATACTTAAAAAATAAACGTATAACACTCACACAATCCTTACTAAAACATATTTCATAATCTCGGGGCTACTAAATAATTACACCTAATATAAACACTGCAAAACAAACATTTATTTTGGTAGTAGCGCGCGTTACAATAAAATTCTATTAGAACATCAACAGCCTCTCAGCAACCAGTGTTGCCAACAAGACAAAAAAAAGAATGAAAGGGGAAAATAGTTTAGGGTTTTGGTGATGTTACAAACGTGTATTTTATCTTAATTGTAGCATAAAGACAACAAATACATACATAGATTGATAAGAAAGTTTCTGGACCCGTACTATTGCAAAAAATTTATTTTTAGACATGCTACTCAGTTGGTAGACGCATCGCTGCCACACGAGGAGACATCTTAGTTGCAGTTGCCTCGAGCCATGAAAGTTTGGACCGAAGACAGTAGGTACCAGTGGCATCGCATTTTGTACCTTGGGGACAGCATATGTATGTAGCAGAAAGCGTTCTACAGCAGATATGATTGAGGGGACAGCAGTACACTCCGTCTGCGCAACACACAGCAGAAGGTAAGGGGCAACATGTATATTGACCAGAAGGCATTCTACAACAGACAGTATTATCAGGGCAGTAATATATCCCACCGGGACAGTAAATTACTTCAGCTCTTGGGGCAAATTGGATAACGGCTGCCTTGATGGTACGGTCCGGTTTAGGCTGCTCTTTGTGGAAAGAGATAGCTATGGGTTTCATCTTCTGGCTGCTGTCACATGTTTGTGCTGTGAGATTGCAAACGGTGTTTTCGGGACAGCAGTGGAGACCATCCGAACAGCAGACAGCGTTCGGAGAGCGGCAGCAACCGACAATTTCAGGGTAGGGCCCAGGGCAGCATGTCTCGTCTAAAAGAAGAAAAAAAGAATTATGGTTTAGAAATTACAGAAATTAAGGCATCATTTCTAAAGGAAACAACTAAAGTTGGCTAGAACGAATTTTGTTTACAAGCAGCCAAGCATAGAAGCCGATAGCTGCACAAATCTTTGAAATATACTCATTGATTTTTTTTTTTTTAATCTGATGTGGAGATCACATGACTCCCTTGTACATTTATTAAATACGAAATAATTTCGATGAACTTCAACTAACATATTTCGTTTGAAAGATATGCAATACTGAAACAATACTAAGGTTTAGCGATTTCTAGCCAAGTATTCAGATATTGCTAAGCTCGGTTCATTTTTAAAAAATTGCTTTTGGCACTGAGTTTGGCGATATTTTGCCAAAAGCCCAAGTTGCTATAGTTTGCGAGGTTTCAGTCACAGTCGAAATAGTGATTGTCCTCACACTTTTAATGAATTGAAGGTATTCATAGACCTTAATGTATTGAGAGTGTTTTGGGTGACCCTGTAAATAAATAACGCAGTCGACTACAATAAAAAAAAGACGCACAATTATATGTATGTTAAGATACTTCGAAATACAAAACCTCAGACTTCTACGGTTAAAAGATTTGGAATTATGCCAAATACAGAATTATTTTAGGTGCCAAATTCGGCGATATTTTGGAAATGTTGCCATGGTCGATGGCAGTTGGCGAGATTTTGGGGATGGCCGAAACAATGGCTGACTATAGTCATAAAACATTGAAGATTTCCATAGACCTTAATGTAGTGAAACTGTTTTCGGACTTCCTGTAAATAAACTATCAAGTTGATTGGAACCAAAATGGGAGGTGATCAAGCTGATGTTACAACAATAATAAATGTAAAATTTCAAAATTTTACGACTAATAGTTTTTTAGATATGTGAGTCCCGTACATACATACATACATACCTGCGTTCATACGTTGGAAAAAACGCTAGTCGAAATGGACTTCTGGTTGGTGGAAATGGAGTATATATATGTATAGATATGAACATACATATGTATGCGTGCGTTGAGGTGTCAAAGTAAATTTAGAAATTGTCAAAATCGGTTTTTCCATCAAAATCTGCTTATCGAAAAATTTTCATCATCACTATACTTTCTTTTACTTCGTAGGGAGGAAAAAGGCAGTTAAAATTGAGTATTCTGTATAACAAATGAGTTTTTAAGTTGATTCAGAAATATTTTCTATTGATTCAATAAAAACTTTAGAGTCTGTTTACCAATAATGCAATAAAGACCTGTTTACCAATAATGCAATAATGCAGACCAGGAGCATAGCACACAGGGAAGGGTATAATTTTCCTCAAGTTTGGTACAAAAG